>FYBL01000006.1:0-480089 GCA_900186055.1 Torulaspora microellipsoides | reverse complement strand
AACAGCTGTTGTGTCACTGTGGTCGTAATTAATCTGTAAGCACTCCGAGAGATTATTTTGGCCGCCAAGGGTCAACTGCGGTTGAATCACTTCCTCAATGGGCGTAGTTTGTTTCTCGCTTTCCATGATATCGTTATGACTCTAGAGCTTAGGATATGAATTGAGTATTGGCGTCTTAATGAAAGCGGCTATTCTACGGCTTTCAAAGATTCAATGCCAACTATTATGTATGTTATTTATATGTGCGAGGAGTTCAGACGCGATTTCATTTTCAAACGCGTCTCACCCAGATTGGAAAAAGATAGTACCCAAATTTTAAATAGATACTACTACAAAAAATACGGGTAGGCGACCAAACAAAAACGGGTAGTTACCCGGCTGATAAAATGATCAAAAACCTACCCGTTGGACAGCTCTGGATCTGACACAACTCTCGCTTTATACGAACAGGCGATCTTTAAAGATCAATCACCTAAATCATCCACTATATCGAAGCTACCGATGTTTCCACTGCTTTGAAAGCGTGCATTCTCTATGTTATGTGCACTTTGAAGACTTGCTCATCTACTTGCAAAATGTGCTTTGTTTACGTATTCGGGGAGCCTTCCCTATAAGACGAAAAAGGAGAATTTCACTCAATTCCCCTTTACAACATGTCGAGGACGAAGCAAAATATAGTGTGCAAAGAAAACGATATGAGTTCTGGAGATCCGTACGATGCCTCATTGGATCTGCTGCGTAGATTAGATCCTAGACGTTTGAAGGAACACCTGCAACATTTGATCCAATTGGATCCTGCATTGGCAGAAGATCTGCTTTCGTCTGTAGACACGCCACTGACCGTCAAACGCGACCCTAAGGCTTCTCAAAGAGAGTATCTATGCTGTGATTACAATAGAGATATCGATTCACATAGATCTCCATGGTCGAATCAGTATTTCCCAGAATTAGCCCCTGAGGACGTTGAAGAAAGTCCATTTCCTTCTAAGGATCTGAGGGAGCTGGAAATTCTGGCCAATGATTCTTTTGACATTTACAGGGATCTTTACTACGAAGGTGGTATTTCAAGTGTTTATCTTTGGGAATTAGATGAAGAAACTCCGGATGACTTCGCTGGTGTTATTTTGTTTAAAAACAGTGATCAAAGTTCAAGCTCTTGGGATAGTATCCATGTCCTAGAAGCTGTTCGCAATGGAGCTGAATTCACGTACCGTATTACGACGACTATCATCCTGCATCTGGACCAAAAAAATCAAATGACTTTATCTGGTAATTTAACAAGACAGACGGAGAAGACCGCAACGATATCAGCCAGCGGTTCCACATCAATCGAGCAGATACACACTGCTCATATTACTAATCTGGGAAGCTTGATCGAGGACGTAGAATCTCAAATGAGATCTATGTTGGAAGTTGTATACTTTGAAAAAACCAGAGATATTTTCCATCAGACAAAAAATAGCACCCTCACAGCTGAAGAAATGAACAAGGACGTCCATCAGGAGCTGATGAAGGGCTTGCAAAGTTTATAGATAGATCGTGGAAAGCTGTTTTGCCACTACGTCTCTTGATCGAACAAGTCGTTGCTTAATAAAATCGTAATATCATATAAATATATCACATTGCACGATATGTGTTAATTCTTTTTCTTTCCAGGTTGGAAAATAAAAACGGACATGACATCAAATTGCCAATAGGTGTTCGATTATCTAATATAGCAGAGGTTTTCGAGCTTAAAAGAGTTCATTATTGCCTATTCGCAAGATAATCGAGTTGAACTTTGGCTGGCAACTGAAGGATTACATATAGTTGCTGAAAAGGTCGTTGTTCTTTTATTTTTTTTTTATTTTTGTTGATCTTTTAACGACCACTATAAAAGGTTCAAATCGATATCCTGTGATATTTTTTGTATCGTAGATAAAGGCATTTACGAAATGAAATGCAAAAAATGGTCGGAATCACGCGTCTATACGGATGCTAACCAGTTGAGAAGCCAGGACTACTGGGATTACGAAAATACTATCATTGAATGGTCGACGAACAACAAGTATTATGAGATTGAAAACAAAGTTGGGAGAGGAAAGTATTCGGAAGTTTTCCAGGGTGTTCAACTGAGTACGAAGAAAAGTATTGTGATTAAAATGCTGAAACCTGTGAAGAAGAAGAAAATTAAACGTGAGATCAAAATCTTAACGAATTTGTCCAACGAACCCAATCCTCCAACATCAAAAGAATTCAATAAGGAAATATATTACACGAACAAAAAGGTAGAAGTTTTACAATACATGAGATCTTACTTGTTCGAATTACCGCACAATGGTCATGATAATATTGTGCAGTTACTTGATGTGGTGAGGGATCCGATATCCAAAACTCCTGCATTGGTATTTGAACACGTTGATAATGTTGATTTTCGTATTCTTTATCCAAAATTCACCGATAGCGATATGAGATTTTACATGTTTGAACTTTTAAAAGCACTAGATTATTGCCATTCCATGGGTATTATGCATAGGGATGTTAAACCACACAATGTTATGATTGATCATAAAAAAAGAAAGTTGAGGTTGATTGATTGGGGCCTAGCCGAATTTTATCACGCCAATATGGAATATAACGTTCGCGTTGCTTCAAGATTTTTCAAAGGACCTGAATTGTTGGTTGATTATAGAATGTACGACTACTCTTTAGATTTATGGTCCTTTGGTACAATGCTTGCCTCGATGGTTTTCCAAAAGGAGCCGTTCTTCCACGGCACTAGTAACACAGATCAGTTGGTTAAAATTGTGAGAGTGCTGGGAAGTGATGATTTTGAAAAATATTTGACTAAATATGAAATAACTTTACCACGCGAATTCCATGATATGGATCAATACATTAGAAGACCATGGCGTAGATTCATTAATGATTCCAATAGACACTTGTGTGATAACAAAGATATTATAGACTTGATCGATAACTTATTAAAATATGATCATCAGGAAAGGCTAACAGCAAGAGAAGCCATGGGTCATCCTTGGTTTGACTCCGTTAGAGTTGAGGAAACAAATGTTGAAATGAAAGATTGATAAAGGAATTCGTGTATCTAATACTGTGTAAAAAAAAAAATCTTCCAAAAACTTTAGTTTTTCCTCACCACATCTCAAATTTCATCAATTGCCCAAGATGGCCAATGCATCAACCTAAACTCGGAAACCAAATCCAAATCACCACTAACAAGTAAAGCTGACTGAATATTCAGTCTGCGTTTTATCATTGCTTCTCTGTGGATGTCATTCCTCTCTACATATTTTTTTAAGCGAGCCCATTTTACATGATTGACGATCGCTAGTAATTCTATGATAATTATTTTCAAGCAATGCGTTCTTTCTTGAATGCTATCAGTCCTTTTCCTTAGTATGCATATTATCTCCTTAACGTATTGATATGAAATATTTTTCGTTCGTTTCAGGTAGCATTGATTGAAAGCCAGTCTTTCATTGTGTTGATCTGTTTTTCTAAAGCAATGTTGAGTTATTAACGAATGTACTAAACTTTCTATGATGAAACATATTTCACCAACCATTTGAAAAAATCGCAGTGCATGAGTATCCTGCTTCGTCGAAGTTGATGCTGAAGCGATCTTTATCTGCAAATTTAGGATAGATGTAATAGTATTACAATGTAAACTGCATGCGGTTTTCATATCATATTTTTCCACATAACTTTCTTGGTCTGAAAGGTATTGTTGAATGACTTTGGGGTATTTTGATTTTACTGCTAACATATCGCTTTTGATAAATTTCATTATTAACGTTTCCACGAAAAATTTCATAAAATTTTGATGTGATGGTAGCTGAAAACAACAATACGAAACTATCAATAATTGAAAGCAGGAGAATAACTGGCCCAAGCGTCTTCGATCTTTAATATGAACTTTCAAACTTAAAATTGTCGCAATATATTTGTAATTCGGCAAATACCATCTTGTAATATCATTTGCTGTTACATCATCGCTAAATGTTTGGACTATATCAAAACTGTCCCCTAAGATCTGATAGTCTAAGAGGTACTGATACACAATATCCAATTGGATGAGTAAGGAGTGATTCAACTTCAAATGTAACAAGCTGTCCGGTACCAATCCGAAAATGTGCTTAACTGCTGCATCTTTAGTCTTATTATATTGCGGTGCCTTCAAATTCTTGGAATTCGTAACAAGGTGTTCCCATAGTATGGGATTTTTTTGTTTTATAATTGCCAAACACTGGCCTATTCCGTTAGTAACGCAGCATTGTAAATATGGGTAAAAATCTGTATCAATATGTAAACATACTATGATCCAATCTGATTCTGAATAAGTATTACTATCACTTTCAGTTTCCATGCCTGATTAGAATGTCTTGTTAGACGTTTATGTTTATCAACAAGTATCATCAAAAATTAGCCGCGGATCGCTTTTTGAACTCGATAGAGAAAAAACAGTCAACTACAGAAAACAAAGCTTTGCATTTTATACTGAATACGAAACCAAGCACGCCTATTTAGATTAATTAGTAAATAGATCATTTCTCTTCCATTTTAACTACCAATCCAGCATCATCTACTTCTCGTATGCCCGAATCTATCATAAGCATCTCTTCAATAATCTCCAAGGTCTCCCTTTCAGTACCATCACATTTTTTCAAATGCGCTTCAGAGAATCTTTTAAACTTCGACACAAGTTTTTCATAATAGTCCAACTTCTTCTTAATAGTTTTATTTTCCCTTTCTAGGATATCAAAATCTTTTTGTAATTGCAACTGAGCCACCTTTTTCCTCTGCCTACACTTTGAAGCAGCGATTCGGTTTCTTTCCAGCAGTCTAGCCCTTTTCCATGCATTGGTCCCTGGAATTGGATTGCGATGTTCTTTTGAACCAAAAATGGTATTATCCGAAGAGATCGAGGACGATGATGAGGAGGGAGCCCTACCAGCTGAGTTCATCTGAACAGCACCAGGTATAGATGATATTATTGGCTCAGAATGTTCGTGTTTTTCTTCTTCGTCCTCGTCCGGGAGAATTTGTTGAGATTGGTTCAATGCTTGTTTGTGGCTACTACCCCATGGGGGTATAGCACTAAGAGTCATGGGCACGTTAAAGTGGGGTACTGGCGCTCTTATACTACCACCATTTTGCAATGGGGTCATTTCCGTTGCACCCAACTCATAATAATGATTCTGTTTCTGTTGTTGCGAGTCGATCCTTTGCGGTAAAGGAGGTGGTTGCGTATTATACAAATTCTCCACCGTTTCCAAATCTTCTCCCAGCTGACTGATTTGCCCATTGGAAATAGATATTCTTCTTCTTCTAATCGGTTCATCATACCTTGTCAAAGAACTTTGAAAGATAGGAGGATTCGTCATTGGTAGATGCGCGACATCGATACCAAATGGCTGAAAGAATGGAGATAGCGTCTCTTGTATAGACGGATCGTTTAACGAGTGAGAGTTAGTATTCGCCGTCATTGCAGCAAATAGATTTTTATTGTTTATATTTGCATCAACGTGACTACCTCCATTCCATTTAGTTCCCTGGTTATCACCCGATAGAAAGACAGAATTCATAATAATATCTTCAAAATACCCAGGTTGACCTTGTTGCTGAATAGGATGCTGTGCATGTTCCTGCTGTTGTAAGGGAGCCGCCACATTTCCGTTCGCCGCCGCTGGTATTGTTGTTGTGCCCGTAGCCAAACCTTGAAGCTCTTCTCCTTCCATTAATGACGTATGATGCAATATATATATCTATATATAAAAATAAAACCTTCTCTCTACCTTGGGTTTTCTATTTGTTACCTTCGTTTCCTGCAACCTGTGTAATACGTCAAAATCGAGTTGGGGGATTGACACAACGTGAAGTAACGATGATGAAATAATCCATGAGAAATTTTCGATGATAACGGAAATTCTATTTCAAAAAAAAGCCCCAAGGCCTAGAGCGCACTGAATGTCTTTCTGCACACCACAGCTTTGTCGGACGGAAAGCGTGCGGAAGGCTCGAATACAATAAGGCACGATATTAGCGCACAGCTTGCCTTGGTGCCTCCGCTGAAAACAATGGGCTCCTCTTAGGGAAATTTCGGAGCCTGCATCAACCTCTTTGGGAAAACTCTATGTACCAATAGGATTTTTTTTTTTAGGGGAGCAGAGCACCCAGGGCTTGATGTAGGGTTTTGTGATAATGCCACGCCTGGCTTCTTTGTGATGACGACCAAATAAGCCACACTAGTTGACATTTTACAAAAACGAGAGAGAGCTTACTCACTAGCTTGATATAAGTGGCTGATGTTTGAGCAGAAAAAGTTTCTTAAAGATATAGCGGGCTTACCAGAAGATATAATTATTGAGAATGAAAGAGGTATAAGCTTCTTGGGGTATCCTTTTTTCTCATCAAAGTTGTTATTACCACATGTGGATCCTTCAAATTTTCAGATAATTAACCTAGAGGACCGGTTGTTGAAAAACATTTCAAATGAATTTATACATTCGATTGGAGATTTGTATCCATTGACGAAAAATGAAAGTAAATGTTGCGTGAATAGTACGGTAAAATGGTTTGTACTGATGGATTTTAAGGATAAGTTGGATATGGATGATCAAGGTTGGTTGTATAGCTGGCATTTCAATTCTCTCAGATGGAAGTCAAAGCATGGTGTTGTGAGAAGGCGTGTTTGGGTGAAACTGCCAGATACATGTTGTCCTATACACAGCAGCAATGCCAAGGCAAGTACACTTCCGCCTGTATCATCATATGCTTCATCTGTAAACGCAAGCTTTGTGACAGCAAATAACGATGAAGGTATTTTACTTTCAGAGCTGAAATTACAAATTATTGACAGAAAAAAATTCGAACTTTTGGATAGATACTATGAGACGGGTGAAATAACAGAACAATCTTTACAAGAGGAAGAGTTTAGAAATAAGTTACAGGATTGTTTCCAATATAATGAGTCAAAACAGAAATTTATCGACGATTGGCTGCCGAGTAAATTATCATAAATACGTATAAGATAATGCATATTTTTACATGACACGAGGGTGTTTTTTCAAACCGATCTGAAACTATTATGAACAGAAATGGAAAGCACCATTAAGGAAACCCCTAAGAATTTCATATATATCTAAAGATCTGCTAATAATGGTAAATAAACCATGAATTACATTTTTTAAGTTATGGTAAAGAAATGTACAAACTCCTTCCAACGTTATCCTTACCGCAACGATTGATATATTGTATATTTCATCCATTTATATTGTCATTTTTGTTGATTTCTCTGTTAACTATTTGGACAACTTACATCATATTAATTGCATTATTAGATCCTCTATCTACTTCAGATGTGAGGACTGGCACTATCGGTGCCCAATCGATTACAACTACTACAGCAACCGCGACAGCAACCGCCACGGTGACCGCCACCAAAGTAACTTCGAGTGCAATATCTTCAACGCTTGTGAATTCCTATTCGTTCAACACATCAATAGTACAAAATATAGCGAGCGACTACATTCAGCAAAGGTTAAACGATGTGAACTCCTCCTTATATTCCTATGTTACCCAAGACATATACCCTAATTGGCAGCAGAGTATAGGAGATTGGAACGCCTCATTGTCAGATATTGCTGATACCAAAAAATTGGCTTACGAATACCTGCTATCTTGCAACGATACGATAACCACCCAATTATACCAACAATCTATTAAAATAAACGATAGTCTGGATTTGCTATCGCAGTCTGCGTTGATCGTTGGAAATACAAACAGTCAGGGTATAATCGCGAATTTGTCGGTGAACTACTGGTTTGTCAACAATCTATTTGCCAATATTTCCCGAGACATGCAAGCTCTTGCAACTTTATCGCAAAACGTGACGTTGCCTTCCGTTTCTAATGCAACAATGAATTTTTTTCCCAACATTACATCAAACTTCTTTAATTCCACTGTTTTGAATTTCACTAACGCGCTAATGGATATACAAACCAGCGATAATATCACCTCGTATTCTAAACTTGCTGGCACCAGGAATCTATTGAAAAGATCAGAGACTATAATAACAGTGGGCGACGTAGACGAAAGCAGACTATATAAGAGATGTCAGATTCTATCCGCCATATGTATCATATTCTGCTTGTTCTCCATGATTGCCTTTTGCTGTTACGAATGGATGAAGTACAGGTACGAAAGGTCGAGTTTTAACATACATATGGCTTATATGATTGACAGAGAGGAGTCAAGCCACGCAAATGGTGAAAGCACCATCAAGGCTCAACAGAAGATACGAGAACTGAGACAACGGTTGAGTTTTTCCATTAGCGAAATCTTGGTATACCAGGTGTCCAATTTGATCAAGGCTGGAATGAATATTGAAGAACCTAGATGGAAAAGAGTTTCTCATTTCACCTGGTGGATTTGCTCAAGTGGTAAGAATTTATGGATTTTACTGTTTTATGTCGTAGTTCATTGGCAACTAGTGTCATCAGTGTCATCGCTTACCAATATAGCCACAGACATCGATGTTGATTTCTCTTCAGTGGTGAGCAAATACACAGGGTTAGTTCCACGGGAAGTTACCAGTTATGCATCCAATAATCCATTAGTATATTCTATGGTTGTTGAG
This sequence comes from Torulaspora microellipsoides, assembly GCA_900186055.1. Taxonomy (NCBI): domain Eukaryota; kingdom Fungi; phylum Ascomycota; class Saccharomycetes; order Saccharomycetales; family Saccharomycetaceae; genus Torulaspora; species Torulaspora microellipsoides. Next base: position 471,451 of record FYBL01000006.1, on the reverse strand, counting down.
GCGTGTACTAACTTTGAAGCAAGCTTTGAGAGCACGTTAAATGCCTCGACAACGAGTCAGCTCGAAGCTATACTAGCAAAACAGGCCGCCGACATAAACTCACAAATAAATAAACTCTCCGACACCATCAGTGTCGTAACCACACCTTCATGGGAAAATTTAAACTACTCGAATTCAATTAACTTGCAAAGTATCGTAGGTAACACATATACCACCGACCGGCTAAGTTATAACATTCTTTCGCAAGCAGTTAGTGAAGATGTGTCAGTTGAAATCACCGAAAAGGAACAGTCCAATTCGTTGTCAAAACGTGAAAACAACTCTAAAATTGTTCGCAGCATACCATTGTGGAAATCATTATATAGATGGGGGATACTCGCGATACTAATCGTTATAACAATCCATCACGTTTTAGGTTATGCAATAGTCGTGAGGCTTTAATGTCATCTATAACGGCATTTGAAACAGTTTTTCAACCGAAAGAATTCAAATTTTTTTTCACATTGATGAGGAAAAATTTCACCTCAGACAAGCATGGTGGTGCGTGGGTATAGTGTGATTGGTTAATTACCTTTTAGTTTCTACCTTTCAATTCTTGCTTCGAGATGAGATACTTGTTGTTATTCAAAGTGTTTATGTATATACGTAAAGCGTGCTTGTGAAAAAACTATTAAATTGGGTTTGGATCATATCTCTTTGGAAATTGCCCTTACAAAGTGAAGAAACGAGGGAATTAACATTAAATTAGGGAAAGTTGTTGTAATTTACTTCTGCGTTTTACGAAAGGAAGGAAGTAACAAATATTCAAGAAGGATGGCGCATCGTAAATTACAGCAGGAGATTGATAGGGTCTTCAAGAAGATCAATGAAGGTCTCGAAATATTCGACACGTATTATGAAAGGCATGAAAATTGTACGAATAACCCATCTCAAAAGGATAAACTTGAATCCGATTTGAAGAGGGAGGTGAAGAAACTCCAAAGGCTTAGGGAGCAGATCAAGTCATGGCAAAGTTCTCCTGAAATCAAGGACAAGGACTCTCTTCTGGATTATAGGAGGTCTGTTGAGATAGCGATGGAGAAATATAAAGCTGTAGAGAAAGCCTCTAAAGAAAAAGCATATTCCAACATAAGCCTGAAAAAATCGGATATGTTGGATCCAGAAGAACGAGAAAGAAGAGACGTTTCGGACTATTTGTCTAATACAATTGATGAACTGGAAAGGCAGTACGATGGGCTTCAGTTAGAGGTTGACAGACTGATATTATTGAATAAGAAAAAGAAAACCGCACTGCCGGCAAATGAAGAAAAGAAAGACCAATTGAAAGCCTTACAGGCAAGATATAGGTGGCATCAGCAGCAGATGGAATTAGCATTAAGACTTCTGGCTAATGAAGAGTTGGACCCCGAAAGTGTCAAAGACGTTCAGGATGATATTAACTATTTCGTAGAAGCCAACTCGGAGCCTGACTTCATAGAAGATGAAACAATTTATGAAGCATTGGATCTACAATCCAATGAAGCTATTGCTCACGAAGTGGCTCAATACTTTGCTTCTCAGCAAGCTGAGGATAATGCCGACGAGGAAGATTCAGCTGCAAGGGACGGTTCTAAAATCTCTAAGAAAGAGCAAAGAAGACTGGAAAGAGAAGCAAAGAAGGCTGCAAAATCCTCTGCAAAGACACCCGAAGGAGATACATCAACCGCGTTGGACTTATCTCCATCTTTATCGACAACTCTAAAAACTACAAATGAAGTCGATGTTGCTGAGTTTTCAAGGAGTAAATCTCCGTCACCGGGCGCTCAATCAGTAGAGTCATCAAGAAGTATATCCACTCCGGCCACTGTGCCAAGCACAGCAAAAAGCCCGAATGTTTCAATTCCGACAGCTCTGAAGTCAGTTCCATTTTCAAGTTCTGAACAACACGAACCGCAAGTCGGTCACACACACATTCATCAAAGTCATAACGGTGTCACTACTGCTGGTACGTTAAAACCTGCCACAGTACCCATTAGACCTGCAGGTGAATTGAAGTGGGCCGTTGCAGCATCCCAAGGTGTAGAAAAGGATAAAAAGGCAGCGGTTGTCATAGCAACCACAGGTATTACAACTGCACAGACGCTACCCAATAGTAGCACTTCTGCATCATCAGCCGTTAGTAGTAGAACGACAAGCGCAACGAGCACTCCTAGATTGGCAACTCCTTCACTAGCGGCACCTCTGATATCGCAAAATCTGGAAAAATCTGCATCTTTCGTTAACGCTACCTCATCTTCCGCCGCTACAGCAGCTGCTGTATTAGCTGCAGGTGCTGCTGCTGTCCATTTAAATAACAAGGCCGTCCATAGGAATAATAATTCGTCGCATCAACTGGCAGAACCTTTAAATGCTCGCAATGAACCAGAGCTGCCCACTAGCGCCCCAACGTTATATAAGGAAACATTAAATCAACAGGTAGCAGATCTTAAGTTGACTTTTGAAGATTATGAGTCTGATATAACCGATGACGACTTAGAGGATGAGCCGCATCCAGAACAATTGACGATCAAAGAGATAAAGAGACGGGTAGAGGTGAAAGAACACTTGAAAAAAGAATTTTATGAAGATTACGAATTGCTTTTACTACCCAGTGGGATTCAAGAATTTATAATGGGTGTCGAATTGTTTAACAACAATCTGGAACCTTTAGATGGTAAACTCGGTGGTTACAGAAGATCCCGAGATGCTTGTAAGATTCCAAGATTTGATGAAGTTCCACTTGGTGTGAATCCTCCAGCTCCCTTAGATGCATTTAGATCGACACAACAGTGGGATATTACGCGTTGTTCCTTGCGCTCTGTCATTCATAATCCTGAAATGAACAGCAGTGAAAAGTATGACGCCATATTAGAGAAATTTAGATCACTGGAAATGTTTACGTTGTTTTACAACTATTACTTTGCCGTGACTCCTCTGGAGCAACACATTTCTTCCATAATTTTAGAGGAAAGAAGTTGGAAAGTTTCAAAGAATGGTACATTGTGGTTTCTAAGACAGGGAGACGCTAAGTTCATCAACGAACTGTGTGAAGTGGCAGACTATAAAATATTTAAGCTAGATGATTGGACAGTGGCTGACAAGCTTAATTTCAAGTTGGATTACGCAACTCTGAAGGAAGATTCAAAGGTGAGCTCATCGTCTCAGCATGGAGCGCCAACGGAAGAAAACGAACTAAACGGATTAAGTCACGGTCAACAGCTTCTGCAGCAATTAAAACAAGGTAAAATAAGTACATCGGCCTAATATCTATACAAAATATAGGTGTTCTGTCCTGCTTTGTTTCTCTTCAATTATATATGTTTCAAAAGGTTTCATTTTATTATATTTGGGATATCCTAACGTCCCTTCGCAGTGTATTTTATTGATTAGTTTATATTTATGAATAATGCAACGATTTCTCATATCATGACGAAAACTAAATTCTATTTGAGTGTATCAAGGGTTGATAATATGTATATATACTTATTTCTCTCCAAACTATAAACATATCTCGATAGTAATGATACATTTGCGTAACATAAGTGAAAACCGAGACGTATACGAAAACCTGTGCGTGTGTGTGTGTTTGTAAAGCGTAACTAAGCAATGATCCCTTCTTTACCGATGGTTTCCACCGTAGCTTCAGATCCAGCAGGAGTTGAAATACTAGTTTTATCGAGCACAGTGTAAGGATCCTCTCCTGACGCTATGTTACATTGATGCATTAACCTCTTTTCACCTGCGGAAAATTGACCTGTTACGGAGTGCCAAACACCTCTGTTGAAGAAGATTGCCAAATCACCAGCCTCCCAATCGTGGGCATATACATATTTCGGAGCAATTGCTGGTCTCATTAATTTGTGAACTGCTTCACGGGCATCTTCCAATTCCAAAACGGTACCATCAGCGTACTTCAAACGATAGATACAACATCCATGAACCTGCAAATGATGCTTTTTAGTGACGGGATTAGTCCAAACTAGGGGTAATTCTTTAACTTTAGATTCTTCCCATGGTGGAAGTTCATCCAATGGCATCTCTTTACCTTCAGAAACCATAGTCAAACCATCAGAAGTGGCTCCAGCAGGAGATATAAATATATATGGATGTGGAGCATAAACAACAGTAGCACCAAGAGCACGTTCTTGAACTTCAGGTGCTAGCAAGTCAAATGCTTTAGCGCCAGAAACAAAAGCAGTAGCACCTTGTGTAACCTCTAATTCGTCGCCGTCATCGTAAATAACCTTTTGTTTTTTAGAATGTGGAGGGACATGAATACCCAACAATGTGGTACATACCGGTGGAGATAATCCATACAATGCGGAATCGATATGCCATCTGTAAAACCTAGTCAGGTTCTTTTCATAAGCCTCTTCTTGAGTTAGCGGATCTCTATGGAAGTCAAAGTGTACAGGATGTCTTAAAGTAAACTTATCCAAACCTTCGTGGCCTGCTGGCCAATCACCCTGACCTAAAACTTGAACTTGAGGTTGATTTGGAACAGAAGTACCATCTCTCCTTAGCACAGACTTGTCATGACGAAACTCTTTACCGTGGCCGTATGATTGGCCAGTCTGATCACAGGTTGGATCAAATCTAGTAGTTAGTTTCCATTGAGATTTTGGTGGCAAATCTGCCATCCCTGGAATGACGAGAACCAAATGTTCATGCAATCCTTCGTAAAGAGTCTTAAAATCATCTTCAGACAATTCACTAGGATCAGTGCAGCCCTCTGGCAGCGTTACTTTGGCACCCAATTGTTCTCCTTCCAATGGTGTAATAGTGACTGTCATCTTATTTTAGAATATATCTGTGTGCAGTATTGTGGTGTTTAGTTAGACCTAAATATATGTTTACGCTATTCGATAAGAGAAAGTACGAAAAACTTCCATGCAGTGAAGATCTACTCCTTTTATATGATTCGCATCCTTGATGAGACGCTTGCTGAGAGGTACACACGCTTTTCCCCGTGTCCTCCCTTGTTGATTAGAAGTCAATATCAACGGGGTTGGATCATCATTGAAGATAAAGCTTGGAGATAAGAATCACAAAACTATCTTATCCGGGATCTCTTCTGGTCCCGTCGGAAAACCCGGTGGAAAGTCCGGGAAGATGCCGACCGGTAGGCCCGTTAGCATCACGTGAGTTTTGTCATCTTTCACGTTTACTGAATAAGTTGTAGTGTGTATGCTGAATATAATTATATAATGGTTATATTATATTATTTAGGTTGGCTAGACGCCTGATGAACCGAATTTTGAAGCCCAATCCTCGTATCTTTCCAATCCTTCTTGAGATACGGATGGCTTGATATAATTCAGACTATTCTTGAAGTCCTTTAATGACATTGATCTTATGCTTTCCGTTGCAGTGAGAAGAAGTTTATCACCTAATTCTCTCAAGGGCCCCATGGCGGCGTCTTTAGCTAAGGAGGTTATATCACTCCCTGAAAACCCATCTGTGAGTTTTAAAAGATCGATAAAATCTTCATCGGTTAGTGTGTGCTTCTGGTGGGATAAAAGTTTCTTTAGTTGCACACTTCTTGTCTCTGGTTCTGGTAATGGGATATACTGTCTTCTTACGAATCTTCTTCTTGCTGCTTCATCAATGCTCCATGGTAAATTTGTTGCCGCTAAAACCAAAACTCTTTCATCCTCTTCCTTCTCACCATTTCTGGTATTGCTGCCTGCAGCTGCAGCGGATAACGATGACCATTGGATTAGAAACTCGTTTTTAATCCTACGGCTCGACTCATTTTCCCCTTCGTTATTTCTACTCCCCATAATAGAATCAATTTCATCAACAAAGATAATAGAAGGTGATAGTTTCTTTGCAACTGCAAATAAAGCCCTCACTAACTTCTCACTTTCACCCAAATATTTGGAAGTTAAACTTGATGCACTTATAGAAAAAAAAGTGGAGCGAGATTCAGTAGCAACCGCACGGGCTAGCATGGTTTTACCCGTCCCTGGTGGTCCAAATAAAAGCATACCTCTTACAGGTTCCCTGAGTCCGCGAAATAGATCGGGTCTTAGAAATGGATACACAACAGCCTCCTTCAGTGAACTCTTCGCGCTCTCCAAACCGGCAATGTCTTCCCAATGCACCTCATCGCCATGAACAACGATCTCTGCAAAGATTTGTTTGGCAGCTGTTCTGTCCACGCCTTGCAAAGAATCGATGATTGCATCCTCCAGTTCTTCCTTTAAATTCGTACGGCCAGCTTCAACATCCTCGTCAGCGCTGACAATGACTGGTGGCGCTGGTGCTGGCATAACTGGTGGCGCTGGTGCTGGTATAACTGGTGCTGGGGGTGCGGAAACATTTTGACTATCTTTTATGCCGTTGAACGATGAAGATGATGCCGCTGATGAGGATGATGATACCGAAGTTGTCGAGTTGATTGAATTCGACTTTCCGTTGTTACTTCTGCTAGGCTTGCTGTTCCGTATCGTTGCAGGATTATCTTGCATTTTTTTCTTTCTCTTTGTTGGCAAGGCCTTGCCAACCACTCGTTTCACAGTTGGCTGCTGTTGAACTACTTTGGCGCCTGCTGGCCGGACTGGCTTTTTCAACGGTTGCCTTACATTCGTCTTTGAGGTACTTCTCTTTGAATGATCAGGTGTCATTCCGAGCACCCGTTGGGCTGCTGTTGTTGCAGTCTCTGTTCGTTTTGCTGACGGTTTCGGACCGGGATGAGCAATCGATGTAGAAGGACTACTTTTTTGTCTAGTTGCCAAATTTGGGGTAGACTTCGTAGCTTCCAAATTTACACCGCCATTACTCTTTCCGGAGCGCTTCATTTTTTGGGTGTTGGCACCGCATGAGGATATTGCTGCTACTGTTGTGCTATTGGACTTATACAAGGCTGGCGCGCTTCGAGGAAGACAAGCATTGTTTTCTTTGATATTGCTTGGGGACAATTTGTCTATTGGAATAGGCGGCTGATTAATCGGAATGCTGGGTCGGCCTATCGAGACAGGTCCTGGTATTAATGGAAGAGAAGACATCGAAAGATTGGTAACTTGTCTTTCTATACTTGCTAGTTGTTCTACTGCACCTAGTCTTGCCGCTTCCTTACTACTGTCATCTTCATTGACATAGTTTCCGTAAAAATCCTCCACATCGAAATCAAATGTATCGTCAGTTGGAGAAGCATTACAGGGCCCGTCATCCTCCTCATCGCTTTCTTGGGTCAAATCAATTATTACATTATTCTCTTCAAAACTCTCAAATGCATCATCGCGAATCTTAGCTGGCGCTTCCTGTTTTACTAAAGGTTTTGAAGGAACAAAATTTACTTTATTATACCTCCGGTAACTATTCGATCGTGAATCATTACTGTAGTTTGACTGAAATGAGTACGAGGTTCCTCTAGATGCTTGATCTGCTGGGTGGCGCAATGTAGTTGCCATCTTTCTAGAGTAACCATGCAATCCATGGTGCACTTGAGGTTTTTTGGTAAATGAAGAAGTTTGACTGCTCGCATGACTTTTATAATTACTCGGCACTTGTCCGGTAGGTTTTGGAGATAGACTCTGAGATTTCAATTGGTCCTCATCATACAATTTTTTCACTCTTTCTAAATGCACAAGACTCTTATGATATAGTTCTCGTACTCCAGACTTTATACTGGTCTCCTCTCTTGAATATGACTGACTGTTGGGATATTCATGGTCTATCAAAGTGAGTTGATACATTACGTCGGTGTTCAGAGCTTTCCATCCTTGAAATGCAGCATTATAGTCCTCTTGTTCCTCTAATTTCAAATAATATATACTTTCGTTAGCTATTCTACCATAGAGTTCTGTCAGATCTGTTAATGGCTGCTGCGGTTTCTTCCGCAGTCTGGTAAATTTCGACAGGAGATGATAGTTCCCAATATTTTCCATAAAATGTGTTTCTGAACTGCACTCTCCACTCGTGGGAGAAAATTTGAATGTTTGAGTTAAGAATGTGCTTGCAGATGAAGAAGATATTTTACGCTTTGCGTTTCATTGTTCAAGTTGAACTGAAACTAAAATATTTAATATTGCTACAACCTGACGTCTGTCCAGACATTCAGCCTTCGACGCGAGGAGGAAACTATCCCGCATTTGGGATGGAATGATAGGAAAAGTTTGATTCGAAAAATGATTTAAGAAAAAAATTGATTTAAGAAAAATAACACTACATATATGCGCTGCTACTTAAGCACTGAAATAGTTGAGATCGAATCATGTAGTGATGAAGGATTTTCTTTCTATTCACAAGAAGATGTAAAAGGACCATACAAATCCTGCAATCAATGCACTTACTTTAGAGAACCACCAGACATGCTGGATAGCAAATGGGCATAGGGTAAAAGTCCACTCCCAACTGTTTGAACGTTTATCGAAATGTCCTGTCACTAATCCTGCATTTCCATTGAATTCTCCCATCATTGATTTTACAGTGATTTCCTTGATTGCCAGATCAGTCGACTCTGCGGTTTTAGAAGCCATCCACGTTCCGCTTGTAGCATTCTTGTTATACATGGTTTCACATCCCACATGATCATGTCCTGTCAAGATGATACCCGGTTTGTTATTATCGAATATTAAGTTGAGAACTCTATTAGTGACTTCTTCGCTTAAATGATTCTGCGACCTCAACATCTTTGCCTTGTAAGGTTCACGTTCATAGTTATCCGGATAGTAATTGAATTCCGGACCATCTGAACATAATCCTTCGCGTTTGTAAAATGGAACATGCGTCAATAGAATGGTGCTACCCTTGAATCTTCTTTCGAAAAGTTGGTATAGGAATTCCCAAGTCACTTCAATGAACTCTGGCTGTAGTGCAGGCCCTTCCAACAATAATGAATCTAATACGACGATACGCCATGGGTGATCTGTGTGGGTATCGTACTCGATCCAATAGTTGTCTTTGCCAAAAACTTGGCTGAACCGGGCCATATGTTGGTATGTGACGTCACCAGAATAACCAATGTCATGATTTCCTGTAATATTGATAAAAAGAGAATCTTCATGTTCAGGATCCCAAGAATAAACGTCGTTGTAATGAAATCCAAAGTCCCAAGGCTTTTCTTCAGCGCGTTTATTATTGAGATCGTCACCCCATGCTTTCCAATCTACCTGGTACTGGCCTTCTTCATCTTGATTTTCTTCCCTTATGTTCTCCAGCCATGTTGTATCCCTATCGAAAATACGTTTCACATATCGAGAAGTTCTGTTATAGAATTCTGAATCACCGATCCATTGAGATGAGAATAAATCACCCATTACAGCGATGTGCGATGGATGCAACCGCTTTTTCATGGTCGCAGCAATATGAGCTAGGTAATAATCATTACCGAATGTATCTAAACGTGAAATATAAGGAGTACTCGGCCATATTCCCTTAATTTGCGGATCTCCAAATGCCATGAAATGAATATCTTTGGGATCATCGTTTTCTTCTTGATCTTCTTTGGGATAAAATTGTGCTTGAACATCACTTAGATATGACTTTGTATAAAAGACTGCTTTCTGCCAATTTGAAAGCACGTTTATATCCACCGAAGGTTCTTTACTTGCACAGCTCCATGAACATTGTGTTGAATTCACCGAAGGATAAGTGAAGATATACACATTGCTAATGGTTGCTAGAATAGTTGCAAAGATAGCAAATCCTTTAACAGATGATTTGCTGATCATTTTATACTTAAGAGATCCGTAGGGCGTCTTAACTGGCTTGGGCTCTTGTTTTCTTTGCCAAGTTTCCGATAAATAAGAGTTCTTTCTGCCCATCGCTCATAATCGCGTCCGGGCACTCCATTGACGCAACAAATGATAGAATTCAGAGGCTGTAGGCTGTGCAAATAAAAAAATGGAGAACAGAAACAATGACAGGTAGAATAAGTAATGCAGATTAAAATTCTATAGCGTATGTATGGCTCATGTATAAAGCGTGAGACAATATAAAATCCATTATTACAGATGATTTATTGTGCTAATGGAAAGTTTAATAAGATGACATATATCTAAATAGTAATACACGAAAAATCAATATCTCTACATAATCTAAAGTGGCAATGATGGGTCTGTAGATTTCATATTTTCACCTTTGTCTTCTCTTTCTCTTTCTGTTGTTCACCAAGAATTAGTTCTTCGAACACCTTAGCTTCTTCGGCCTCCTCAGGAGATCTTTTCGCTTTAGAAAACTTATCCGCCATCAAAAGTAGACCTTTGGCTTTAAGAAGACGTTCCTTTGTTGGTACTTCAGGATCATTCAAAATTTTGTTACAAACATCCTTTAACTTTCTCTCCAGTTCATACTTGGACATTGCCCACATGACACCTAATGCTTTACCCGCCATCATGGATTCGAATTTAGCACGCTCATAGTCTTGAAGTTCATCTAGATTAACTTCGTTCATTTGTTCCATAGTTTTTTGTGCATCTAATCCTGTTGATAACAAGTTGTATGCAGACTTAACGTTTCTTGCGTTGTCGCGAACACCTGTGAAGATTTTGGAAAACCCATGAGTCTTCTTAGACATGATGAAATTGTTTGCCTTATTTCTGTAGCATTTGGCGAGAATATATAATAGCTCAAGGCCAAAACTTTCCAGTTTTAAATTCTCAATTTCTTGGTCCAGTTTGGCCGTGAATTCATCCAAATGGTTTTCCTTCACTGCAATGATATATGAGTCAAGCTTTTCACTCAATTTTGCAGCTAATTCCTTGACTTGAACTCCTAATTCTTCACGTCTCTTTCTTTCCAATTCAAAAAGTTTTTCCTTCTGGCTTCTTGTAAGTTTCTTACTTTTTTCGTCCCGTTTAGTAACCTCGTCATTGGAGTTCTTATTCTTGGATTCAATAGTTCCTGCCCCAGTATCTGTAGATTTAACCTCTTGGTCGAACGTTTCGCTGGCCTCGTTCAACTCTTTGAACAGTGAAAATTCCCCAATCCAGTCCTTGAAGCCATCGCCACCAAATATTGCAGTGAAATATTCATTAGCGTCTTCAAAACCTTGTTGAGGTACAGCGTTATCCTTACCAAATTCATCATATCGGGATCGTAATCCGGGATCACTCAGGACCTGATAAGCCTCACCAATTGCTTGAAATTTACTCTCAGCCTCAGGGTCATTAGGATGTTTATCAGGATGAGTTTCCATCGCCTTCCTACGATATGCTTTCTTAATCTCCATCGCTGTCGCCGTGGGACTGATGCCAAGAGCATCATAATAATCAGTTTCTTTAACCATATTATCCGTAATATACCAAGACTACCCTCAGCTTGTTCACGCTGAAATTATCTAATCAACTTATTATTATTGTTTGTGGTGTTTTCTAAGAATAGGGTATATCGCAGGGAATTTATTCTTGATTCAATCGAAGAAATTTCATACGCCACTTTTGAAAATGAAAAGTCTGGTCACGTGCTTCATGATCTATATAATAATATAAGCTATTCTGCAACTACTGAAAACCGAAACTATTTCACTTCAATCTGATCCTATTTCTAGTATATTAATGTCCTCAGTATTTGTTTTCTAGAGTTCCTTTTGTAGCGTTTAAGCTCTTAAGCGACATTGAACAGATCCGCTAACGCAGCAGAAAAGAATTTCAAAGCCACCTGAGAATTTTTCAACGATGTTCTTCCAAGATATGATGTCCATTGGGTGAGCACCGTCTCTAAGTCTTGATTTTGCGTCACTAGCCTGTAAAGTAAAGGGAGATCGCCATACACTACCTGATCAAATCCTCTCAGATATAAGGATATGATAAAAAGGATCAAAAAAACCAACGAGAGCCTCTTCAGAATTGTAATCATGTTGCACACAATACGCCATGCCACGTAGATGATTACTACCGAAGTTAATGCTAAGAAGATATTTGGATGTTCTTTGCTAAATCGTGCTAGCAAAGGAATAACAATTTGTATAATTCTAACAATCTTTGTCAAAAACAAGGCAATATACTGCTCCAATTGCTGTTCAGGATGTTGTTGAGTATCTGTCATTTGTAAATGCGTTATACTTGTTCTTTTGCCCTTTTTTACCTATGAGTTTCTTGTTTGTTTATATTTATGTGTTGTTCTTATATTTTGACATTTTCAGGCCTTCTTTCAAAAAAAAAATAATTGCGAAAATATTAAACTCAGAACTTACTCCATTGCTAAAGCAGCATACGCTACTATTATTTCAGCTCAATTGAATGGGTATGATATGTATGAGAGAGAATTTGCCCTTTTATCTATGTTGCCGGTAATTTTTATTGAGAGAAACTGAAACAAATACAGAGTTTATTGAGGGAGAAGGTGATCTAGAAGGCGATAAAACCGTATTTACAACCTGCACTTGATTCTGTATTTAGTGAGAATATCTTAATATGCGAAATACGTGAGATTCATGCCGTGATAGAACACGATTAAAAGTAAATAACGGCACAGCACAGAAGAGCTGTTAAACAAGATAAACGGCAATTATCATTGCGTCTTGCCTTCTAAAATAGTGTAGAAATTTCTAAATGTTATTTAAAACCAAATACGCTCTAATTTGGTTCCTGCATCTGAAAAAGATCAGCGTCATCAAGTGAGGACTGCAACGTATTGACGCTTATCCTACCTATTACACTAGAGCTCAAAACAATGCAAAATTATATTTTCAAACCACAATTGAGATAGCCTAAAATGGAAAAAGAAAGTTCACCTTCAAGATGAGATGGCGAGTACGAACAATTATCAAAAGTAGTTCAACAATTGGCATATAATCTGGAAACCTTAAACAGGAAACAGGAAGAAGGAGGAGGAACAAGAGAATTCTGTAAAAACAATGTTCGATTAGTTTCAGAAATAGCCACAAACCCAAATTATTGCCGAAGAACAAAACAAAAGAAAGGAAAATATATTAGCTGGTGCAATAGAAAGCAACTCAGTAGAAATGGCAGGAATGAAACGAGAACAGGCTGAAATTAAAAAAGAGCATAGGGAAGTGACAGCAGCAACACAAGACTAAACGAGAAGTATCCAATAATTCGCTACCCAAATAGATGAGGAAGTCTACCAGGTGTTGATTATGCTTTATATGTGCATCCTCACAGCTTCTGCGGCACTAAGCCGGCCGAGTGTCATTCCCGTCCAGTATTATATCTTGAAGGTTTCTTGCTCTTTCCTGACGTTTTTGATCTTCGGTATATAAAGTGTTGTTTGTCTAAGACATTTTTTTTCTTGTTTCTGTCTCTTTGAACTGCTTTGTGCTGCGCATGCCAATATATCCCACATTCTCTTAGCTTGTTCCTGAAATCTATCAGACATCATCTTCATAGAGTCTGTCTCGTTCCTTCTGTGGATCTTACTTCGGCGGCTAAATGTAAGTATCTACCATCTCCCGTTGGAAGCGAACTCTCTACTTTCATTTTCGTCTAATTCAATTGTGATCGGCATAAGAAAAGATATTTTTGAATTGCCTGAGTCTAGTTTTGATAAGCGGATAAGCCTTAATAGGCTGTAGACGTTTTCAGTCCTTATCCAATGATAATGATCTGCTGCAGATCTTAGTATTCTATATCCCGTTCCAATACGTGATATATAATAATAGCAATGATGATTTCTTGAGGCTTGCCGCGTTTATAGCTGGCTACAACTGCCAAATCGAGATCTCGTATTATACATGTTCCTCATAACGATATTATCAATCAAATACAATTTTGGGTTGAAAGTATGCAGAGCCGAGACAAACTTAGTCCTTCTCTTCATTTCCGACTTCGAAGCATTACTACGGTCCTATAGTGTAGTGGTTATCACTTTCGGTTTTGATCCGGACAACCCCGGTTCGAGTCCGGGTAGGACCTTTTTTTCCCTATTCCTTCAACAATTAACTGAAACTAACAAAAGGATCACATCTAATCAAATCAGGGAACACCTCAACTCCAGCTTCCACGTATATTGACACCTTAGTACCAGAATTACTTCATAAGCCTGAGATACTTTTGAATTGGGACGGGTAACCCACGTATCAAATGATACACTTTTTTCTGATTGTTAGATGTTACAAATCTAAAATATCGGAGTCAGTTCGTTTCCATATTGCCACTCGCCAGACAGTACCCTAAAGGTAAGCAATTTATTGATTTGGCTTAGTTTAACAAATGTCTGCTGTTGCTCCCACTAGACGTCAAGTATTAAGACTTTACAAGCAATTTATTAAGAATGCGAATCAGTTCAACGATTACAACTTCAGAGAGTACTTTTTAAGAAGAGCGAGGTCGAGCTTTAAAGAAAATAAGGTTATAGAGGATCCGAAGAAGCTTAACTCGCTGTTCTCTGATGCACAAAAGGATCTGGGTGTCTTGAAACGACAATCAATAATATCACAAATGTATACCTTTGATAAATTGGTCGTCGAGCCACTCCATAGGCACAATAAACGCGAGCACGAGCACAATTGAGGCTGCAACCTGTATATATCAATCTCTTCTATGCATTCAGACTCAAAAATATTACTTTTATGCTAAAAATGGCATGGCAAGGGAATAACGCAACCTTTGATAATAGTGCCTCATTAACCTTCTTTACGTTCATATACTTACATTTATGTAACCGACGATTAATTGATTTTTCATTCACTAGAATATCATATTGTCTACACAACGGTCATCCATTTTCACAACCCTGTGATATTCTTTTAAGTATTGATTACGACGAGATTTGATACGAGACTATTCCACGTGAATCTCACCTGACGCTATGTATAGAAGCCTGTTCTTTTCTTTTTGTCTCGTTTGAAGTTGTTCATCACCTCATCTCATCGCATCTTCGAGCTGAATGAAAAAATACCTGAACGATGAACGAACGATTTTAAACCAAAAAAAAATTCGTAGACGGTTAATGAGGACACCATAAGCCCTTTTCACTTATCAAGTCTTCACTGTTTCGTACGATAAACAAAGTATATCATTTAACAGAGTTCTCAAACCATGAAGAGAAAGGCCGCCGGTATATCTGTGAAACCAGTGCAAAAGCAAACCGTTTTGGAAGAAGATAAAGTAAAATCTTTATTTAATCCAAAGATTTGGGATCCAAAGTTTCAAAAAGAGTTGAAGGATGAAATTACTGATGCAAAACCATATAACTGGGGTACAATTCGCGATTTAGTTGACGATGATTTATTGCGAGCAGTTCGTAAAGAAATCGAAACGGAAATTCATTTCACTAAGAAAGAAACAGATATTTATAAAGTGAACCAAAGTGGAGATTTAGCTAATTTATCCGGTCTGGACTGGAATGACTTGTCGCGTTTACCAAATTTATACAAGTTACGTCAAATACTTTACTCAGAGATCTATAGAGATGTTATTGCCCATGTCACTGGTTCAGGTAAACTATCCGGACAAAAAGCTGATATGAGTATCAACACTTACACTAAAGGTTGCCACCTGCTAACTCACGATGACGTGATTGGCTCAAGACGTATCAGTTTCATTTTATATTTACCAGACCCTGATAGGACGTGGAAACCACATTACGGGGGTGGTCTAAGATTGTTTGATAGTATTATTTCAAATGTCCCATATTCTGATCCATGCGCTACATTGGTACCACAATTCAACCAGATTGCATTTTTCAAAGTCCAACCTGGTTTTTCTTTTCATGATGTCGAAGAAGTGAAAGTAGATAAACATAGATTATCTATCCAAGGTTGGTATCATATTCCACAAAGGGGTGAAGATGGGTTTGTACAAGGTGAAGAAGAGAAATGGGTTCAAACAAACACTTCCACTTTAGCTCAATTAGAGTCGAACGTTTTACAAGATTACGAGTTTCCAAAGTTTGAGAGAGACATTTTACCTTATCATCAAGTAAAGCATTTCGAAAAGGTGTTAAGCCAAAACGATGAAAATTTATCGGCTAATGGTAAAGAAAAGGAGATCACACCCATCAGTGCCATTTCAGATGAAAATCAATTGACTAGTCAAGAATTGGAATATCTGATGCAATACATCTGTGAGCAATATTTAAGTCCAGATGGAATTTCTAAACTGCAGAATAAGTTTTTGGAAGATTCCGCATTACAAATTGAGAACTTTTTGAATGATGCCAAATCGGAGCTCATCAAAAAGTTAATAAAACGTGATGAACTTGAAAAAGAATGCCCTTACGCTGCTAAGGATGTTCAGTCACCATGGAAAACTGCGATTCCACCTCATAAATGGAGATATTTATACGTTGATGGTAAATCTCACGAGAATTTTCAAAGCGAATCAGATATCTTAGCAAACCTGAATCGTGAAGAGTTGCCAAACTTTGAACTGTTGAAAAAAACTTTAGATAAATCCGAGAATGATACTGAAATTGAGATGATTGATTTGGTTGAATTCTTCAAGAGTACAATTTACAAAAAATATATGGCATTATTGACATCCTTGTGTCCATTGAGTGAACAAGTGTTAATTAGAAGATTTAGACCAGGCAAAGATTTTACTTTGGCAACCAAGTGTCAATTGAATGAACTTTTGAAAAATGTCGATGGGTTTGTTGACGCTGTTCTTGAGGGTACGTTGTGTTTAACTCCGTTTGAAGGTTGGACATCAGGTGAGGTTGGTGGTTACGAATTGTATATGGCTGATAACGATGAGGAAGAAAGCGATGTCGAAAAAACGCAACTTGACAGAGACGTGGAGGATGCGGCTGTCTACCGTGCCGATGATAGCGGCGATTCGGTCTTGATCAATTCGCCAGCTCGTTGGAATACTTTTAATTTGGTCTTGAGGGATGAAAGCGTACTGGAATTTGTCAAGTATGTTAGCTGGAGTGCAAAATCAAGTAGATGGGACATCAAAATGCAATGGGACATTAAATCAATGGAGGCTGATGATTGATATGAACAGCTTTTTTGTTAAACATCTTTAGAATATCACATTCATTAGTACGCTGAAACTATAAAAGTAAATATTTGTGTTAGAGATTTACGTAAGAAACTATAGAAAGAAAAACTAACATAAAGTTATTAGTCTGTTAAGAGGTGTGTAGCGGCAGCAAGTTTTTCGATATCAAAATCGGTTTCAAAGGGTCTACTTCTCATCTTCATTATCGACAGCTTCAACTTGAACGCCCTCTTCTTCTTCTTCTTTTTCTGTCTGATTAGAGAGAGAAATTTCAGGCTTTTTGAAAGAGCCAGAAGTAGATAAAGGATGATAAGAAGGTTTGCTTTCAAGGCTAGACACGAAGTCCTCTAGCAGTTTTTCAGACGATTGGTGGAAAGCGAGTTGTGCACTAGCCAATTCATGAATCTCTTGTTCGAGCTTAGCGCGAGAAAGAACCTCTTGCATCACAACAGTGGCATCCTCAGTAGCTTGAGCGAATTGATCCTCTAAGGTTTCCATTTGAACTCTCAAAGAGGCTTCTTTCTCAGGTTTTGCTTGAGCCAAATTAGACCTTGCTACATCATATTGTAATCTCTTGTATTCAACGTCTTTACGAGCCTTTTGAGCTTTCTTGATATTATATTCCAAATTATCCTTAATTTGCTTATTGAACTTAGTTTGGATCAAAGTATCTTGCTGCAACCTTGATTGAGCAACTTTAGCTTGAACATCACTGTATTTCAATAGTATAGAGGCCAATTGAACATCTTCATGATCTCCAATTTGATTCAAATATTCGCTAGAGACAAGGGAGACCTTACTCAATGCGTAATTCAAAGTTCTTGGTTCCTTAGCAGGTCCTGGAGTGATAAGAATGTTTTGAGCTTCAGTAGCAGAAGAAGCATGGGATAATTCTTGCAATTTAGTTGCGAAAGTTTTAGAGAGATCGTTTACTGACTCCATCACGTATTTTGGATAATCGTAGGATTCATTTTCGTAAATTTCTGTAACTTGTAGAAAATGTTCGTACACTAACTTGATAGTATCGACTTTACGTTCCAGTTCCAGATATTCTTGAGGCAATTGGGAAATATCAGTGACTTGACCCAATTTCTCCTGAACCAAGCGTTGAGTAGATTGAGTTAAGCTGGGGATATTAGTGGATATTTCCTGTGTTTTCTGGGAGACAGCCGTGGAAAGCTCCTGAAATCTTTTGTTTAAAGAATCTGTGAAAGCGTTAAATGAGGACATGCTTATTTATATTCAATGCTTATCTTAAAGTGACAGTTCTATTTTGTTGATCCAGCTTTTTATGAATGGTCAAAACATGCAGCGATACGCCTCCCTTGTCAGAAGTCGGGTTTCGTCCGGAGGAATCTCTTCAACAATGCTCGAATCGCTAAACAAATAGGAGAGGAATTTTGAATCGATTTAATATGAAGAATTAGCCAGATCTGAAACATTGCTATGTTGCCAAATTAATACAAATCAATGAGTGATCCGATGTTAACTTTAGATTAGTCACATGACATTCACGTGTTACTAAGAGCACAAGAGTAAACACAATCTGAGCTTAACATTATGCAGCATTTCCTATCAAGTCAGGAATTAATATCAATTGGTCTTGTTGGTTGTCTGCCTTTCCTCTTTGATGTTTAAAAATCTTTGCGTGTTAGTCATAATTGAATGTTGATAAGTCCGAAAGAAACTTTGGTGCCACCAGCAAGAAAGTACAATTAGAAAAATTTGCTTGTAAGTTGAAAAGATTTGACTGTAATTTCAGCTCATAAGGGCTAAAAGATCTGTGTTTCAATCATCGCAAGGATGTATAGAGTACCCACGAGGATCATTAGAGTCTCAATCGATAGACCATTGTCATTTCCGAGCATACGGTGCATTTGCAAACGTAAACTACATGCAGCCTATAACAGAAATGAGAAACTTTACCGACATCCATATGATCATCAAGCCCAAAAGGGCTTTCATTCCGGAGCTAGAATCTGTATAAGCGACTATGGTAAGTCTTCAGGGCCTTTGCACCTTGGGTTCGAAAAGCATTACAAGATCAGATCAAACATTGAATTGCTTATTCAGGATTATGCTCATAAGCCTATTCAACCCATAACGTACGAATATTTAACACATTACAAACCTCCCTTACGAGATAATGCAGAATATATGCTTAGTATAAAGACTGTCAATTTATTGCTCTCATATGCATGTCGCCGATTAAACGCAATTCAAGAGTTACCGTACATAGTGGTACTAAATCCAAATATTGAGATAAGTAATTCGCTATATTTGAAGACGTTAGAAACTTTACTCTCCATCGAATATCCTTATGGGTTACAAAATCGTGAAACTATGATAAAATTGTTGACAAAGTTTTTAGATGAACATCAGGATACTCTAGTAACCCTAGCGCGTGGTTTTCAAGAAGTGATGGAATTCTATCCGAAGGAATCTGTATTTTCCTTCTTAAACCAACATTTAAGGGATAGGATCTCAATGAAGTTATTAGCCACACATTATTTATCGTTGCTTGACCAATCTGCTAAAGGCGGGCAAAGCAAGATGATCGGAGTCTTGCATAAAAATTTGAAAATATCTGACCTGATTCGTCAGGTTTCAGAATACGTCAACGATTTATGTTTTGTCAAATATGACCGGACAGTCCCAGTTTCCATCCTGGCAGGAAAACATATTACTTTCCCTTGCATTCCAACAAATTTAGAATATGTGATAACTGAAGTACTCAAAAATTCTAGTAGAGCTCACATCGAATCAAGTACAGCAGAAAATGATTTAACTGAGAAGCCTATTGAGGTGACCATATTTCGTAGTGATGGAGAATTGCAAATCAGGATACGTGACTTTGGTGGGGGGATTCCACCCGATGTAGAGGATAAAATGTTCGATTACTCTTACAGTACAGTTGCAGAGAAGAAGAAAGATACCGGTGCAGAGGCTTGTATGCTTCCAGGAGAAGAGGTTAATAACGTTTCTGGAATGGGATTTGGATTGCCCATGTGCAGAGCCTATATGGAAATGTTTGACGGAACCTTAGATATACAAAGTTTATATGGATGGGGTACCGATGTGTATATTAAGTTGAATGGACCCTCTAAAGAGATGTTAGAAGATTGAAGGCAACTACAAAATGAAAAAAAAAATAATTATTTATATTCTCCTCTTGGTTGACTAGGTATATTATGTACAAGATGTCTTTGAGATCACAGCTTACCATTGGTCCTTGTTGGCAAGAAGGATACGTCCTTATGCGTCTTTGACAACAGTCCAATAGCTTGACATCTTCTAATTGCTTTTGACAAGCGACGCTGATTTTTAGCAGATAAACCAGTGACATCCCTATGCAAAATCTTACCAGTAGATGAGATAAACTGCGATAAAATTTCAGGACTTGTATACAAATCCAAAGGATTTACGCCAAATTTATCAAACATGTCATTAGCTTTATGTTTGGCCGCACTATTCTTTTTGTCCAAATGAATCTTAGCTAACGAGAAATCAAATGGATCGTATGTGCTGTCTCTGGCGAAATTTTTCATCAAACGGGGATCCACTCTTTTATTTGTTTCAGTTTGTCTGACGGTTTCCAACTCTACTTGTGTTTTTCTATTTGGTGCTATCCTGACCCCTGAGCCTAGCTTAGCAGTTGCGCTGCTAAACAGTCTGGTACTAGCTGAAGTCACTCTCAATCTGGTTAGCATATTATGTGATTGAGAAATGTGTGATATTGCAAGTTCAACAGTGTGGAATATGAAGAAATTCGTAAGTACTGTATGAGGGGGATACTATTTCAACTACCGCTGGATATGAAGAATATTTCTTGTATCGAAATCTCTTCATTTTGTTCAGTAATTTTTCAGTTGGTCCGGGTCACTCGCTTATAACGTTCAATGACGCATATGCGATCATATAGGATAACGACAGCAACTTATATTATTCAGACTGCAACAAGCTACTTTCTCAAGTAGAGCCGCATAATATTCAAAAACGAGTAAACGATATAGTTAGCCGTGAATGGCCGCCTATTTTTTATAGTTTTCGAATTATTTTTTTCATTAGAGTTAATATCTATACATACGCGCATGGATGAATGAGGTTCTTCCCTCTTTAAGCATTATCAAAAAGAGGTGAAATCCGTTGTATATCATTTATTCCATAGTGTTTACTTGCTCGTGAAGTTATACACAAAAGCTTTCGAAAATTGCTAAGAGTTGGTGGACCACAATTACCGTGGTCGTGCAGTAAACCAAGAAAGGTATCAATGTATGTAGAAAAGATCTTAGTGTTTGAATACTAGCTCTGAGAATAAATGACTTGCCTGGGGCAAAATTCATGTACGCTGTCGCCATCGACTAACTTATTCCATATACAACGTACTCTGAGTATTTTGGCACAATGACGCGATTGAGCGGTCCGTGATACCTTAAGAAAAGGCCAACCAGGAAATCGCTAGATATCAAAAGCTCACAAGGGCACCACGCATGTGCAATAAATAGCAGATATGGATATATGCAATTACTGTCATATCGATGATCCAAGCAGATCACTTTGGGTGCGATGTGACGTGTGCCCGCAATGGGTACATGTATCGTGCATACCACTGAAACATATTCATTACGAAGAACCGACACTTGTGGAAACTGCGGTATCAGACTATCCTTTGGCAACCCGTGAGATTGTTAGATTTCAATGTGATAAGCACGAAGCTGCTGAATCGCTATTAGTACGTCCTCCGAAAGGTAAGAAGAAGAGGAGTACTGCTGAAATAAAACAAGATCACTCAACAAGACCTGCGATTAAAAAACGGCGCGGTTTACGAGATCAACAACATATTGATTACATAGCACTAAATGAAGGTGATGATAAAAAACTGAAACATATTCACCCGCACACCGATGCGTTTTTGAGCTGTTTCGAAAGGTGGGAAAACACTACAAATCTTATGGACACAGAGACCTTTAATAGGAATTTCTCATCAGTTCAGATACCATTGAAAATATTGGATCCAGAGAATTCCGGAATGACAATACCAAACCCGAAGAATACTGGGAACACAAATGGAGATTTTTTATTGACAGTAAATGATATAACGCATGCGCTGGGCGATGATTATCCTGTAGATGTGATGGACATTCAAACACAACAGAATGAAAGATGGAGCATGTCCCAATGGAATGAATACTTTACCAATACTAAGCCCGGAGATAGAGATCGTATACGAAATGTGATATCGTTGGAAGTATCTCATGTCGCAAAATTGAAAATCAATAGACCCACAGCTGTGGAGGATAATGACATGATAAATATAATATGGGAATTATTTGGTAATGGAGATTCTAGACCGAAGGTAACTCGTTACATATTAATGTCTGCGGCTAACTCATATACCGATTTTCATCTAGATTTTGCAGGTACCTCTGTGTATTACAATCTCATTTCCGGAAACAAGAAATTTATCTTATTCCCACCCACAAAGGATAATTTGGAAAAATACGCCGATTGGTGTTCTGACTTAAACCAGAATATAATTTTTCTAGGAGATCTATTACAAGATGGAATTGCAATGGAATTGAAAGCAGGTGATTTATTCATGATTCCTTCAGGTTACATCCATGCTGTATACACTCCAGTAGATTCTTTGATTATAGGAGGTAACTTCCTCACTGTACGTGACATTGAAATGCAATTGCAAGTAGTATTACTAGAAAAAATGACGAAAGTTCCTAAGAGGTTCACCTTCCCGAAATTTGATCAAGTGATGGGCAAATGTTGTGAATGGGTATTGTCACTTTCAAAGACGCATAAAGAAAACTGCGATCAAAAGCGGTTGGCGGTTACACCGAAAGCCCTTGAAGCTCTCATTCGATATATGGAAAATGCTGAGAGCAAATATAAACCAATAAACTATTCATCGAAGAGAGCAATGATAAAAAAACTGCATGAACTTTAGAACAAAGTGGTGGCACGCATTAAATATGTTTCGTATGTAATGATAGAAATCATCATTTCTCACCAACTCGTCGATATTATAAAAATCATGCTATTTTATTTCAACAATTTTTGGATACTTGGCAATAAAGGAAGGTTGTCTAAGCAAACAATTGGCATGTCAGCAGCTGATTATCGAGTTGTTATTGCCATACTGGTATTGGCAACCATTACCTTGGTTGTAAAAGTCTTTTTAGAACCAAAAGGGCCTCGTCCTGTATTGATAAAGGATGAATTCAAGGAATTCCCATTGATCGTCAAAACAGCTCTTAGCCACAACACTGCCCTGTATCGTTTTGGATTACCTAACACAAAAGATGTTCTTGGATTGCCTATTGGACAACATATTTCTATTAAAGCTATCATCGAAGGTAAGGAAATTATGAGGTCATACACGCCAACTTCCTTGGATACTGATGCAGAAGGCTACTTCGAGTTATTGGTAAAGACATACGAGAAAGGTAACATATCCAAAGTCATTGGAAATTTAAACATTGGGGATATGATTCAAGTCCGTGGACCAAAAGGATTTTATCACTACTCACCAAACATGTTCAACAATATTGGTATGGTTGCTGGAGGAACTGGTATTTCACCTATGTATCAAATTGTTAAAGCCATTGCTACTAATCCTGCTGATAAAACAAAAATTTCCCTTGTTTACGGTAACGTTTCTGAGGAGGATATTCTGTTAAAGGCTGAGCTTGACAAGATTGTTGAGTCAAATCCTAGTCAATTTAAAGTTCATTATTTGTTGGATAATCCACCGGATGAAGATTGGAAAGGTGGAGTTGGTTACGTTACTGGTGACGTTATGAAACAGTATTTACCAAATCCAAAGGACGAGGGCGTTCAGCTTCTAATCTGCGGTCCATTACCAATGGTATCCTCTGTGAAGAGAAACGCTGTAGCATTGGGATTTGAAAAAGCCAAACCAATTTCTAAAATGGGCGATCAAGTATTCGTCTTTTAGAAACTAGGATGCGGAAAGACTTAAATTAGAATAATGTTCGTTACGATATACACATGTTATTATTTTCGATTTCATAAATATAAAAATCCAAAATAAGTTATATTTGCTTTATGATTCTATAAATCTAATCTTTTTATCTGTTCTAAACGTTCGTCAATAGCATGCTCAAATGTCTTCCCGGAGGGCTGTGCATCTAATAGCTTCCCATGAATGGATCGTAGCGCCTTCATAGAATCCAATTCTTCAATGACACATGAAATATTTATTTCGTTAGCACCTTGAGAGATCATCTCAATGTTGATACCGTTCTCCGCTAAAGTAGTAAACATGGTACCCGCAATGCCGATATATTGCTTCATTTGTTTACCAACTAAGGATACAATTGCCATTTTTTTGGTAATATCGACGGTACCTAACGCTTTCAATTTTTCTTCGGCCTGTCTCAGACATTTCAAAGAGTCAGCATCTGGAATAGGCAAAGCCATTGACACATGAACTTCAGAAGTTGAAATTAAATCTACCACTAGCTTATATTTATCCAGAATGGTAAATATTTGAGCCAAGAAACCATGTGACAAAGTCTTTTTGTTCGAGTGAATATTAAGCACAACGATATCATTTTTGGTAGTAATGGCAGTGGCGCCTCTTCTCTTCTTTTCGAAAAAGGATGAAGATAAGGCCTCTGGAGGATGAGGTGGAGTCGATTCCCCCTTTTTAGCAACGTCATCAGGATAGATAACTGTACCGTCACCTTTTGGATTTTGAACGTTCTTAATTCTGATTGGAATTTTGGCTCTAATGACTTGCTCCATGGTGAATGGGTGAATAACTTCAGACCCGTAATATGTCAATTCTGCAGCTTCTTCTGGAGTAACACTGTTTAATAAACGAGCTTGAGGCACTTTACGTGGATCCGCGGTGAAAATACCATCCACTTCTTTCCAAACTTGCAATTCATCTGCATTTAAGGCAACTGCAATCAAGGCCGCACATAAATCTGTATAACCACGACCAACACCATTTAGTAAACCCATTGGGACCAATCCAAAAAAACCTGTCACAACAGGGACAGTGCGTTCTTTTGCATTCACAATGGGTTCTAATTTTTCCTTTAATGCACGAACTAAGAAGGCATAAAACGACGAATCTAAGTTATTAGTAACATAGTCTGAAGGAATGATATGAGTCAAATCAACAAACTTGGCTTTACACCCACGATCGTTACATAAGGAAGCGATAAAAAGACAACTCAATTTTTCACCGCATGCCATGACCAAATCCATCGTTCTGGAACTCACTTCACCCAATATTTTAGAGGCGTCTAAATACTTTATAACCAGATCCAGCTCTTTATTAGTATCGCTAATTAATTTCGTTTGCAATACTGGGTTTTGAATAAATACTTCGGCATTCTGGATGTGATCTTGCCTTATGGTTTCAATGATTTTCGAGAAATCTTCTTCTTGCGAAGCTAAATCACAGCATCTTAATAGACGAGATGTGGTTCCTTCTATCTTTGTATATGACGAGCGAGCAGAACACACAACAGCAACGTCATTACCGCTATCCTTTGTATAAAATTTTATAATGTCATCAACTATTTCAACTGGAAATTTGCCAACGGATGTACCACCGAATTTTTGAACTATCCAGCCAGTAGAGTGAGAGTTATATTCCGGCATTTTGAACCAAGAATTATTTCCGATGGCCAGTGTTGGATTAACCAAAAATGGACTATATATTACGATCTACTTTATGATAAATAAATGTGTGTAACCATAACCATTCGTCTTATATATGAAAAATTGGACACTTTTTGACAAAAACTTTTAAATGCAGAGAAAACTCGCAGGAAAATTTCACGAGGTTTGGAAGAAAAAAGTGGAAAAAAACATGTATTTGAGTCATCGTGGCGCCTCGTGAAGTAGCAACCCGAAATCGCTGCAAAAATGGCATTGACGGAATAACATTTAAAAAAGGATTAATGGGGTTAACGTCACATATTGTTGTAGAGATGTATGCATGCAGGTATATATATATATGTGTGTGTGTGTGTGTGTAATTATATAGGAGTGTAAGGATGAGTATGTGTACCTTAATACGCCCAGGCTGGTATTTTATCATATTCTGGATATGACGGTGATGCTGCAGATGATTGATCCATGTGATGTATTGTTACATTGTTGGCTCCCGGTATGATTGCCGTGTCCAGTACCTTATGAGAATCACCCCAAAATAGTCTCAAGTACAATAACAACGAAACGCATATTATTATGGTAATATATAGTAATAATGTGTACAATCTATGCCATATTTGATAGCCGTTTTGTGATTGGTTCTGTGCTATTAAGACGCATTCATCGTCCTGCGTTAAATGTTGTTTCTCGTCTATAATTTCTTGCTCCTGTCCTAGTTGGTCCTGACGCCCCTTGGATCCTTCTTTAGCCTCATCGAGTAGATAGCCCTTCAAAGAATCTTGTGGCATTCCGTATATCAAACTTTCAACTGTATGACCAACGTCATCAAATTGATAAGTTGCATCCATACCAGCATATTTCAGAAGAATTCGCGATCCCCCTGGATGCGTGGACAGTATAGGTCCTATATCGTAAACCCTACCATGTATTAACATCCAGCAGTCCCAAGGTTTGTTGTGCTTTCTGATCTCCGATATTGGGATATATGGCAGTTCCTTCAAAGTATCAAGAGCATCATTTGCGAACTCATTGTCTGGCGCAGCATTAATATTCTTTACATCATCATCCTGGCCTGTGTTTTTTATATGAGCCAAATGCATAGTATCACCCTGTCCCTTATAACGAGGCAGTGAACACGATGTATGTTAATCGTATGAATGATATTTAAAGAAAATATTGTTTGTTGAAGAGAGGAAGACATCATGAATGGACGCTGGACAAGATATCTCCGACATTTCCAGTTAAAGGGTCTATTTATCGTTATACACGAGTGAGAAAAACTGGATGACGTTGATTTAAGTGATAGTTGTTGAAACGTTCATAACATTTGGAAGGTGCCCCTGTTTCTCCCTTGTAGTTTTAACTGGATAGTCTAACTGTGCTATAGAAAGAGAGGCAGCGAGAGAGTTTGTATGTCACGCATTATGCATTTTCTGCAAATAGGATTTCCGACAGGATATCAACGGGCAGAACTCTTCGAAACGTGGTGTAAGAACAGAGAAATGAGAATATTGGGCAGCTTCAAGTACAGTATCAGTTACTGTTGACGTATATATTGCGAGAATGAGTTTACGTATAAAACGATGTTCTGAAAAGAAATTTCGATCTTGTTTATGTATCGTGTAATACATACTTCAATAGATCGTACCAGTAACGCGCACAAGTCGAGACAGCTACACTCACCAAGCGGCTATAGATCTTTTTTTGTTATGTCAACACCACCTGCAGTGAAGAAGGCCTTGTCAGGGCTGTTACGGGATCCAAAGAATAATACATGTGCGGATTGTAAAGCACAATCTCATCCGCGGTGGGCATCATGGTCTTTGGGGGTATTCGTATGCATCAAATGTGCTGGTATTCATAGATCACTTGGTACACATATTTCCAAGGTAAAATCTGTGGATTTAGATATCTGGAAAGAGGAGCATCTGGTGGTTTTAGTCAAAATGAGAAATAATGAACTCGCAAATTGTTTCTACGAAAGCAAGTTACCGGATGGCATGAAAAAACCTCTAACCGATAACAATCAGTTACAAACTTTTATTCGGAACAAATATGAAAAGAGAAAGTGGGTGGGTACCAAGGAACCATTGCATCAGGATAATGATATCTTGATTGAACAGGATCAACTTGGTGTGACAGGAAAGAGCACACCTTCCAGTGCAACCGCTGCTAGTAGTAGCAACGAAAGTTTAGTGACCAATAGTAGTGGTGATGTGAAGCCATTATTAAAAACCAATACCAATAACAGTTTGAGCAGCACCAGTAGTAGTCTGCTAAATCTTAAGTTATCAGCAATGCCAAAGACAGATAACTCTGGGAGAACTGGATTCTCCGAAAGACCTGATTTAAAGAAATCTATTTTGTCATTATACTCCAAACCTGCAAATAGTAAGACACAAAACTCATTTTTTGCGAAAGGCAATACATCTGCATCTACGATATCACTACCTTCAGGCCAACTGAACATGACAATGACAAACAATGGTCAAAATAACTGCAATGCTTCTAACGATAGTAATACGAACATTTCAGTAAGTTCATTAGATGACAATGAATTATTCAAAAACGTCTGGTCAACATAAACACGGTTGAATAAAAGAATGATATAAAAAAACATGAATATATATATATATAATATAGTATAATATAATATAATAATAATGGTGAACATTTTCAATTAACCAGTAGTTGGTAATCCAACTTGGACCTTGAACGAATCGTAAATCAGCCATTGGAAACTTGTTAAAGTACCGATCATAACTATTCTAACCATTAAACCGTTCCATAATCCATTGAAACCGATAACCTTATAAATTCTCTTTGATGCATCCATCATTGACTCACCAGCCTTTCTATCGTTATTGATCTTAGACACCATAACATCAGCTGGATGCGAAACAATAGCACATAATATACCAGCCATATAACCACCAGCAAAACTCACAGAAATCTGTTGCAAAGCAGTCATTTCACTCTTTGGGGTTGGCAATCTAGCATAGATCGCTTGGACAATTTTCTCGAAAGATGTAAATTTACACATGGTATAAGGAATTTGTCTGCACCATAATGGGACAATACCTTTATAAAATCCGCTTATACCCTCCATTGTATAAATCTTTGATAAACCTTGAAAAACGTTATTACAAAATGGTGGAACTGTAGTTTGTTGTCTAACCTTAATTGCTTCAAACGGACAAAGGAAAAGATCTGCAATGAATTCTGCTGTTGCAGAAGCCGCCAAATAAACACCGGTACTATATCTTTGAGCCAAATCAGGATTCAATACATTTGTAGAGTAGAAATGTTTGAAAAATTCGTAACCACCATATTTACCGGCACCTTGTAAAGAATAACCGATCGCCGTTGCACCAAATCCTGTAAAAATTTTAGAAAGCCCTTCGGTTCTTATGATAGTTTTCCAACCATCCAAGTTAGATTTATACAAAGTTGGATTCACCTGTAAACGACATTTCACCAAATCCAAAGGAGTGACACTGGAATGGGTTGGACCACAAGCTATAATACCACCCAATGTACAAGTTGCATAGAACTCACTGGTATATAACTTTATCCTATGATCGGTCTTGGACATATTCCTATATATGTATATGCGAAAGTGGTGTTCAGGGCAAGACAAAACAAAGCAGCAGATTACGATAGGTCGAGGCGAATCTGATCGAACCCCACCACCTCTTATATAAAACAGACAATTATAACCTAAAAGGATAAAACAGCATATCCGTACTTTGTGATTCCTACTGCTCTGTTTTTCATATCTCCCTCCCTTTCTTTTCTTATTGCTGTCACTTCTCTTTTATCCCTTGGTTGAGTGATTTTCCTCCAGAGGTTCCGTCATCTTTCTCCCATCGAGAGTCGCACAAGTCACATGACCAGAGTGCGTCAGCTAGTCCGGGTAACTAGACCCGTCACAAGGACTCCGAGCATGTGACGTATGGAGTGATACACATAGGCAAACTTTAAGGGAAAGGTTCTTTCTCATCCGTTTCTATTTCTATTTACTCCGGAGGCACTGATTACGTAATCGAAACTTGCATAATACGATCATAAAAATTATTATTGTATTGGCATTATCATTATTATTAATTAAAATATAAAAATTTCGGGTGAACTACATATGGAAAGAAAGTTATTAATTGTTCGCACTCCGTAAATGATGAAAAAAAATCTCAAAAACTCCGTTGATATCACGCCAATGTGTTGTGCATGTATTGTTGATTCATAGTATCTTATTAAAGGAAGAAACACATCTTCATTGTAAGCATGGTACATCACACTTATATCTGTTCATTACCGTTCTATGGGCAGAAAAATAAAAGACAAATAGACAAGTAAATATACTCAAAAATATTTCTAAATCCTGCATTTTGTGTGTAGTTGTAGTTGTAGTTGTAGTGGTAGTGGTAGCTATGATTTTCGTTGTCGCTTGTTGTCTATAGTTTCCCTCGATTTACAAAAGTTTGTAGAAACCCTTATCCTTATAAATGTTAAATTTCTTCTGTCATTTATATATAATATATATACTTGTGAGTTCTTTTTCTCCGTTCCGGGTTAAGTGTTTATTTCTCTAATATTATACCATTTGTAGAAATTAGTACCACTTAATGTCTGGTTACTACTGCAGCTTCTACTAAAGCCAGATAATCTGTGTATATCTCTTGAGTTGCCTTAGAAGAATAAATGAGGCAAAAAATTGCCAGAAACGAGAAGAGCTAAATAATGATTCTCCCCCGTACGTTGATTTTATTCCGTTGTGAAGGTATTACTGTAGAAATTTGTAAAGTTACGTAGCGATGTATCGGTTGTAAACCATTTTGCGCAATTTTTGTTCTATTCTGTTAAAAAAGGTGCGTAGCTACCGGAGGAACAAGCCGGCGCAGATAACGGATATTAGCATTTGGAATGAAAATTGAGTGGAGTTACGGATGCGATGCGATGAGCGTGTGCCAAGGGGTAAACATGCAGTTAGGGCTAAAAGTGCGGCCGTGATGTTATATGATATGTTTGTTGTATTGTGTAATACTTATCGACCTATATTACAGCAAATGGGTTATGAAATCCATCCATTATACAATCTACTTTATAATTTTTCCCGTCGTTATTATCCCAAAATTCTTGTCTTTCATGATCATTTCTAGCGATGTAGTGAATACAAAACTCAAGTTTTGCCTTTGAGTCTTGCTTATTAACATCATCGATGATGAAATTGAAGATATCCATATTTGTTCCTGGTAACACCCCGTCACCATCGCTTACGTAAACACATTCAATGTCTTGTGATGTTCTCCAGTTGTTCCATGTGTATTTGATTAGTACTTTTTTGTCGAAAAAGATATTTTTCACCAGTACTCTTCCGACAATGATCCTTGTTATATTTTTGTTGTAATTAGCCGATGTATTATTTGAGCTATCGTTAGATGATGATGTCGCTAGGAGACTTGAAGAGTCTCTTTGCATGTACAATGATAAATCTTGTAAGAAACACTTCTTATTTCGTGATAAGTTGATGAAGATGTTTAACTTCAGGCTTTTCGGATTCTTATTGCTTAAAATGGGGAAGTTTACGTTGTATAATCCTACAACTCTTCCGTTGTAATAATTTGGTTTAGCTGGGTTATTATCACTTTCATCATTATTATGACTTTTATTGAACTTTGGTTTCATCAAAACACCTTTGGTTTCCGATTTGTGAGTCTTCAATAATGCATTGAAACGCTTACTTTTACGTAAATTCTTATTATTATCCTTTAAACTGATGGAATCTATACCCATCGATAAAATTTGATCATCTCTTGTCACGTTCCGATCATTAGCAACATTATAACCATCTTCACCTTCATTGTCATCGTCATATAATCTGTTTACTGGCTTATGTTGAAAGCTAAGAAGTTCTTCTTGTTCTTTAGCTTTTTCACTAACGTCAATTGGGCTTTCGTCTTCACAAAAATATTTAACCGGAGTCTTTTGATCGAAATGCACACTCTTACTTCTTTGCAATCTACCACCTGGTCTAACGTTTGCAAGGTTTTTATTTTCATTCTCATTGTTGATATGTGGTGAAGCTGGTAGCGATTGTGACCTTCTCTTTAATGAACTCTTGACTAGTTCTCCTGATTTTTTATAAATGGGGGGGAAAGGTAACATATGTTCATCAATAGGATAGGGACAATTGAAAACTCCCAGATTTTTATTGACAGATATGGACGTAGGGGATAAACCGAAATCAGCCGGAATGGAACTTGTGCTGCTGACATGGTCAGCGGATGACAGTTGTTTATTTAGATTAGTATTCTTTGCAATTTCTTCGTCTGGGAAGAGATTCGTTTTCATTTGCGTAACTCTTTGAGGTCTATGAAGAAAATTCAAAGAATTTATAGATGATATATTATTACTATTCACCCTTCTTGCCATCAGATTGGGTGGTTTACCAGTAATAATATCATTATTTTCGCAAGATAGTCGCAGACCATTCCCCTGCTCCTTATCCTTGAACAGTTCATTATTAGCATTAATATGATCATATTTACGAACGTTTTCTGCCTTTATATACATGGCTTCAATCTTAACGTTTTTTTTGGTTATCGGTGTGCTTTTGTCTGTCTCTTTTGTTTGTTTGTTTGTTTATTTGTTTGTTGTATATATAGATAGGTGTGCAGTGAGTAAAAAAAGTATAGAGGCTTTATTTCTCAAGGCAAAGATGAATGCTCCACATACGCGACAGACACCCCACAGTACATGTCCGCTTTGGTTTATAGCTGAGACTCAAGACAATAGATAGTTGTCATATTAATAAGGTTAGGACATTTCTATATCACGTAGTTACCGAACCAATATGGATGTCACATATATAACCATATGTAATCTGCAGATAACATCTATAGATACTAACCATCTCCTTAAGATGTCCCCTCCCCCCTCTTTTCTCGCAGGAGAATGTACTTTTCACTACTAAGCTAAACTAAGCTAAGCCCTTTACCTCAAACGTCAAGACCGGAATAACATGACATACCATGACATGCAACCATGATGAGTAAACGAACAGAAACAGACCAGTTAATAATGAGACATCTTAACAAAAGCTCTCTTTTGTTGCATCTCTCAACTCCTCGATTTTCCGCGGCCTTCAGGGGTTCTTCTCAGTAATCCCGCACCGTGGGCTCGTTTCAATTCTCCATGCGGCGTCTGTCATCTGCAGAATTGCATATCGCATCGTCCTAACACCTCGTACGATATTCAGCCGTACATCACGGATTTTGGCACACACTCGTTCAGAGAGATTTAAGGGTATCGTGGGAGATGATTAGAAGTATGTAAGAAGAATATGTATTGACGTGTGTGTGTGTGTGTGTGTGTGTGTTATATGTCGAACTTATACTTTTTCACGAAGCCCATTTCATCACCAGTGAAAAACTCAGAGTCTCCAATACCAACGCATGCAATGGGTGAAACTTTGTGACATACCATCGTATCGTGGTTGTTGCTGGTGTGCACTTGTTCCTGTTGTTGAAGACTTTTGCCCTCAAACGTGTGTATGCATTTACCGCTTTGTAAATCCCAGAGCTTGACTTTGCCGTCGTGAGACCCGCTGACTATACGGAAATTATCGGCGGCTATATCCCAGACTCCTTCCACGTGACCGAACTGAGTTCTTACACATTTACCCGTTTTAATGTCCCATAATTTGATTGTATTATCCAACGAACAAGATAGAATATGGGTAGGATATGGTAGGGCTTCGTTTAGGATATCTTGTGTCTCTTCGGGTTGATTTTGTTCTCTGGACTCATCTGTCTGTTTATCGTCGATAACCAAATTTTCAATATCAACGATGTTTAGCGGAATGACTTTTTGTACCTGTCCTACATGACCTCTAAAGACCCTTAAGCATGCATTTGTTCTTATATCCCACATTCTTATTGTTGTATCATCACTGCCGCTGAAACAAAGAAAACTTTTTGGATGTAATTTCACACAGTTGACCCATTCAGTATGTCCTCTTAATGAATAGCATGTTCTTGACTCTACATGCCATACTTTAACTGTTTTATCCGCACTACCAGAAACGATGATTTTTTTATATGAATCAACGCTTAATACACTATCTGTGTGTCCTCTGTAGGTTGAGATACATTCTCCAGTCACATAATTCCAGACACGTATGGTTTTATCCAAGGATCCAGTTATCAATTTTTGTTCATCAAAATATAGAGTCTTGACACCATCCCCATGACCTGAGAGTCTTCTTACTAATCTGTCTTTGCAAAGGTCCCATATGGCCACTGTGGAATCATATGAACCGGTGAAAAGTAACCTGGGACTGAACTGTAACGTCAAGACACCATCCATATGACCTTTAAACTCTTGAATCAAACAGTTTCCTTTCCTCCAATTTGATTCCACTTTAAACCTATCACGATAAATGACTTTCCATGGCGTTTTGCTACTACTGGTGCAGTCAGCAGTTGAAGAAGATGCTGCTATGCAGTTATCGCTACTATGACCGCCAAGTGTCGTCTCATCACATTTGTGGTTTTGTGGGAATCTTGCACGTTTCATATGTAAAAGAGGTAAGCCCCACCCACAATGGGGGCATTTTCTGTCGATGTGCTGTTCACACATATGATACCATACTCTATCACCATCAGCCATAGTTTTCCATTGGCGACTAACTCTTGCGGCATTGCAAAGTGATTGACAATCCAAATAGCACAGAATCTTCAATGATATTTCTTGTGGTAGCGTACTTATAAAATCAAGTTTAATCATGTTTTGAACTTGTGATGCAATATACGATAATTGTGGGAAACAACTTGCCGTTAACAATCCCTCCAATATTAGTTTTCTCAACTTGTCATTAGATTTGCTGAATGTGGAAATGACATGATGAACTTCGCTTTGCTCATTCTTGGGGAGTTTCGATATTTTATTATTTATCTCCTTGAATCTGTGAAGATCTTGCTTGTTGCATAGAACCTGTGTGGGAGATGACTGAATATCTGGATTATGTCTATAACAAAACCGTTGAAGATTAAACTGCGGTATTCGCAAAAGGCAATTTCTTGACTGTTTTCGTGTTGGTTCTCCTTTCTCATCGATTGTATCTTCCTTCAGCCTTTCTTCTTCCTCATTCGCATCACCATTTTGCACCAAGCTTCTCTTTGTTCGCTTCAGTTTTATTTTACTCTGACCTTCCTCTATCCTTCGACAACTATCCTTCATTTCTTTCTTACTCAGAGTATCCTTGCTATGATCATTATCTCTCCCCAGAGGTTTCAAATTTATAGTTTCAGTGAAAGGTTGCTGTCTTTTTCAGAAAATATACCTTATAGGAATCAACTGTGGCTTCTCACACATTCCATGTAAAAAACACATATTTATTATATCATGTTACACGAGCAAAGACGTATCACGTGCTCTACTCTTGCTCGTTATATACTATATATATACAAATTTATTGTTTTACGGTATTCCATCACCACGAGGGTGTGGTAATCTTTAAATTCTGTTTTCGATTTATCATTATTCTATCTTTTTATTAAACACGACAGTTTGAAATTTCAAATACCATGATGTCGGCAGCTCCTTTTCTTTTCAATTCATCCATAATGTTACCTTTTTGGTTTCTTTCAATCATTGACGAAACGGCCACCCAACCTTCGTCATCAATCTTGGAAATAGTTGGTGCTCTTCTACCTGGTGTAACGGGCAACACATGTGGAAGGTTTTCCTTGGAAACGTTATAGTTGCAGCAGACGTATTTTTGCGCAGTCATAACACCTTCAATTCTAGACTTGATGGTAGCAATCAATTCTGGATCGCTCTTTGGATTCTTTGACTCAATCAAGTAAGCACTTGTGCTCAAAACAGTGGCAATATCTGTCAAACCTGCTGCACGCATCGTTTCACCACTTTCCACCAGATCGACAATCGCATCTGCGATACCCAACGCACACGAGGCTTCCACAGAACCACCCACATATCTGATGTTAGTAGATATCTTGTCCACTGATGTGCCCTCCAACTCGGCAAAGTACTTTGCTGTGAGAGTGGTAAAGCTAGAAACAATGGTTTTACCAATCAATTGTTTAGGATCGGTATATTGGCCATTATCTGGGACCTGAACCTGCAATTTACAGTTACCAAATTGCAGATCAATAGGTAACAGAACATCCATATCAGCTTCACGTACCTGATCTACACCAGTTATACCTAAATCACATTTACCTTCACCAACGAACATTGGAATATCCGCAGCTGGAAGAAATATTAATGCCACTGGCAAATTGGTTGACAAGGCAATATCTAACCTTTGCGATCTGCGAAATTTAATATCAGATCCGTGTAAAATAGAAACACATTTCTCATAGAGACGTCCTTTCTTTGGGATAGCGAATAGTAATCTATCATTCAAGTGGTTAACTAAATCCATGACTTATATACGTGTTCGTTTGCTAAAAACTCTTTGCTTTCACTGTGTGGCCACCGGTTGAGACTTGATTAGAACTGTCCCACTGTTAAATGAAAATATCTACTCGGAAAATAAACATGACTCAATCTTACTATTAGAGATACAGTTAATTACCGGCAACAGCCATGGAAAGCACGTTGAAAAAAATTTTCCGAACTTTTTCAGAGTTTTCAGCGTTCTCGAAGGGCAAAGCATAGAGATGATAGCCGTTGCCAGGGAAAAAAAGATCTTATACGCTTCACTTCTTTCATCACACAGCGGTACTCGATTCATGCGTGAATGTATGTTTAATAAGACATATAGGTTGATGGCATGACCAATATGTTGTTATTGATTACATCGAAGCCTTCACGTGATAGGTCCGCGTTTTCTATCGCTGGAAATGGCATCAAAAAAAAAGAAAAGTTAGTATCTCAGCGATGGGGGATGGGATGTTGCAATTTATGCAACGAAGCAATAAACAACGTAAACCGTAAAAGCAACTACTTAAAGGATGGGTAGTTTCAGTAGTTCTCATATCTCTTATTCAACTTGAAGATCCTGACAGAGGTAATCTAAGCGCAGGTGAAATGAAATTTGGCGATCATTTGAATGAATCGGCAGTTCCGGAATGGAAGGATAAGTATGTCGATTATAAGTTAGGTAAGAAAAAACTGAAGGCTTATAAGAAGAGGTTGGATCAGCAGTATCTTGAGGATGGATGTATTAATGGAAATGCAACTGGTCTCAATACTATCTCGTCCTATTCGACTCGGGCTGTACAGCTTAGAAAAATCAATGCGCCAGGTACCCCCCCTCCCAGTAAGGCGTACAGTGCCCTACAACTTGAATTTTCAAAAGATTTCGTACAGGATTGGTTGATTGGTGAGGAGTTGATGAAATGCAATGACTTTTATCTATGGCTATTAGAAGAATGTAGAAAGAAATTTCTGGTTCTAGAAGATCAATTGAAGTGTTATAATATGCATTTATGTCAGGAAAGTCCTGCTTTAGGTCAATATGAGGAACGTCCTCCAAAGAGGATAATGTCTTACGGTAGTATTACAAATCTTCCGGGAAGTGCAAAAGAGCTGATGGGGTTTCCAAAAAAAATAAAGACATTTTTAGGTCGACATGAACTACTACCCTCATGGCCAAAGGGATTATCAAACATTCAGTACAACCTTACGAGCACTCATAATGGTAAAGAAACTTTTGGTCGAATGACAATTCCAGTGACTCCACATCAGGCTGAAAGACTTCTTAGTGACGCACTTATAGAATATTATCAGTATCTGCAGTTGGTCAAAACCTACAGAGACTTAAACGTGACAGGTTTCCGCAAGATGGTTAAAAAATTTGATAAAACTTGTAAAACGAAAGAACTATTTGAATTTATGGACTATGCAAGAGATAATTCTCCTCTTTTCAAACATGTGGATGCAAGTGTGCAATTAATGGCGCAGAGAATGAAACAAACCACTAGTTCACAGGCCACGGGTAAGTTGAAAGTTTCAAATGAAGCGGATGATCCGCTAATTTGGTGGGAGACCAAAGTAACCGATTGGTATACGAAAGATTTGACTAGATCAAATTCTGCTCAAAAAAGGCACAATCAAAGATTAAAAAAGCTTGCCATTCAGTATACCTTAAATGAACAAATGATTCATAGAAATAACAGAGCTACCACTCAAATGTTTTTTTCGGGAATCGGTTTAGGTATAGCAAGTGCCTTAATTACATATACGTTATACATTGCATTTTTTTCGGAGTACAACTCAGTGTTGCATAGAATTCTCTTTCCTTTATGGGGCGGTTGGTACATGGTATTGCTTAGCGCTACACTTTTCCTATCAAATTGTTTCATTTGGCACAGAACTGGTATTAATTACAGGTTTATTATGCTGGGTGAAATACATGCAAAGAATGGTACTCAATTATTCAATAATGATTTCGCTACTAGTGCCATCTCATTAAAGCTTTACTTTTTGACGTTTTTTGTCGTTCCATGCGCCATTTGTGCAATATTAAGTTTCCATTGGACGACGTTAGCTCCATATGGTTTTATATACCTTGGAATAGTGGTATTCCTTTTTATATGCCCAAACGGCATCTTTCCGTATTTTGACAAATTGGTGGAGTCCAGAAAATGGCTTGTTGTAACTTTGGTGCGCTTGATCCTTTCCGGGCTATACCCTGTTGAATTCGGTGATTTCTTCATTGGCGATATCATTTGTTCATTGACCTATTCGATGTCGGATATTGCGATGTTTTTCTGTGTCTATTCGTCGACTTCAAGTTCTCTTTGCGGATCAGGTAGTTCAAAAGCTGTTGGTGCGCTCTCTTGTTTACCGAACTATTGGAGAATGATGCAATGCTTGAGGAGATTCGGTGATTCTGGTGACTGGTTCCCACATTTACTGAATGCATTCAAGTATGCAATCGGAGTAGGGTACTACGCTTCGCTATGTGCATATAGGCTGAATGACAATACTGAGGCAACCAGAAAACCTTTCATAGTGCTCGCCACATTAAATGCGGTCATGACCTCGATTTGGGATATCGTTATGGACTGGTCCCTCCTCCAGACGACTGGGAATAATTGGATGCTAAGAGAGGATCTCTATCTGGCTGGTAAACGTAATTGGAGAAATGGTAAATATGCATTCAAAAGAAAAATTGTCTATTATTTAGCTATGGTTTGGGATGTGCTTATTAGATTCCAGTGGATCGTGTACGCGCTGGCGCCACAAACTATCCAGCAAAGCGCCTCGACATCTTTCATATTGGCGGTAACTGAGGTTTTAAGAAGATTTGTTTGGATTATCTTTCGTGTGGAAAATGAGCACGTTGCGAATGTTCATCTGTTCAAAGTGACAGGTGAGTCTCCTCTACCATACCCTGTGTCCAGAACAGATGAGGAATCCGATTTATTCAAAGATAAACGTAATACAAGTTCAATATCGTTATCAATTTTCAACACAAATGTGGAAGAACCAATTGCTGCATACCAAACACTCTTACGTAGAAAGACCGGTCTCTTCGACAGCCTTTCCAGATCCATTCCTTGGGCACATGCTAGTGATTTTCAAAGGCCTCGGACCTATTCATCTAATATGACAACGAATCATGATAGTGATAGTGAAAGTGAAATGGAAAGTATTGTTTAAAAATTCCTATATGCATCAGATTTATGTAAATTTTTATATCATAGCGTGAAAACCCTTTTAAAACTCAGTCATTAATTGGTCACTGGCCATTGAAAAAACAACTTTTCCTCAAGGAGTAGAGAACTCTTGAACTTTTGCATAGCTTGGAGGGTGCAATTTCCTGTGTATGGCTTTGGCCGCCCAAACGGGGAAAATTGAAATTGATAGAATGAATAAAGACTCGCCATAAAACAGCAGCTTTGTCATGTACTGTAAATCAAAATATTCTCCAAGAAATGGGACGGAAACAACATATAAAAGTAATGTTACAATTTCAGTTATAATCATTGTTTTATTCCAAGTATTGATTTCCAATGCAACCATAATTAGTTCATTAATGATTAGAGCAGTAAAACTTATTCCGACCATCTTTTTAAAATCGAGAGTATCCAAACTGGTGAATGCTTGGGAAAATCCTTGAATCACACATCCTTGGAACAAAGATAGGGCTACCCATACGAAAAACGTTTTATATGAGAGACTCTTTCCCTCTGTCAAATCTTTGTAGAGTTCTGGATATATTTTTGTAAGCGACTCGTCAATATCGTGATCTAAAGTTAGTGAAAATACTGGTGCCATGGTATAGCACGTTGCATAACCTACCATCAACCAGCCCTGGTATAAGGCAATAGGTTCAAAACTTGAAGAAATGGAATAAACAGCCTGGCAAATCGCAATAATTAGCCCTCTGTGCATAACAAATTGTGCCAACTTTGCTGATCTCTTGTAAGAGTTTCTTCCGTGCCATAAGAGCAATTCGGTGAGATGACAAAACTGAGTAATAGAAAAATCTGCAGCCAATGAAGCCTGCTTACCTTCCTTGCCAACGATACCAACGCCAACATCTGCAGATTGGATCATACTAACATCATTACCACCATCCCCTATACAACAAACTCTTTTCCCAGTTAGTTCACGAATCACCAATGCTACGTCGGCCTTTTGTTGCGGAGTACACCTACAGGCAATAACGGCTGGCAAATGGGCAGCGACCTCAAAAAATTCCGTTCTGAAGTGTTTCAAGTAAATGCTTAACGATTCCCCATCTAATATTAGACAGGAGTTTCTGTTAACCTTCAGATATTCTAATTTGTCGAGAGCTCCTTCCGGCTTATGCGTTCTGGTAATTGTATGAACATATTGACCTCTGGATATCAGCTTAGCGCTAATAGAGACACATCGTGCCGTCTCTACCTTGTCTCCGGTTAGCATCCAAATTTTGATCCCTGCGTTCCTCAACAGCTCGATAGACGACTTAACATCCTTCTGTAATTTATCTTCGACACCAGTCAGACCAAGTGGTTCAAGATCATGCTCTAGAAACTCTTTAATGACGCTAGCCATTTGTTCATCACGATTCAACATGGATAAAGCAGCCTCAGAATACTTCTTGCGAAATTGTTCATAAATCTGATTCGTAAGCTTCTTACGACCAATGACTAACGTACGTAAGCCTTCGCGAGCCATGTTACCGGTCTCTTCCTCCATCCATTCATTGTTTTCAACTATTTTGGTCATTACAGTATCGGCTCCCTTCTCCAAAAACCAATATTCGTCCTTTTGCTGATCATGCAGAATGATTCCCATACGTTTCGTGTCTGAATTAAAAGGAAAAACCTGCAGGATCTCATAATGTAGAGTCTTACCCGAGTGTTCATGGAGTAACGTTATTGAGTGACGATCTCGTTTAAAAAGGGATAGACCGACAGATTCAGTGAATTTTACAATAGCAATCTCATCGGGAGAGGCAGCCTGGTATGTTAACTCATCGTCTTCAAAGGTTGGGGTGACATTATGGCATAAAGCTAAAGTCAAAATCATATCGCGAACCCGGGCACCTATATCGCGTCTAGAAGTTCTGGGGGCAGCATTAGTACCTGAAAGGCCTTTTGGATCCACCAATTCTTGAACATAATCGGAAACTATGTCAACAGTTTCTGGGGTATATGATACAGTTCCCAAATGAATTTTCTTCAGTTGCATATCATTTTGCGTTAATGTTCCCGTCTTATCGCTCAGCAGATATTCGATACGCCCCAAATCTTCGGGTATAGTACTTGTCCTCACAACAGTCTCAGGAATAGTATTATCGTGTTCAATCTGGTATGCGTAAACTGATTTTGCTAAATCTAGGTTTACCCGAAGTGAAACTGGTATAATAGTGGAAAATAAAATGAGATATCTCATTATGTCCACATACCAATCCGAATTTTGAAGTCCAGCAGATACCACTAGTGCAATAGAGAGAACGAAAACACAAGAGCATAATATTTTAGATATATTGTTGATCTCCAATTCTAATAAACCGGTTTTGACTTTTGCAGTAGCAGTGTTCATTGCCTGCCTTGTATCTTTTCCCGTATAAATAACACAAGCAATACAGTACCCACTTGATGCTAATACCGTATTCGCCCAAAGTGCGTTATCGACTGACAATGGGTTTGAAGAAGAATCCTTGAAGGTAACTTTACCCGTGAACTTGTGTATAGATCTCTCCGGTGCGGAGGCTGTTATACTGATTTTACTTAACAAATCGTCATTAGGTAAACTTTGTGTTAGAGGACAAGCAATTCTCAGCTTCCAATCTGTTTCACCGTCGAGCTGATCGGTTTTAATGAAAGCTTCGCCTGATGGTTCGCTAGATTGAAGCAGTATAGCGTCTGCAGGAATCCGTGATCCTTTGACAATTTTTATCAAATCTCCGACTTTAAGATCTTTACTAGGAACTAATTGTGACTTATCAATAATTTGATAAAGTTCATTGTTGGATTCTCTATCACGTCTTCTTCTTTGTATATCGTCCATCGCCTCCTTAGCCATTGTCACTGTGAGAACAAAGGCAAGTGGAACAATGTACGACGATAAATACCCAATTCTCAGAGCAGGTATAGCTTGCGATAATGCCACCGCTAAAAAGTACAGATTAAAGAAGAACTTGAATTGTTCATATAATAATGTGGGAATGAAAGTTATTGCATTGTACTTGGCATTGGAGATTTCATTAGTAGGATATCTATTTCTATCATAAGTTGGAGTAGTATCCGGGTGTATTTCTCTTTCTACATGATTATCGTTCAATTCAACTGATGATGGGGAGCGATATTTAGACAATCCATGCGGTGAACTAAAGAGTGATGTGACTTTGGACCAAAAATTACTTTCAGACGTAATTTTACCTGTCGCATTGGAATTTGGAGGTATTGAGTCCCAATTATCATTAAGTAAAGGACGCGTGTCCGTCGTAGAAGATTGACGTAACGGCTCATTAGCATGTTCATTATCATTTATTGTTCTCATTTCAAAACTTTCCTGTGATCCACTATGCTCTCGTGTGTCTTCAAGACCGTGATTTTGTGTATTGGTGTTTATTTGTAAGTTATCCAAAGCTGCCTCAAGAGAGTCGTCAAATTGTAAATCGAAAGAGTCTATGCTTTTATTATTTCGTAGAGCCGAATTAATTGAATTACCAGTATAAGCTCCAGATGGTGGAGAAAACGGCATTTGTCTTAGTACCTATTTCTTGTTAGAAAAGTGGAAGTCTGAGAAGTCAGATCCGTTTCACT
Source organism: Torulaspora microellipsoides (assembly GCA_900186055.1). Lineage (NCBI taxonomy): Eukaryota > Fungi > Ascomycota > Saccharomycetes > Saccharomycetales > Saccharomycetaceae > Torulaspora > Torulaspora microellipsoides. The sequence continues at coordinate 428,673 of FYBL01000006.1, read as the reverse complement.
GGTTGTATTATGCTAATGCTAAGCAAAATCAATCACAATCAAAACAAAAAGAGAGAAGAAACAACGGGTTCTAACCCAAGCTAAAAGTATATCTTCCTCTAGAGATGTAAAGCTTATGATGGAAATACTTTATATGCTTCTCTTTAATTGCAATGCTGTTACCATCGGTAACTTAAGCCTCTTTAGATTCGAGATCGTGTATAAAGATTAATTTCAATCGTCTATAATGATTTATAACTTTTTATTTAGATAATAATGCATATACTACAATATAAAAGGTATGATTGCGTACTTGGGTACGTTTGCATGGTTGAATTTTGCCCGGTAGTACTTCCTTGTTTCGAGAGCTGATATGCTTAAAGTGCATGATACCCATACGAGTGGCCACAAGAACTCCAAGTTGTAAGCTAGGAGCGAGCCGTAAATAACAATCTCGTCCAAATAATGGGGACAGCATACAAATTGAAATAGCTTCTGGTTTGGCAAAGTATATTTTACCAAATGGGATAGTATCTGGTGACTTTCGTACTGATCCCATGATGCCAAACAAAATATAACCAGAGGGATGGGCTTCAGCGAATAAGGTATGGCACCCTCATGAAGTTTTAAGTTTAAAATCAAATTGAGCACGCTGTAAAACCATATACCTACAAGATAATGAGACCAACTCATTCTAGAATTAGTCGTGTATTTGCAGACGTATTTTGTTTCGTATAATCTACGCAGCGAATGAAATAGTATCAACCATACAAATGGGCAATTGTAATAATCATACAGGGTCATTATCGTAAGTGTCGTTGATAAGTAGTAAAAATGTGAAAAGTACGATTTAGGCACAGTAAAATGGACTAACCTCTGCAAGGTATATCCACCAATTTTGTTAGAGGGTTTTTTTATTAGGGTCTTTCCATATTGTAGAAACTCGGGCAGAAAATACTTCGCAATTAACAGAGAGCATAAGCCAATAATATACGACACTTTATAGCCAATTACCAAAGTTCGTAGTTCATTATCAAATAGCATTTGGATAATTGAGTATACCCACAAGCGTCATCAGTATTTCATCAGAATTTTTTTTTTTTTTCAACTTTGGGAACGGCTTTAATTGTGAAAATGGGACATCGCGAAAGTCACTTTTTACAAAAGCATTAGTTCAAATTTCATTATTATAGGTAATATTACAAATGTAAAGTAGAGAAACCAGTATATACCTATATATAAATTAAATATATATTTATGTAAAAGGAGAAGGGAAGGGGAATAAAAGATTGTTTTATGAGACGACGAACCTCAAGAGAGGCAGAAGTCATGGTTCATTATTATATTAAATGTTTGCACGTAAATTAACGGCCTAGGTATTTTATTTCGAAAGGCCTTATAACGTTGTAGACGATAAATGCAAATCCTGCACCCAATTCAAATCCAATATCACCGCCATACTCACCTATTAAGCGACCAATTTCACCAACCCAATACGTTTGGTCCATTCCTAAAGCAACACCGAACCCTGCAACGATCAATGCCGCACAGCCAGCAATACCAATAGGTAGTCTATCCCATCTATCCCAGTCGTTGACATCATAACCTTTGAAACCACGCCTATAGATGAAATGTTCAGATAGCGCTATAGCACAGTAAATGGCCAGATAGTAACCAATAGAATCCATGAAATTTTCCATAAAACCTTCGAATTTGTAGTAAGCCGGGATGGCAATGGCAATAGTAGCACCATTACCAGCCAAGGTCCAAGCGATTCTTGGAACTTTGGCCAATGGTTCCCAAAGAGCTTGGGCTGATAAAGCAATGGAATACATATTTGGAATGTTGTTTGCCACGGTAGACATAGCCAAAATGACACAACAGAATTGACCAAATCCGTGCAAAGAATCAGGAACCAAGATAGCATAACATAGACCACCGATAGAGTATTTCTCGTAGTATTCATTCCACATTGGGTTTTTGTAAGTACCCATGGCTGAAGCGGCACCCAAAATCATACAAAAGAATAGTGGGAAAGCCAATCCAAACACCAAAGAAAAGAAAATCTTATATTTATTGGTACTTCTTGATAGGTAAACGGTGTAATCAGCCGCATAAGTGGTCCAACCTGTGGCAAAACCATACACTGAGGAACCGAAAGAAAGTACACCGCCTGCAGTAGTAGCACCTGAAGTCCATTCACCATTAGAAAACGATCCATTTTTCTTCAAACAAGCAATCATTACTAAAAAGACAGCAAAATTTGGAACCCATGACCATTTTTCATACATATGAATGACATTATAACCAAAGAATGTGACCAAGATTGTACAACCGATAATGATCAAGCAACCAGCCCATGGAGGACATTGATGGCCACCAGGATTTACCATATTCAACAGTTGAGCAGAGACAATCGTATTGACAACACCCCAACCGACACATGCAACAACGTTAATTATAGCAAACACCCTAGCAGTTATATTGCCCACTAGAAAACGAGATAAAATCATCTGTCTCATACCGAATTCTGCACCAAAAACAGAAAAAAATGCCACCGATAACAAACCCAAAATATTGAAGAAAATGATAACAAGAACAGAAGTTCCAAAGTTCAAACCAAAGACCAAAGGACCCAATGCACCTAATGAATAAGCAGCAATGACCATATTTGCAGAGAACCACATCGAAGCAGCATTGACAATGGTATCACCAGTTTTTTCCTCATCGGTAATCGGTTCAACACCTTTTGTCTCCGCATTCAATTTAGAACCCAATCTGTCAAAGAATGAAAGGTTGGCAGGTTCGGCAGTACCTCCAATGTATTGAGCATCTTCAATCTCGTTTTCCTCAGTATAACTATCGGTGAAGGGTACCTTTTTCTCCACTGCCACACGATGCACCAAATTCTCAGAAGATGATTGTGAACGATTTAAATTCTTCTCCACATCATGGATCTCATAAGCTTCCTTGCCATCTGCTGAAGATGACATACTGATATATGTATGATATGCGATTTACTCGGAAACACTTATTGGATGCACAACTATACCAAGAAAGGAAAGAAAAGAAAAAATAAGGGAAACAAATCTAAATTTAAGTGCTCAAGGTTACTCATTTCCAATCAGATACATCTCGAAACATGAATATATATATGTATACACAAGTAACGATGATCCCCCATAAATTTTCCTGGGCTTATCTGAAAAGAAAATTTTTTTTGTGAGTCGAGTGGTGATGATATAGATGATGATACTTTCTAGATTATGGATGAAAAGATATTTGTGCCCAAGGGAAAAAGAAAAGAGCAAAGATTAAACTGAACAAGCGTCAAAACCTCATCGAGGACTGGCTGATAAAGATCGCTCGCTTGCTGATAAGTGAAAACAAGCTTCGTTTTGACACCAACTGGCACTGAAACGGCCGGGGGATGCCAGGGCGGGATGAACAAAAGCAAAAGAAACGAAAACACGGAATATCCGCGTCGCTTTGCTCGAGAGCACTGCACTTGTTTCTTTTTTGCTTTTCCAGATTTCTGGAATCTAGCGATGGATGTGAGACGCGATGGGGGGTAATTTAACTTTGGTAGAGTGATAGGAGTGCTGATATGATTATCAGTACCCTTGAGAGGAAGCAATGACGGCGGTATTGATGAGCAGGAAGAGACCTTGTGTTTTCAGACCTCTTGGAAACGGTTAGATCTCTCGTGATTCGTTTAGCCGATAGGAAAGTGCCCTGTAGGGGCAGCGTGGCAGGGTGCGTGGGTTCTTTCCCGAATCCTCCAGGCGGATAACCCGGCGGAAAAAAAGGAAAGACTCTCGCGCAGTGGCCGTTTGGAACGATATAGCGTTGTGTGCTCTTCACAAGTTGATGGTTTAGTACCGTATTATGCTGTTGAAAGGAAGCTTCCTTGTCTACTCTTTACTTAGCTGCGGACATAGTAGTGCGGTATTGTAGCAGGAGTTCCCAATTTCGTAGGTGTTCGGACATTTCCGACCAGAACACAGTTGAGAGAGGTTGGGTATCAACTACGGGGATTTCCGTCTCTTCTTGTCAAGCAATATGGATGGATCAAACGTCTATTTATCGATGTGTAAATGCACCGGGGGCTAAAGGTAAAAGATACAACAAACTATATTATATCATAATATGTTATCATGATGACTACTATATGTATATATATTTTAAGCTTCAGACTTAGTTTTTGTTGCTGGATTTCTTAGATTTGTTAGCTTCCTTCTTGGCGGCTTCGGTTTGTTCCTTAACAACCTTCTTAACAATCTTCTGTTCTTCAATCAAAAAGGCTCTGACAATTCTTTCCTTAACACAGTTGGCACATCTGGAACCACCGTAAATTCTAGAGACACTCTTGTGAGTCTTGGATAGAGTAGCGTATTGTCTTGGTCTTAGAGTAGCAACACCTGGCAATGGGATACCACAGTCACCACATTTGGTTCTGGATGCCAACTTCTTGATGTGTTGAGCACGCAAGACACCACCTGGGGTCTTGACGACCTTGATCTTGTTAGAACGAGTGTTGTCTATAATAAAAAGTGTGGGCTAGTTAGTAATTGAATTTAGAGTTTATTTCTGAGACATCACAGGTTATGTGCCGAGCACAGGGAGGAGACTATTCGTATATTCAAACAATACTGTTGTTCATTTACATTACATGTATCTCAAAATCAGTTGTTTCTTTTCACGTCACGTCGTATCGTATCGTATCGTATCGCATCACATATTGTATCCCAGTTTCATTTGTATTGATAGTTGTTGCGTTGGGTCCACCTCTAATCTCTTCCTGTTCTCTTTTCTATCTCCATTATTCATAGGTTAAAAACATACATGGATTTCTTCTTCTGAAGGTAACACGTTGAGCCATTTTTGGTTGATCTTCTTTGCTGTTCTCCTAAATTTGACAAATACTACAAGAAATGTCTTATAATATTTAATATACACATTGTAGTCAAATTGCCACTAATTTTCCAAGTTTTTGCAATGGGCTAAACTCTCCTGCTCCAGGCTGGTTTGCTCACCGCCCGTCTGCGAAACGAAGGACGCGCGAGCCGACAGCCCAAGATACCATGCAAACCGCTACCAACACATCTCTCCCTCCACGAACAATTGCTAGGCAGGGAAGGCTAAGCCAAAGTTTGATTCGTCGGCCGAGGGACTCTTCCCTCCTGGCAAGCGCGCGTTCTGAATGCTGTTTTTTTCTCGATGTGTTGTGTTGTGTAGTTTTGAATTTCGAAAACCCAGCGACCCCACCAAACGCTCGATAATTTCTTGCATCAAGACACCGCACTCATTGTTTTTCAAGAACAGTCCAAGATATAAATACTTAATTTGACATGACACACCTAAACTCGTACTTCACTCAATCAACTATATCAACTGCTCGGGAAAGCTCTTTAAATATATGTACATCTATATCTATATGCTCTTACCTTTACGTACTACTTGGGTTGGTAAACGAAGAAAAGTTACCGATTATTCCTTCTCAGTGGCAATGACTTCCACTTCCAAATCAACGTTCAATGGTAGGGCTGCAACAGCGACACAAGATCTGGCTGGTTTATGAGTAGAAAAATGCTTGGCGTAAACCTTGTTGAATTCGGCAAAGTTATTGATGTCTGCCAAGAATACATTAACCTTGATAACTCTTTCAAATGAAGAGTTACTGGCGGCCAAGATGTTGCTTAGATTCTTGAAGACTTGTTCAGCCTTGTCAGAAATGGAGCCTTCAATTGGTTTGTTTTCTGGAGTGTATGGAATCTGACCAGAAACAAAGATCAAATTGTTGGCCTTCATGGCTTGTGAATATGATGCTGCAGCAGGTGGAGCCAACTTAGTTGCAACTGGTGTCAATGTCGTCATGGTTCTTGTAATTGGTGATCTGATTAAAGAGTTCCTCAAAAACATAATAGGATACCTCACTTTTTCCTTTGCAAAATGAGCAGAACTTATTTACAAATGAACTTCAAACTTAACTGCTCCCGCATTTAGGGAATCAATCATTCTCCTTTACAGCTGAGAGAACCCATGTTTAGTCATGAGAAAGAGCAGTTATTTCAGGAACCCAACCATCAAATGAGCCCTATATTACTCGCTTCAACTCTCTTCCAGCACGGCCGATTTCACATTCAAGCCCTACATGGCGCGACCTAGGGCTCGTGCCACCAATTGTTCGATATTTTATCGAATTCTTGCTTATACGTAATAAGACTAAAGAGAGAGAGAGAGTCACCAGTGACATAGCACCATAAACAGTGTTCATACATCATAATTCCTCGCTTATGAGTAGAGCTAGTAAAATTACATTTACTGTATCATGTGTACTCACGGCCGCCACAGTGGTTGGCGTCCACATAGTTCAAGGAATGGAGAGAGACACCCTGCACCAGGGTCCCATCAAAGATGCACAGAGAGTAGCAGCTAAAAAGCAAAAAAGGTTAGATGACGAACAACAAAAAATAGGCATAGATCCTGAGAAGGAACGAAAGAAGTTATTCAATAAGAGTGAACATGAATTACAAAAGGAATTGAGGAAAAGGTATGAAGCCATTCAACCATTATCTGGAGAGGTTGTCACAAAAGATGGTGAGGTGATACCGGGCAAAGGGAAATAGCAATGATGATGAGGATGATACATGTGCGCTGCTAAACGTCTTTCTTATATATAGGCTTGTGAATACTGTGTAGTTATCGGAGATCGTGATCAAATCGGTTATGAGAGATCTTCGTATTATGTGATGTTACTGTTTAGTTGGAATAAACACAGGGGTTGGCTTACTACTCCAAGGCGAAGGGGCATGCATGGCGTCAAATAGCAACATAAAGCGAAATCAAACTACCCAGATTAAACTTCGAGATCTACTAAAGGCACGTAAAATATATACTGAACTAGTTTGAATTTGAGATACAACTTTTAACATCAAGTTGACAGAGAAACGAATTGCAGATCCGTTGTGTATTTTTTCAAAGCGAGCTATAAGAAAAGTTGGTACAAACGAGTGTCGAAACAGAGCATATGTATAGTGCTTCTTCCTCCTCAATAAGCGGTGCCTCTGGCGGCGGTGTGGCAGCCACTACAGGGGCAATCAACATTCCGCTTTCGCAATCGCACCACACAGATACGTATACCGATTCTGCCGGAGATAGTGATGAGGAAGTGAATTCTAACTTCGGCGTAAATGGGGACTACACAGGCCACTACAGGCCCCGATTGGATAACTCGCATGGAAGAAGTAGCGGTAATAGGGTGACTACTACTGAAGAAATGGTAAGTAGTTCACAATCGTCGAGTTCCCCACACAAAGGTTTATCATCATATTCCGTACCACCACCACCACCGATGACGTCTTCGCTTAGTCACGGTAACGAAAGCGATGAAAATAGTACTATGATAGATTCCCTGGCCAGAGAGATACATACCGACGATCACTCATTGGTACGACCTTATGACCATAGTGATGAGAGAGCAGATCCTGTCATACCTATAACAAGAGAGAGTAAATCTGAAAATGATGATTTGAAGGGTGGGGAGCAGCAGCCACCACACGAAGGAGATAACTCGCATAAAGATCAAGCACAACATGATTCTACTACGAAAGATGCCGAAGTCACTACTGAAGAACCCTCGGAAGTATTGGACATTGCGACATTTCCCACAGCAAAACTATTAGAGATGTTAACAGCCCTGTTGGACAAAATTGTCAAATCTAATGATAGATTAGCTGATGCTAATCCATCCTTGAATCAAGAACGAGAAAACATCACCATTAGCAATAGCAGCCATACCAACCATGGTTATTTGAAATCAGTATTAAGTTTCCGTGGTAAGCATATCCCTCAAATTACATTAGAGCATTATTTCCAAAGAATTCAAAAATACTGTCCAACCACGAATGATGTATTTTTGTCACTTCTAGTGTATTTCGATAGAATTTCCAAAAGATGTAATAGTAGTAATAATAATAACAGTGATGGTAGTAACCATAATACCACTCAACAACAACAAGCACAAGCATTTGTTATGGATTCGCATAATATTCATAGGCTTCTCATTGCCGGCGTTACAGTGAGCACGAAATTTTTCAGTGATTTTTTTTATAGTAATTCTCGTTATGCTAGAGTAGGGGGAATTTCATTACAAGAGCTGAATCATTTGGAATTACAATTCCTTGTACTATGTGATTTTGAATTATTGATTTCCGTCAACGAATTACAGCGGTACGCCGATCTATTGTATAAGTTCTGGGACAGTTCAACCGTCACGGAGAAAGAAACTGACGTTCCATCACCAACAGCAACTTAATTAGGAAATACAATATTGTGATTAAATAATTCTTTTTTCTTTTAGTATTCAAGTACATATTCTACATTTTTACAACGTATGATAAGATAAAGGAACCCTCCTTAGGTATTGGACACCTTGCAACGGTTGCCTCGCAGCTCTATATTTCTCCGCCACGGATATTTTTGTTACTTATTGCTAATGATGGATCGATATGGAATTTTCACGCTACAAACAAATTATAGGAATCTCCTTGCTTGGGCGCTTCATAATTACACCAATATTTCAGGCATGCTTTTATTGGACTGACTTTGAAATCTTACACACGCCGCAATATAAATAACAATAAACTCTTGAAATATGGACAATCATGTAACTGACTCATGTTCGATGTGATGTGAAGTTATTGCGACCAAAAGCCATTCATAATGCCAAGTTCGAGTGCTGGTTCGCGTTGAAATGTATCAGAAAGCGATCGAGGTGGTAGGGCGTTGATAAACTCTTTTAGATATCGAACAATTATTAATGAATCCATTTTTCAAATAGTAAGGAAGTATTTATTCCACCAAATCCGAAACTGTTGCACATCGCATAACGCAAATCATCATTTTTCATTGGTTGGTCCTTAATAAATTCTATTCCATCAAAATGATCACTAAAGCTATCATCTTTTGCGCTCGCCACATCTTTAAGATTTAGAGTGTGTGGCATTATACTGTTTTTCAAGGACATAATGGTAAAAATACTTTCGACAGCACCGGCAGCTCCTAATAAATGACCCATAGCACCTTTATTACTAGATACAAATAAGGGTTTATTGCTGCGTCTTGGTAACAATGCGGATCTGATAGCCGTGCATTCCGCTCGGTCACCTAAAATTGTAGAGGTGGCATGAGCATTGACATAATCAATTTTTTCACTTTCCACTTTAGAAATATCTAGTGCCATTTGCATTGCTCTCATTGCACCGTTACCATCCAAGCATGGAGATGTTATATGGTATGCATCGCTACTCAATCCGTAACCCTTGACTTCCGCCAGAATTGAAGCACCACGTTTTTGAGCATTCTCTAGTGATTCTAATACGAGCATTCCAGCACCTTCACCTAGAACGAAACCAGATCTTTTAGCATCAAAAGGGCGTGAAATACCATCCTTCGTTGTTATACTTTTTGCTCTAATGAATCCTGCCAAGGTTAAAGGATGTATACAAGCTTCGCTTGCACCTGCGATACAAATATCTTGCATACCTAAACGAATGAAATTATAAGCATCACCTATTGAATTATTACCAGTTGCACAAGCTGTAGAAACGCAATGGGATACACCTCTTAGATTAAACTTGATTGAAACATTTCCAGCTGCCATATTTGTTAAAATCTTGGGAATGAAAAGTGGATTTACTCTTTTATGATCATTATGGAATGATAAAGTTGTTGAGTATATATCTTGAATGGACGCAATACCAGATCCTATAATACAACCAAATCTATCCAGATTAGCTTTAGAAGTGTCAATCGATAGCCCATCGAGAAGTTTCGCATCTTGCAACGCTTCATGGGAAGCAAGAATGGCCAATTTGGTAAAATCTGAAAATCTTCTTTGATCTTGTTCATTAAATAATGATGAATTGTTTTCCAGAGGTGGAATTTTTCCCACCGTTACAGTCGGTGGAATACTATTAACAAAGGGTTCATAATCTGTACTGTATTTTGGTAATGAAGTTATTGGAATAATACCTGATTTTGATGCTAATAAATTAGACCATGATTCCTTAAGAGTGGTACCCAAAGGTGTTACACATCCTAATCCAGTAACGACAACTCTTCTTGACATCTTGTGTGGCTGCTCTTTACTGTATGTGGGATGAGCCGATCAGTTCATGCGCTCTCCCAACACGCTTTGATAAATCAAAAGGTATTTTAAATTATTAGTATATTTTGTATTTTAGGTATATAAACTTTTCTATCAGACCTGAAATGTATAAACTCTATGATTATAAAAAATGGTTCTTAATATTTCTTAATATACAATCAGACCCTCCTCCTTAATCGGGTTGATCTGCAAATGAGTAACATAAGGAAAAACTTGGAAGGGAAATTCAATTGAATTACCATTTCAACAAATCATCCTTTGCGTACAGGTAGTCGTTAAAGATGAATTCCACTTCATCGGTTTTTGGGTCGTATCCACCAACTTCGATGGATTCGTGGTTCTTGACAATGATATCACAACCCTTTTCAATCAAGAACTCCTTGTCAAAAGTAGTGGCAATACCGATGATTTTACAACCAGCAGCTTTACCAGCAGCAATACCAGCTGGGGCATCTTCAAAGACAACCACCTTAGATTTAGATGGGTCTTCCTTGTTAATTGGGAAACCTAGACCGTTTCTACCCTTCAAATATGGTTCTGGGTATGGTTTACCTTGCTTAACGTCGTTGGCAGTGATGAAATATGTTGGTCTTTTAATTCCCAAGATATCGAACCATTTTCTAGCCATATCACGGGTACCAGAAGTAGCAACAGCCCATTTTTCCTTTGGTAAAGCGTTCAATTCGTTACATAGTTTGACAGCACCTGGAACTTCAATAGAGTGCTTACCGTACTTTTCTGGAATTTCACCTTCTAGCTTGGTGACATAGTCTTCATCAGCATAGTCTGGAGCAAACTTGGCAATAGCGTCGTAAGTTCTCCAACCATGAGAGATGTTGATCACGTGCTCAGCGTCAAAGTATGGCTTGTCCTTACCAAAATCTCTCCAGAAAGCAGCGATAGCTGGTTGAGAGATAATGATGGTACCGTCAACGTCGAATAAAGCAGCGTTAACTTTCAAAGATAATGGTTTAGTGGTCAAAGGCATTGTAATAGTTTTGATATGTTTGATAACTGATCTAATAATATCGGTTGGTTATACCTATATTATCTATGAGTACAAGATTAATTAACAAGTATTACAAGAAGATATTTAACAAAACATAGATCCATAATGCATATATATATATACATTGCATTCGGATTACAAGGCTGATAACCTTTCAAGAGTTTATTACTTTTTGTTTGTTGCTTTTCTTTTTCCTTGCTTTCTTATTTGTCTCTGCTGTCGCTTTTCATGGATAAACAACCATCTTTCACCTTTAATCACAACTTACAAAGTACTCACTTGGGCTGCAACGTTATACCACGGGTCCGAACAAGACGTTTCTTCTTCTCTAACTTGATGGTGGTTAATCATGTTTAGTTGATGTTATGTGATGTGATATGATGTGACGCCCAAATGCGGTGAAATCGGGGTCCTCTCTGGGATCAAAAGAAACGAGCGCGTCTTGAAACCCAGAGAAGCCCGATTAGAAGAAAAGTCCTCAACACGTCGCCGCTGGGTGGTCATGGGACCTCTGTCGTTTCAATTTCTTTTGGCTGCGAGGCTTCGTCATCAGCATAGTTTCTTTTCGAGATGATCGTGGAATGACGTTGAGTCACTGCGTACGAGGGAGTTCTGTTCGGGGTGAGACCACGGTTTGTCCCACATGCTATGGGGTGGGTATTTGTCCATCGTCGTATGACGGCAGGGTCAAAGGGTTTGTCCCACATCCGTGCATCCGCTAAATTTACAGGACGCTGGTTTTGTTACCCGGCGACGCTGGATTTCTTCCGGAGATATTCGGGATTGTTGGATTGTCCGGGACGAAATGAAAGAAAGGCCGGACAGTAGGAGTTATTTCGTGAAATTTCAGGAACCACCATAACATAACAAACAACATCAACGTTGTGTTTACAATTGCTCGTATTGCAATCGTAGGGGGAACTCATTGGTATAGCTGGGCGTTTAAGTATGACGACGTATAAGACTTTGACGGTAGCACAATTAAAAGATTTGCTGAAGAAGAGAGATCTACCTGTTCAGGGTCTCAAGAATGAATTGGTAGAAAGACTGGAAGAAAATGATACAGCAGGTAAAGAGGGTGAAGGTGAGCAAGCTGAGAAAGAGGTGCAAAAGGAAGCTCCAACAGCGGGAACATCTGTTGTTAATGCTGCGCAAGAACCTTCAATAGAAGCACAAGCAGAAGAAAAGCAAGACCAAGAACAAGAACAAGCAAAAGAACAAGAAAAAGAGCAAGGTCAGGTACAGGAAGAAACACAGCATGTAAAACCAGAACAGCAGAAAGAAGAAGAAGAAAATAAACAATTGTCTCCGGAAGAAATGAAAAAGATGGCGCTGGAATTACTGAATAAAAAACTACACCGTGCCAAGAAATTCGGACAGGATCAATCCCAAATTGACTCCATCACTAAATTGATTGTTCGTGTTGAGAAATTCGGTCTTGATTTACAAACTGCGTTAGCTAGAGAGTTAGGCGTCGTGAAGGACGAACCAATCAAGAATAGCAACGTAACCAATAAAAAAACTAACAAAAATAATCGTTACCGCGTAAGGAAACATCAAAATGGTGGTAGGCGTTGATTTCAAGTGTCTGTAAAATCTATATTTATAGTATTGTATTATTGTCATATATGCGTGTTTTCCATGTCTTTGATATGATGGGTAACCCGGCTTCGTTATTAGAGCAAGGCTTGGTGAATATCAAGTTTTCAGGCATATATCCCTAATTATAGAACAAGATGAGACGTGAATATATCGTACACATTTATCAGGAATAAGTGGCGTATTATTGTGATCTCATAAATATTACTATCCCAACCAGATAATTTCGCTATTCCCAGGTTGCCTAAGATCGTTTTTTCAGCAGCTTCCCTATAATTTTTTTCTTCCTTTCTACCTTCTATTTTACTATTTACTGTCTTTGTTTGTCATTATCATTTGGCTCATTAAAATAAAACCCTTTTACCTGTTTTCAATCAGATTTCTCGCAAAGTTATACCTGTTCCATTTCCCACAATCTCTAAGCTCGTCATGATGATGATTAATAGTGATATGAATCCTGCCATCGGTCATCTTCAAGGAGCAATTTTTTTAAGAATAGATAATTTGCCTCCAGGTAAAACCTGGAAACAAGTAAAATATCTTATAGGTGGTATCATTCATCATTCGAATGTTCTGAAAGTGAAAATGTTGCCTTTAATGTCGTCAATAGTTCCTCCTTTCATTCCTTTTCAAAGTTGTATTGTGGCTATGAAATCATCCCTTGATAATACCGCTCTAAATGATTTACTCATAGGTTTAAACACATATCAGTGGGATTATTATAATTTGTATGCTTATACTTTGCCACCATTAGACATCATGCAACAGCAACAAAATGCGTCTGTTCCACCAGTAATGATTGATAATAAAAGTACAGCGGGCGTCCCGGAAAGGGGGTCTTCCAGTAATGATAGTAGCACTAGCAATACACCAACTAACAGTGCATATTTATACGGTAGCCCTCTACCACCGGGACCACCACCATCACATACAATGGTTCCAGCATTTGGTAATTCTAATCCCATGACGATGAATGGAGGGATTGGTTCTATGCCACATTCATCTTTGATGGGATTACCACCTCGTCGGCGCCAATATTATCAACCCCAACTTCCTCCGCATCAGCAAAGGTTCATGAATCCCAATCCAAATACAGGCATTCCCATGAAGAATAATAATGTAGGAGATTTATATTTTCCAAGTAACCCCGCTGATCTATCGATGCATGGTCGTCCCGCCGATGTCGGACTACCCACAATTAGCAATTCGAATAATGCAGGCATTAATAGTAGTAATAGCAACAATTCAAAAAGGTTAAGGCAAATATTCAATGAAAAAAGCTTTAGGAAGCAAATGACAGGACGTGGAATGTGGCAATTACAACTAGAAAATTTCCCACCCTTTCTAAAACTTGACACCTTAGAACGGTTGGACCCAGAAGATGACAAAATTTTAGAGGAAAAAGGTTTGAAGTATATTGAAACCGATCAACCGGAAAAGTACGGCAGATTAAGATGGACAATATTGAAAGATTTTATAAAATTAAAATGTCCAAGACTGTTAAACTTACAAGAGCATTCACAAGCACCGACGTCACCGCAGGATGGTGGCGGCAGCTTTAATATCAATAACAATAGCAGTAATAATAATAATACACGGGAGTTTTATGTTGGAGTCTATGAAGAAAATGAAGAACAAATACGATTAAAAATAGTTCCATTCAAAGAAGAGACTAACGTTGACGAAGAGGCTGATGCTGCGCCAAATGAGGAAGACGAGAACGGGCAGCTAAACGTCGTTAGAGCAACTGTATATAAAGCCATAGTTGGTTTCAATGATAAAGAACTCTGCGATTTATGTTTAGAATACTTGCTGGGTCAAGAATATTCTTTGGGTTACAAACTAAAAGTTAAACAATTGCCACCGTTCGAAGAGGATCCGGACAACAATAATAATAACAATAATAATAACAATAATAATAATGATAATAACAAGGAATAATAAGATGATAATTAGGTCGAGGGAGATCATGAGAATCAATAAAAATCACAGGTAAAACAATATAATTGAAAAATGATATTTACTATTTAAAGAAAAAAAATTGAAAATATATATATAGATATAAGTTACACCATAATGCAAACCAAACTTTTTTTTTTGACGCCTGCCTTATCACAATAAAGGCTGAAAAACTGGTTGTGGTAAATTGCCATTTTGGAAATAATTCTTGCTAGCAGTAATATTTTTACCTGCAACAGATTGTAAGCAGGGTTTATGATTGAATTGAGTTTCAGTGGGGGAAGCTGTATTATTGTTGGTAGCGGTTGGGAATTTCGATATTCTATTAATGATATTATCTAATGCAGTTACACTCGACGACGCGCTAGTGCTTGTGATTTCTTTTTTAACTTTTACAGAAGCTGCACTTAGAATTTTCAAACCATTCATTTCCGAAGTCGTCGATTCCATCTCTTTAACTTCTAAACTGATGTTTTCATTTGAAAAATTATTGAAAAGTTTAGCCAAATCGACATCATCGTGTACCAGAGCTTCTTTATGATAGAGACCCAGAGATTTCGTTTGTGAAACAATTCGAAATAAAGACTTGCAATTTTCTATAATTTCACTTATGGTTGGAGGTCCATTGCTTAATAAATGGAAAGTGAAGTGTTGTTCACGATCCTTAAATCTAATGACTACTTTTTTATTGACATCTTGATTTGCCATTTGGGGTTTCATAGATAATGACGATAGAACTGCTGTTCGCTGATTGGTGTTGTTGTCCGGTGGCATCGATCCCCCTCCGTTTGCACTCTTGTAAAGTAATGGATATTGTTTCATTACTAAATGATGAACCGCTTCACTTAATGGATAAAGGCATGGATCAAATCCAAAATCCTTAACAAGCCCTCCTATTACGAGGTATAAAAGTTTCATTTGAACAGTCTTTTGTGGTAAATTCATCAAGTTGCGTTTTGTAGCGGGGCTAAACAATTTTGATGATAATAGTGACAACGATTCTTGTGAGTAAGTCTTTGAGATAATGTATTCCATTGAGGAAGGCATTAAATTTGAGAAAAATCTCTCAATTACAAAGGCAATAGATGACCTGATAGACATTTCACCTAAAATTTCCAAATTTGAATACAGATCGATCGACCCCTGGGCAACAGCGATATCAAAACAGGTCCTTGATCTTTGTATTTGCAGTAGTATTTTTTCTCGCAGGAAAAAAGGTATATCTGTGTTTTGAAGTGGAGATGATGCCGCGACAAAGTTGTTATTCTGGTTTTTGCTAATTCTGGTATCCTTTGAATTCAAACCTACCGATAATAGCTGTTGATCATTGGTGGATAAGGCAAAATCAGTTAGATTTGGACCATTGTATTGATCCTTTTCAGATTGCTCAACCAAGGGAACCGTATTATTAACCAAATCTGATATTATCGACTTGATGATGTCATTATATCTTTGTTGGGAATGGATGACTGGAACGGAAAGGTGCGAACTTAAAGCTGTTGTTCTTGGAGGAGCAGATCCGTCTGCTGCTGTGAAAATCGTCTTTGGTTGTATGGAAGGTAGAGATATCACTAAGGGGTTATTATTGTTGGCATTTGCCTTTGCAGAAGATGTAGAAGATATAGAAGAACGATCAAGATTAGGAGACTCGGTTCTTACTATAAAATCTTCATCAGATGTGTTGCAATAATACGATCCCGAGTTCATCGCAGTGTTATTGGAAGATGATATCGGAGAAGGAATACCAGAAGAAGGTGAGCATGCTTTACCACTGGGAGTCGTAGGTGATCTTTTCTTTGAACGTTTTCTGTTTCGTCTCACGGATTGAACAGCTGCCGTTACCAGCTTTTCAAAATCACTAGCAGTATTCAAAGGATATCCGAACTCTGTTCTTAGTATAGTAGCGATTTGTCTAATATTATCATCTTGTTCACTTGCTTTACGTTCACTCAGCCCAAATTTATCTATAAGTTCTAATCTCCTCCCAGAAAACTGTTTCCACTTTCTTTCGTCTGTAAAATTCAGTTGCTCTCTAATCTTCTGCGTGGTACCGCCACCTGCATTGAGGTTCGCGTTAGCATGCGTGCCCAGTTTACTAACCTTGTAACCTATTGTTGTTGATGATCTCGATTTCATTAATCCGTACGGTTAAGCTTGAGAATGGTGTATTATAGGAGGATAAATCACCAACTATCACGAAGATGTAAGGAAATCTATATATTTGTGAGTATGACTAAAGCACCAGTGTATGACTGCAATGGTACATCAACAGATCGATCAGTGCAATACTAGATGAAGAGGAGAGAAGAAGAAGAAAAAAATTTTCCGTTGCTTCTAAAGATAAACCTTATAGAGCAGAGTGTATCACATTTAATGGTGCGTGCAGAAAACAATGCCTTGTTTATGTGACTCGCTGTCCATGCAAGCGATTTAAAACGCCTTTCGGGAAAGACATGGAAAATCTTAGTCAGATTTGGAAATTTAAAATTGACTTTGAGTCGTGCGGGATGAGACACGATGAGTCGCCGTTTGTGGGATGGATGCGGTGCATGGGTCAAAAAATGTGCCATAAAACACTCTCTGCCGGGATCAGGAAGGCTCCGGCAGTTGCTGTGGATCGATGGCAGAATCAATTCCGATTCGGTGTTCGATTCTGATTCGAGCTGCAGCATTTCTGTGGAGGGCTCGTTGTACGACCGTTTCACTGTCGGACATTAAAAGCAGGCGTGGGGCAGAAAACCAAGAGCAGCTAGATTGATCCGTGGAGCGGTGGGGGGTTTTAGGTTTTATTTGCCGCACAAAGCAATGTCTCTGAGTTTGACCGCAAAGGGATGAAGGCAATAGAAAAAAGTGGTGGCGGAGATAAGAAGTGACACATTTATTATCGTGTTACATACGGGACGGTTCACGTGATATATTCTCTCTTTTGGATGTATATATATATATGGTAAGAATAGGTATAATAGATAGATAGATAGATATACGAACGAGTAGTTTAGTGTTTTCCGTTTTCTTTGAATTGGTCCTCGGTAACACCCTTGCCCATGGCAGCAGTAGCACTGAGACCGCCTTGAGCCAGTTTCAATAAACTGTCTATGTATTCGGCACCTGACCATTTTTGGTGTTTTAGGACGTCAACACCATGATCCATTTCCAGTTGTTGGACGTTTTGGGCATAAGCTTTCATGTCATCTTGTGCAAAGTCACGTGCAAAGTTGTGGATAGCTAGAGCGGTTGTGTGTAATCCTGCTAGGGTGATGAATTGCCATGCGTAGCCTAAGGCTCCTAATCTTTTGATGAAGGTAGCTTGTTCATCTACAGGCATTGCTTTTGTCCAATTGAATGATGGTGATAAGTTATATGCCAACATTTGATCTGGGAATTTTGCTTTGACACCTTCAGAAAATTGTTTAGCTTGTTCGTAGTCTGGATAGTTACTTTCCATCCAAACTAAATCAGCAAATGGTGCAAAGGCACGAGCTCTCATGATGGAACATTGAGTACCACCTTGATAACGATACAATCCTTCTCTGACACGAGGTAATTCCCAATTGAAGTAGATATCGTGACCTAACAACTCTTTAGCCAATTTTTTGGCTTCTCTGTGAGGAGTTTGGGTGAATGGACCGACTTTATCATTAAATTTTTTGATGATTTCCTTTTTGTTTGATAGATTGGATTTATTGACTTCATCATAAAAAGCTTCATGAAACAATTTCAAATCGGCTTTCTTACACCAACTGGTTTCAACTTGAGCTAACTCTAAGCCTGATTTTCCTTGCAAAATAGCTGTGTCCATAGCTTCAGCAAATGATTCATCTTCCACTTCTGAGTTTGTAGCTCCCACAATAAAATAATGATCTCTCACATCAATGGTAGAACTAATCAGGGTAGCGGCTTCAGAATCTGTTCTTGCCACAACAATTAAATCAGAGTGCATTATGTCTGCACACATTCTTACAGTGGATAATCTATTGATATGTTCTTGTACAGGAATAACACATCTACCAGCCATATGCCCACATTTCTTATTGGTAGACGTTTGATCTTCAATATGAATTCCGGCGGCTCCGCGTTCAATAAACATCTTGGTCAGTTTGAAGACAGCAGTTAATCCACCATGACCAGCATCCCCATCGGCAACGATAGGAGTTAAATAGTCAATTGGTGCTCCCATTGCATCTAATTCTTCCTGAGAAGTAGCACGTGCTCTTGCTTCCAACTGTTTTCTATCATGAAACAACTGGGCTTTAAACAAGTGTTCAACTTTATTAGGGACAGTATCCATTGGATAATCAGCCAAATCAGGACCAGGTTCATTAGACGTAGATGCAGTCGAGGAACATTGCCATCCAGATACATATATGGTGTCCAAGTATTTAGACATTTGAGAAATTTGAACAGGATCTAAAGCACCAAAAGTCTTTGCAACGGTACCTTCCTTATGATGTTTCTCCAAGATTTTATACAATTTTTTTGCCATAACTGAGGATGGATATTCAACGGGAGGGAAAGTACCACGTCTAGCAGCAATATCCTTAGCAGAATAAATCCTCTTGGTACTCTTCCAACGTGGTTGAGACCACCATTTTTCAATGTCGTCAGCGGCTGATTCTAACTCAGTCTGTAGAACTTCAAAATTTCTAGTATTTGCTTCTGAGGTACTAATAGGCATTGTTTTATAATCTGTAATTATCTTCTCTTTTATTTTGATGAGTTACGTATCTACAGATGAATGTAATTTGTAATAGGTAAAAGCAAGTGAATTCTTACAAAACTACTTCCTTTACCTGGTTTATATAGATGTGAGTTTTCAATTTTGCAAATGGATATCGCACAAGCGTTATTGTCGTCATCATATAATACAGTGCATCATAACTAGACCCAAAAGTGTTCTAGTCAATACTTTGGTATTTTAGCTTGGTCAGTCATACGTGATTATACTTTAACATCATATTCATTACCCCGGACGAAATGCGATGAACACCGCAGGAATGGAATGCAGTATTTTGAGCGAGAACAAAATAATTAAGGCTGCTCCCACTCGGACGAAATGGCTTTGGCGGTTCGGGTAAAATGAAAAAGAAAAAAAAAATTTACTATGGCATTTCTAAAAAAATTCGACACCAGCAGGATTTGAACCAGCGCGGGCAGAGCCCAACAGATTTCAAGTCTGTCGCCTTAACCACTCGGCCATAGTGCCTTAAAATTTGCAAAAATTAATAAGATCGCTGAGTAATACTCTCTAGAGTTTTTTTATTGTTGTTTTTGCCTATTAACCTACATTAAGAGTATATTTTTGCTTTGTCTTGGTATTACTACACTGATACTTTTCAGATTTCCAATTTTTACCAGTAAATAAGTCTATAGATCTTTTTGTCAAGAACTACGTTATATCGCAGAGCTTTCACGTGCTGGTCGCAATCGATGTCCCCAACGAATACAAAATAAGTGAGCCCAGGATATTCTAGGTTCAACTCACTCTCTGAATGCCTTCTTCATTGGACATTGATCGCTTCTCAAATAACCATGCCACTTTTTCTTTTAGTCACCAACGGCAAGGATAGAATACACGCGAAAAGCGTCAGCCTTACCGACCACAACATACGAAAAGCGGGATGACAAGAAATGGATTTATGCCGTGCGCTCAAAAATAACGAGACAATGTATGGCTATTGTTCATCGTAAAACGCATCCAAGGGGGTTTAACAATCACAGAACTGGCAAATATCAAACTTTATACTCGAGTAACACCATTTCGATAGCACCGTCACAAGAGGTTGTATGTTACCTCTCGGTTGGCTAGTCGTAGTTTCTTGACTGTTCATTCTTATTACCCGCTTTTTCCAAACATTGGGGTAACTTAAACGTGAAGCCGTCGGTGTTATTGGGGGTGAAATTATAATCAAGGGGAAGAGTAGCTTAACTGTGCGAAATATATAAATACAACAGCATCTTGATTCGTTACTTCCTCTCTTTACTTAGGCATTTACTTCTTAACTATATACAATTGCGAATTCATTTGTTAAAGAGAATTAACAAAAAGAAGAGAGCATAACATAAATATACCAAGCACTAACAATGACCAAGAAAGATAAGGGACCAAAGGTATCTATTGTCACTACGAAGGAAGGTGAAAGTTTGAAGGTTTTTGAAAATTTGCAAGATTTTGAGAATTTCATTAAGCAAGAAACAGAAGATGAAGAGTTCGATAACTTACATTGTCAATTAAGATACTATCCGCCATTTGTGCTGCATGAAGCTCATGATGACCCAGAGAAAATCTCAACTACCGCCAACTCCCATTCTAAGAAATTTGTCCGTCATTTACACCAACATGTGGAGAAGCATCTTTTAAAGGATATCAAGGAAGCTATAAAGAAACCTGACTTGAAATTCCGTGAAAAATCAAAAGATGAAACGTTTGATAAAATAGTTTGGCAGTACGGTGACGATACTGAATATCACGACAGAAAATTTCATATTCATGTAGAGGTGATTTGTAAACATGATGATGCCATGGTCGATGTGGACTATAAAACTATTTCACATAAATGAAGACGGGTTGTTTAAACCTCGTCGGACTATTTAAAGATGTATTCGTATCTATTTATTTGACCTCTTTACGACCGCGATGAATTATGTTTGTTATTTTTATATTTCGTTCTTGATTTTGCATTTTAATGAAGGGTACCGCTGTTTACCGGCGATTGCTTTCATTATATCATGTAAACAAGATTAAAAAAAAATTCAAAATGCACTAATTACATAAAAGTCATCTATAATTACGCAACTTAAGATACCCAGAAAGCGATATGATATACAGGTCAGTCTCTTCGAACCTAGTATTGCTTGCTATCATAATGTGCGTCGCCTGCCGCTGCTAATTGCTTAGTGGACTATTAACGCCAAAATTTACCTGATATAAGTTGCAGATATCAAGATACATCCAGATAGCAGACTGCTTGTTGGCGGCCTACCTCCTAGCGGTAAGGTTCAACATTTCTAACAAGTGTTTATATATGCTTGTATCTCTTTTCAAGCACATGAATCTTCACGCCGGGTAACCCAGAGTTAAGTTTTTGAGCTGCTTCAAGAACTTCCGAAATTTCGAGCGAATGCTCACCGTTAATTACTGTTGACGGTAGAGGACAATACCTTAGAAAACAGCCATTAAAACAAACATATAGCACTTCTTTTAGCAATAGATCAGAGCTTTATTATTCAACAAGAAATTTCAGAAACCTCGCATATACAAACAGAAACATAACATGACTTCAAATCCACATATTCACGATAACTTAAAGGCCATCCAACAAGCCTTAAGTAATTACGATATGTCATTTTTATCAGATGACGAAGAAGATTTTTGTCCGTTATGTCTAGAACCGATGGATATAACAGATAAGAACTTCAAACCATGCCCTTGTGGCTATCAAATATGTCAGTTTTGCTATAACAATATTAGACAAAATGAGGAACTAAATGGTCGTTGTCCTGCATGTCGTCGTAAGTATGATGATGAAAATGTGGAATATGTCGTACTATCACCTGAAGAACTGAAATCAGAGAGAGAGAAACAAACGAGAAAAGAATGGGAAAGAAAACAGAGAGATAAAGAACGCAAGGAAAATGAATATGCCAACAGAAAGCATCTAGCCGGTATGAGAGTCATTCAAAAGAATCTAGTTTATGTTGTGGGGATTAATCCACCTGTTCCATATGAAGAAGTTGCTCCTCTATTAAAGTCTGACAAATATTTCGGTCAATATGGTAAGATTAACAAAATTGTAGTCAATAGAAAGACCCCCCATTCGAACGCTAGTGATCATTATCATTCAAATGGTAGTAGTATCAGTAGTACTATACCAGGTTATGGGGTTTACATAACATTTTCGAAAAAAGAAGACGCAGCAAGATGTATCGCCCAAGTGGATGGTACATACATGGACGGTAGATTGGTCAAAGCTGCTTATGGTACGACCAAATATTGTTCTTCCTATTTAAGAGGATTACCATGTCCAAATCCAAATTGTATGTTTCTACACGAGCCCGGAGAAGAAGCAGACTCGTTTAACAGAAGAGAGTTAAGTAACAAGCAACCACCTGCCCAACAACCTGCACCACAACCATCGCGCACACACGTCACCAACTCTATTTATAAGAGTTCAACTAGTGCAGTGACTGCCACGTCAACTGGCCATTTCTCTGGAACACCTTCACCAGCTCCTCTTAAAGTTCAATTACATCACGACCTTCACCAAAGTGGAACAGGTGCTTCAACACCGGTTCTAACGCCTGCTCCAGTACCATCAGGATCCAATCCATGGGGTGTCACTCAATCCACTACTCCCGTTACATCAGTGAATTTATCCAAGAATAGTAGCGCATATAACTTGCCAACATTGAGTGATGCACTGAACAATAATCATATTACCAGCAGCAGTACCAGTAACATCATTGCTCAAGCACAGGTCGAAAATAGTCTCACCGGCAGTCATAAGAAGAAGCAACAGATTTCGACCGACAAAGAAATCGTTGATCCATATGATGCATTAGGTGGCGCAGTAAGGTTCTTGGACGAGAGAATTGCTTCGCTTTCCAAATATGAAACTCGTCCACTCCGTTTGAAGTCAAACCTTATCGACGATGCAACATACAATAGATATCCTTCATTATTTTCGTGGGATAATATTGAACTTTCAAAAGAAAGTGATAACGTCTTAACTAAAAAACTAGTGGATATTTTGGCTACAAACCCGATTGATTATTCTGCATCTGTCATTTCCTTTTTACAGAACGCAAGTGCAGCGGCCGCTGCAAATGCTACTGCAAATGCTAATGTAGCCACACCTCTGCCACAACATATTCTTGCACAGCAACCAGCACAATCAGTGCAACAGCATCGCCCGCTAAACGTTAATACACCTCCTCCACCAGGTATGTTTACTACTCCGCAGCATGTTGCCATCCAACAACAGCAACAACAACAGCAGCAGCAACAACAGCCACAGCAGCCACCAGCTGAGGACAACGGAATGACAACAAATTCAACTGATTTCCTAAATCAATTGATCAATGGGAGAAGAGTTGCTGCAGGTAATTAGATACTATAATTAGCACTCATATATAATATTTCATGTCTAATTATGTGATTTTTTCATATTTAATTTCTACGTTATGTCTGATTTTGCCGCATTGCTCGGAGTCACGAAGACAAAAATTTATTTGAAAAGCGGTATCGCATCAACTTTGCCTGAACTCAAACTATCAACTGAATGAAGGTAATGGTGGTGCGAGATCATCATGTCCTATAACATATCAAAATTCCCACCAGATGTTTCGCGACTCTTCAAACCAAGACCTCCATTGCAATATAAGGCCCCCGTTGATTATCAATTAGAGAAAAGAAAGACGAATCCCAATATATCTGGAGTTTCAGGTTTACTTGGTTCTACACTCACTGCTTATCTTGAAGAATTTTCCGAACCCTCAGAGAATGAATATCTGAAGAAGTACGAGGAGGCAGCAAATGCAAAAAATAATGAATGGCTTTCTTTGCAAAGCAAATTACAGAATTGGGATCCCCATAACGATCCAAACATAAAGGATACTGATCCATACAGGACAATTTTTGTTGCGAGACTACCTTACGACGTATCAGAGATGGAATTACAAAAGCAGTTCAGCAAATTTGGCGATATCGAAAGAGTTCGTGTAGTAAGAGATAAAACGACCAATATTTCTAAAGGATATGCATTTGTAGCTTTCACGGACCCCCAGAGCAGCAAATCGGCATGCAAAGAATTTGGACTACATAGAGGTATCGTAATCAAGGGTCGTACCTGTATTGTAGATATCGAAAGGGGCAGGACAGTCAAATACTTCAAACCAAGAAGATTGGGCGGGGGATTGGGAGGAAGAGGATACATGAAAAAAGAGAAAATGGCGAGGTTCTCTAGTACACCATCAATAATATCGGAAGATAAAGGGTACAGAAGAAATGGAGTTGAGCGCTATCGACCCCAGGGTACTAGAGGGCAAGTGTCAAGACCTGAATATACCGGCCCTAGCCGTTTCTCTCGTTCTAGTGCTGTGCCGCCCGTGCCTGCCTTCATTAGATACAGTGGTAATACAAGCGAACTATTTACATCAAGGGAACAAGATATACCGATGACTACAACCTCTACCGTAAAAACTTCCTATAGATCCAGAATTTCCAGAGCTCAAGAAAACAACAAGACAAATAAACCGGAGGAGCCAGACTACTAATCCGATTCTAAATAGAATCATTGGGTCCATTGCGTGCATAGATAAATATATATACAGCTGGATGTTCTGCAATTCATATATTTTGCATTTGCATGATGTCAAAATCAAATGTTTTGTTATTTTTTCAATTTTTTTTAGCTAGTCATTGTTAGATATGACTAACTCTGCCTTAGTGAGGGCGAAGTCATGCATGCTGTTTGGTCACGGCACAAAATTTTTTTTTGAAATTTCATGTGAAAACTGCAATTTTCGAGAGGCATATCTCGAATATAAAAGTTCGCTAATGTTTTCCATTAGAATCTTTTTTAAAGTTGGCCTTTAAATTTAGAAAGAGTAAGAGACTTATCGCCTTTTAATATGCCATCAGCTCGTTTACTAGTAGCTGCAAAGGGTTTTAACTCTGCTAGACTACAGCACGTCACCTCTGTGTTAACGAAGTCAGCCGCAACAGCGGTGTCTTCTGCTATTACAGGCAGAGCGCCACCTTCAGTGACTTTCACAAGGAAAAAGGTTGGCTATTCCAAAAGATATCTGTCATCTGCAAATGGCGTAGGTTCTTCGGGAACTAGATCTACAGTTATTCAGCTGCTAAACAATATTAGCAGCAAAAGAGAAGTGGAACAATACTTGAAGTACTTTACTTCTGTTTCTCAACAACAATTTGCCGTGATTAAAGTGGGGGGCGCGATCATTAGTGATAATTTACAAGAATTAGCATCATGCTTAGCTTTCCTTTATCATGTTGGACTTTACCCTATTGTTTTGCATGGTACCGGTCCACAGGTGAACGGAAGATTGGAAGCCGAAGGAATTGTACCTGATTATATTGATGGTATTAGAATCACTGATGAGCATACGATGGCTATTGTGAGGCAATGCTTTCTAGAGCAAAATTTGAAATTAGTTACAGCCCTGGAACAGCTAGGTGTTCGCGCTAGACCCATTACTTCTGGTGTTTTTACAGCTAACTATTTGGACAAAGAAAAATACAAGCTAGTTGGGGACATAACCGGTGTAACAAAGGATGCGATCGAGGCATCTATCAAAGCTGGAGCTTTACCAATTTTGACATCCCTGGCCGAAACGCCATCCGGCCAAATGTTGAACGTGAACGCCGATGTTGCAGCTGGGGAACTAGCTCGTATCTTTGAACCCTTGAAAATTGTGTATCTGAATGAAAAAGGTGGGATTATTAACGGAGAAACTGGCGAGAAAGTCTCCATCATTAATCTAGATGAAGAATATGAAGATCTGATGCAACAAAGCTGGGTGAAATATGGTACCAAGTTGAAGATCAGGGAAATTAAGGACCTTTTGGATTATTTACCACGCTCCTCTTCTGTTGCAATCATCAATGTGCAAGATTTGCAAAAGGAACTATTTACCGATTCTGGTGCGGGTACTATGATTAGAAGAGGTTATAAATTAACCAAGAGATCCTCCTTAGCGGAATTCCCATCAACAGATACCTTGAGACAAGCTTTGCAGAGAGACACGGATATTGCCTCTGGTAGAGAAACCGTTGCAACGTATTTAAGAGAGTTGGAGCACACTGCATTCACCACATATGCTGATGAACCACTCGATGCCTTAGCTATCATTAAGAAGGACTCAAAAATTCCAGTTCTGGACAAATTCTTGTGTACCGACCAGGCTTGGCTGAATAACGTGACCGACAACGTTTTCAGTGCTTTACACCGTGATTTCCCTGCTTTACAATGGACTGTTAGCGAGGATGACTCCAATATCGCATGGCACTTTGATAAGTCCCAAGGATCCTACTTGAAGAATGGTAAAGTCTTGTTCTGGTATGGTATCGAAGATTTAAACACAGTCTCTGAATTGATCGGTGATTTCGCAAAAGCAGTCTCGACTCGTTCAGGCTCAACCTTAAAAAGTGGCGTTTTCTCTGCGGGTAATTCCTCGAGATCTTATTCTACCAGGTCTACTCCAAAACCAGACGGGTCGAATAAGTCTACCGGTCGTGTAGCATTAATTGGTGCAAGGGGCTACACAGGAAAGAACTTGATATCTTTAATCGACAACCATCCATATCTTGAAGTTGCTCACGTGTCTTCTCGTGAGTTGAAAGGCCAAAAATTGGATTATTATAAGAAATCCAATCTTACCTACGAAGCTCTGCAGATTGATGACATCAAAAGGTTGGAATCCAAAGGAGATGTCGACTTTTGGGTTATGGCGTTGCCTAATAAGGTATGCGAACCATTCGTTCAGGCAATTGAAAGTGTCGATGGTAAATCTAAAATTGTAGATTTATCCGCTGATCATAGATTCGTCCCAGAATCCGAATGGGCTTACGGTTTACCAGAGCTGAACGATAGAAATAAAATTGCCGCAGCTAAGAAGATTGCAAATCCAGGTTGTTATGCTACTGGATCTCAATTGTCCATAGCTCCCTTGACTGAATTCATTACAGGCTTACCAACCGTCTTCGGTGTGTCTGGATATTCCGGTGCAGGTACCAAACCATCTCCAAAGAATGATCCTAAATTTTTAAGCGATAATTTGATTCCGTATGCATTAACTAATCACATCCATGAGCGTGAAATTTCAACTCGTCTTGGTCATGACATCGCTTTTATCCCCCATGTTGGTCAATGGTTCCAAGGTATCTCGTTAACAGTTTCTATTCCAATCAAGAAGGGCTCCTTATCCTCCGATGATGTCAAAGCTATGTATGAAAAGTTTTACTCTGGTGAAGAACTAGTCCACATTGCAGGCGACATTCCATTAGTAAAGGATATTAGTGGAACACACGGTGTTGTGATTGGAGGATTCAAGGTTAATGATGCACAGGATCGTGTTGTTATCTGTGCTACTATAGATAATTTGCTAAAGGGCGCTGCCACCCAATGTCTACAAAATATTAACTTAGCACTTGGATATGGTGAGTATGCTGGTATTCCCAAAGACAAAATAATCAAAAACTAATCTGGTCAAAGTTTATATTGATGTATTCACCTCTATTTACAATATTTAACTACTTCTACGTTTTAGAAATGGATATCTCACCCTATGGAGTGTATAAACTAAGCTATATTGCAGACTGCTTGAAATGAGAGCCTTTGGCCAGTCACCTTAAAAGCGTTAATTACCCGGATTTGTAAATACATACATGCATTAACTTATTGCCCCTTTTCTCGACAATTTCATATATTCTTAGATAAAATTAATCTGAACCAGAGAGAAGCAGGTACCATAAGCAAGCTTGCCCACGATGGAGGATTGGAGAAGAATTGACATTGATGCATTTGATCCAGATAGCGGTAGATTGACGGTTAAAGATCTTATACCACCCTACGAGAGTATTGTCACTCTGCAAGAACTACAACCAAGGATCTCTCAATTACGTTCATTGGCTACCAGCGGTGATATGAACTCCGCCATACAATTAGCTACGAGCGATCCCCCATACAGTGCAGATGAGAACACAAAAGCTACGTACTTTCAAGCTGTTCTAGAAGCATTGACTCAAGCTAGGCAAGCAGATATCGCTAATATCGTCAAGCAACTTTCCTCTCAACAGCAGGATGTGCTGGTGAAATTTTTGTACAAGGGGATGTCCATCCCAGAGGGCCAAAAGCAGGGTGGAATTCTACTTGCATGGTTCGAAAAGCTGATTCAGGCTGCTGGTGTAAACCCAGTTGTGCATTATCTATCGGATAGAAGAACGGTATAAAGTTATTTGTGTTAATACATAGATACATACACATATACATATATATTTACGTCTCTGCAACTCAATCTAAATTCTGGGACATCCAGGGTTACCTTTTTTCATCATTTAAATTGTGATCTTTTTCTTCATTCGTGCTTATTGCCTGCCGTATTCGCGCTATTCGGCATTTTGGAACTATCATGGGAAAAAGCTCATAACTGCTGAAATCGAATGAAATGAGTTGCCGAGTGTGAACAGTTGCTTAAACAGATCAGTCCGGCTATCATATCAACAGATCAGTGAAATTATTAGGAATGTCTGAAGCAGAAGAGAAAAAACAACGACAGGAGAAACCATTGGCTATTACTAAAGTTGACCAAGATGCACAAAAAGAAGAGAAAAAGGGACCTAAAAGGGCAAGAGACAGCGTAGATCATGAGAGTACAGGGAAACCTACAAGAGATAAGGAGGAAGAGATCGAGGAAGACGAGAGCAATCCGGAATCTGCAGCGAAAAAGATTAAACTCGACGAAACATCTAAAGAAAATGAGAAGATAACTCAGGAAAATGAGAAGAAAGCAGAGGAAGTACAATCGAAGAGCCTTGAGAAGAAGGATGAAAAACCTAAGTTTGTCTTTGGTTCTGCTTCAAATTTTGGATCTGGGTTTAAAGCGGCTAAGACTACAAACCAATCTGCAAACATAAATAAAGAGAAAGGCGAATCAGATAAAAGCCCCAAACCGTTTTCTTTTGGGTCTGGGCTATCCTTCGTTGGTGGATTTGGTGTGCTTAAAAAAGCTGAAGACAAGGCTGATGAAAGTAAAGAGAAAGAAAAGAAGGAAACTCCAAACTCAGAACAAAAGCCGGAAAAAATCTCTGGGCCAACAGCAGTATCTGTTGATCACAATACAGTTAAATTGCAAAAGCAGGAAATAAAATCTGGTGAAGAATCCGAAGAGACGATTTACCAAGTAAACGCTAAGCTTTATCAATTATCCGATCTCAAAGATGGATGGAAGGAGAGAGGTGTTGGTACAATTAAAGTTAACAAAAATATAAATACAGAAAAGGCACGTTTGGTAATGAGATCCCGGGGAATACTCAAAGTAATTTTGAATCTGCCATTAGTCAAAGGTTTCAACATTCAAAGAGGATTTCCTGGATCACTACAAAGCGAGAAGTTCATAAGAATGATAACTGTCGATGATAATAAAGCTCCAGTACAATATGCTGTAAAGGCAGGTAAAGAGGACACTATTCAAGAACTTTATGAAAGTATTATCAAACAAGTTCCAAACTAATATTGTAAGTAGCATTTAAAGCCAAAAAATTAGAATAAATGATAAATATCTCCATTTACTATTGCTTTACAAAAGCAACACTACATATGGCCGTTCCCTTCACACCACCGAATCGAAACGCTGGATATTTAATAGTTTCCCAAACTTTCAGGCTATCGGATTGCACGATCTTGATCAATTCTTCTTCAGTAAAATTACAAGATGTAATTAAAAAAACACCGTCTTTTTCGAGTAATTTTTCGATAACTCCAGAATAAATATCAACAACACTCCTGCCATGATCGAATTTCATACCGCTTAATGAAATTGCATCTAAAGTCCCCTTGTCGAGTACCACGTCAAATGTTCCGGGAGTCCAGTCAGGCCGAAAAATGTCAGCGATTGAAAATGTGGTATTACCGTCATAACCTTTAGCGTTCGCCACCTCACTTGCGAACTGAATACTCTCTGCAGAATAGTCAATCCCATGCAGAGGTCCGTTGAAACCGTCCCCACAGAGTTCAAAGAGTAAATGACCATTGCCAGTCCCTAAATCGATCATAGAAGAATCTAACTGAATTTTATAAGAGCCTAAATTTTCTGATAGAAACTCAACCATCCTTGTCTCTGCGTTGCTGTCATCAAACCAGCATTCACCAGTGTCTTCTGGATTTTTCTTGAAATTCTCTTTTTCTAGTGCATAGAAGTCATCCCAATATGCCTTAGTTCCTAATTTGGAGGTGTTTAACTTAGTAGTATCCTCCATCAATGCCTTATGAGAGGATTTAACGCTCAGCTCTTCGATTGCACATTTTTTGCTTGAACAGCAAACATTGCAATTTTGTTGTCTTCGCTGGTCTATTCGGAAAAGTAGCCGGGGAAACAAAAACCTTAATAAACTCATTTCATGAACAATCTCATTCTGAAGTGCCACAACATTTGATAAATAGCAAGATTTCACACGTTTTGAATAAGAATGACGAAAATAAACTTCTTACCCACTTTAGAAGACGCTTTTGAGCCGCTACTACCCCAACAAGTCGAGATCCTTCGTCAACAGGTGCTTTCGGAAGGTGGCGATGTAGCATCTATCCAATCGAGGTTTAATTATGCATGGGGCCTTATCAAATCAGAAGAAGTCAATGATCAGAGACTTGGAATCAAATTACTGACCGACATATACAAGGAATCATCATCCAGAAGACGTGAATGCTTATATTATTTGAGTATCGGATGCTACAAGTTGGGGGAATATACCATGGCTAAAAGGTATGTTGATACGCTACATGAGCATGAACCAAATAATAAACAGGCAGCAGCATTAAAAAGTATGGTTGAGGATAAGATTCAAAAGGAAACTGTTAGAGGGTTGGCTATGGCCACCGGAGTTATTGCAGGAGCTGCAACGATTGCAGCAATCTTTCTTAGAAATAAAAGAAAGTAAGAAGACGAAAAGATCGCATGGACTCAATATTCACACGCATATATGTTAAATAAGTTATACTACCTTTTGTATTGCCAAAGTCAAGAACAAAACAGAGGTGTTGTGGCCAAAGAGTAAATAAACAAATGTTATAAATGATAGTTTTGGGAAGCAAGCACTTTCGCAGTAAGCATCATCAATGGATAAACAATGGATCTGAATCCATTATCGCTATTCATGACCATGATAAAGCGAGTGTCGCAGACAATTTACACATATATACAATAGCTTTCACAATGAATTCCCATGAAGGCGTTTTGATAACACGGAACCTCCCCTCCCTGCTCATTTCCAATGTAGGTACGCCACCAATATGCATATGAAAAGCTTATAATGATAACGTATTCACGACCCTATGCAGCAAACGCTTACCTCATAAGGCCCTACTTCAAATCAACACTGCAAGAACTACAAGAAGAACAGTTGATTCAATACATACACCGAGTGTGTACGCTGAAGACTACCAATTACCTCATTGCAACAATATCTCCTACTCCCAGCCCTCGCTTCGCGTTTGTTTACCTTTCGTATACCTCATTTACGCGTTCTTACTAATCGAAATATCAATAAAAACGCGTTTTTTCTCATCTTTATACCTTTCTATCAGCGCTCGAAGAGAATTCACGCAGCCAATGAGATACTACGCGTAAAATAAAGAGGGATGGGTTTGCTATAAACGATTTAGTATACTGCGAGTAACGCGTTTCGTGTTCCATTTCTTTGATTCAGAAAGTATATAAGTTAGTGTTCTCATCAGGTCAAAAGCATTTTGGAAAGTATTCTTTTCGAAGTGCGAAACTATTCACGATTTTGTTGATTTATTTTAACAGAGCACTAAAGCAAGTCAGCAAAAAACAGTAATTAAATATGTTCGTCTATAAAAGAGGCGGTCATAAAGAACCCGTTAGATTTGACAAAATCACAGCCCGTATCTCACGTTTATGTTATGGGTTGGACCCAGCTCATATTGATGCTGTCAAGATAACTCAACGTATAATTTCAGGTGTCTATGAAGGTGTCACTACTGTTGAATTAGACAATTTAGCTGCTGAAACATGTGCCTACATGACAACGGTGCATCCTGATTATGCCACTCTAGCTGCTAGAATTGCCATTTCGAATCTACATAAACAAACAACGAAACTATTCTCGCAAGTTATTACTGATTTATATTCCTATGTGAATCCAAAAAATGGGGTACACTCTCCTATGATTTCTCAAGAAGTCTACGATATCGTTATGGAAAACAAGGACGAATTAAACTCTGCTATAGTCTATGATAGGGATTTTCAATTCAACTACTTTGGATTTAAGACATTGGAACGTTCTTATCTGCTGAGGACGAATGGTGAGGTTGCTGAACGTCCTCAACATTTAATCATGAGAGTATCAGTTGGTATCCATGGTACAGATATCAAGTCCGTTATAGAAACTTACAACTTGATGTCTCTAAGGTATTTCATCCATGCATCTCCAACTTTATTCAACGCTGGTACTCCTCACCCACAAATGTCTTCATGTTTCTTAGTAGCTATGAAGGACGATTCTATTGAAGGAATTTATGATACCTTGAAGGAATGTGCTATGATTTCCAAAACTGCTGGTGGTATTGGGCTACATATCCATAACATTCGTTCTACCGGTTCCTACATTGCAGGTACTAATGGTACCTCTAACGGTTTAATCCCCATGATTCGAGTCTTTAACAATACTGCTCGTTATGTCGACCAAGGTGGTAACAAAAGACCAGGCGCTTTTGCTTTATACCTTGAACCATGGCATGCAGACATTTTCGATTTCATTGATATTAGAAAAAATCACGGTAAGGAAGAAATTCGTGCCAGAGATTTATTTCCAGCACTTTGGATTCCTGATTTATTCATGAAACGTGTCCAAGAAAACGGTGAGTGGACCTTGTTTTCTCCAAGTGAAGCGCCAGGTTTAGCTGATGTTTATGCCGAAGAGTTCGAAGAGTTATACGAACGTTACGTTGCAGAGGGTCGCGGTAGAAAAACCATTAAAGCCCAGAAATTGTGGTACGCCATCTTGGAGGCTCAAACTGAAACTGGTACCCCATTCATGCTATATAAGGATGCTTGTAACACGAAGAGTAACCAGAAGAATTTAGGTACTATCAAATCTTCTAACTTATGTTGTGAAATTGTAGAATACTCTGCTCCAGATGAGACTGCTGTTTGTAATCTAGCTTCCATTGCGTTGCCATCCTGTATTCAAACAGCGGAAGATGGTAAGACCCAATGGTATAACTTTGCTAGGCTACACGAAATTGCTAAGGTTATTACTCGTAATTTAAACAAAGTCATTGACCGTAACTATTATCCAGTTATTGAAGCTAAAAACTCTAACATGAGGCACAGACCTATCGCTCTAGGTGTTAATGGTTTGGCTGATACATTCATGATGTTACGTGTTCCATTCGAGTCTCAAGAGGCCAAGAACTTGAATATTCAAATCTTTGAAACCATTTATCACGCCGCATTGGAATCATCCTGTGAATTGGCTCAAAAAGATGGTCCATATGAAACCTATGAAGGTTCTCCAGTTTCTCAAGGTGTTTTGCAATATGATATGTGGAATACAAAGCCAACCGACCTCTGGGATTGGGACACTTTGAAACAGAAAATTAAGGAACATGGTATCAGGAATTCTCTACTCTTGGCACCAATGCCAACTGCATCAACATCTCAAATTTTAGGATATAATGAATGTTTCGAGCCATTCACCTCGAACATGTATTCCCGTCGTGTTTTGTCTGGTGAATTTCAAATCGTTAATCCGTATTTGTTACGTGATTTGGTTGATTTGGGGATATGGGATGATAGTATGAAACAACACATCATCACAGACAATGGTTCTATTCAAAATCTACCTAACATTCCTCAGGAATTGAAAGAGCTATACAAGACTGTGTGGGAAATCTCACAAAAACATATCATTGAAATGGCAGCTGACCGTGCTGCTTTTATCGATCAATCTCACTCCTTGAATATTCATATCCGTGCACCAACGATGGGTAAGTTGACCAGTATGCACTTTTACGGTTGGAAGATGGGATTGAAAACAGGTATGTATTACCTGAGAACACAAGCAGCTTCTGCAGCTATTCAATTCACAATTGATAAGAGTGTTGCTGATCAAGCGGGTCTTAGTGTGGCTGATGTGTCGAACCTCCAGCGCCCTAAATATATTCCACGTGCAGTCAACTTGAAAGAAGGTACCTTAATAGCTACTGATGAATTTGCAAGAGAGACCTCTCCTACACCATCATCTACGTCCTCGATAGTCAATAGCGTCGCATCTTTGAAAATTCAAGATAGCCAGCCAATTACTCCAGTAACATCCGCTCCACAGACTGAATTGCCAGAAAAAACAACCACAGAAAAAGTCACAGAACCAGCGGAAAATGACAAAGATGAAATCGATATCTACAATTCAAAGGTGATTGCTTGTGCAATTGATAACCCTGAAGCCTGCACGATGTGCTCTGGCTGATAAATGCCTTATTAGCATGATACGGTCGCTTCTACTATTTTTGGGTTTCTTTAATCGGTGTATTAATAATTTTTTGTTTTGATTTGATATAACTTTAGGTTTTTTGACACTGCTGGTTTTTAATAAGTGCATGCTCATGCATGCTTTCACATAGATTTATATAGGTACATCCTAATGTTGAAATATTTTAATGATAAAAAATAACATTTTTCGGAAAAGGGCATTATGCGGAAAACAACCTTGAAATATATTTCTATAATGTCTGATCAGTAGCTATGACTACCAATTAAATGCAAGAAGAACACACTAAGACTTCCAGTTCATAACTTCATACCAAGAAGTTTTATTTCCTAAAATGATGAAGGCTTCGACGAAAGCTTGGGATGTGTCGAACCATGTTATAAAAGGTCGTGATTCAGCTCAAGCTATGGATGAAGAAAACATCTTACAAATGGATGATCTCACACCTGAAGGCGTTGCAGCGGCCGATACTACAAGGAGAAAGGAAGAATGGCTATTGCTCAAACGATCAAATCCCTTTAAGAGGTTTTTTTTGAAACTCTGGAACGGTCCTGACGAACCTTCGGATCAACCTCCTAGCCTTCCATCACGATGGAAATGGTCCGAGTACCTTGAAAAATTTCCCGAAAAGAATTTCTATGAAATCACGAACAGTACTACACGAATGTCATTACTAGTCATATTTTGCTCTGTTTGGTTCGGCATTGTTTTTTTCCTGATATATCCGTCCCTGATCAAAGCGCCATATTTTTATCCAAGTGATGGTGGTGAGAAAGTTCCTATTGTATCGCTAAAATGCAACTCTTATTTGAACTGGGAAGGCACAAATAATGCCTGCGGGAAGAATGCAGAAGATTGCACACCATTTGATAGCAAAGAGTATATAATTAGATGCCCCGCACTATGCGATAGAGGGGGCTGGACATATTCGGCAATAGCCGTAGGTAGTCAGAGGGTTAAGTACACTGGTTACGAGATCGGTGGTGGGAGAATGCATGAATACCCCGAGAACGGTTACATATCGTATCCATATAGGGCGGACTCTTTCGCTTGTGCGTCTGCTGTTCATGCAGGTGTCGTTTCTCCATTCTCTGGAGGATGCGCAAAATTGTCAATGGATGGCTCGCAAACTTCTTTCCCAGCAAAAAAAGGTGAATATGGTCTGTGTTCAATAGGCTTTGACTCTTTTTTTCCAGGATCATACTCATTTAGAGAGATTCGTGATGGAATCGCGTCTGGATGTTATGACCCTCGCATTGCGGTGCTAATCATTAACGTTTTACTCGGTTTACCTGTGTTCTATCTCTATGAGAGCCTATTGGGTTACTGGATCGTCAGCCTTGTGGGATATTGGACAATTGCCTTAGCTCTTGATCCACCTTTGTTGACCGATCCACATGACCGAGCAAGTGTCTACGAATTGGTAAGTGTTGCCGTTCAAAGGCTTTTACCACTTTGTTTCATTCTCTATGTAGTTTGGAAATGTTCTGTTAAACGAACGTTAGAGAATGGATCACCGTTGGCGAAAGTCTTCTTATGGTACCCGACATTCTGGCTGGGAATCATGAATAATATCACTTTTGATAGATTGCCTGTGGATAGATTAACTATGAAGGACCTTAAGGAGCAAGCGGGTGCTCTAACCGCGGTAGGGTCAATCGCCGCAACGATTTTAACCTGTGCTATCATTCAAGCGTACTCATTATGGAAATCAGGTCGATTTAAGAAGTATTTCAAAATATATATCTCGATGATAGGTGGCCTTGTATTTTTGTCTTTGTTACCGGGATTGACACTAAGAATTCACCATTATATTCTAGGAATGATGCTTGTTCCAGGATGCGCTACTCGGGGATCTTCTGCCTATTTGTTTCAGGGTATCCTCATAGGCCTTATAGTATCCGGTGTTTCTAGATGGGATTTTGCGAGCATTATAGAGACAGATATGGCATTGCTCAGAGGAGAAGCAGGTGGGTCTTTGAAACCGCCCTCATTTGAACAAGACCCTCTTCTACCGCATCATATCTCATGGGAAATAAATACAAACGTGACTGAAATCGATGCGACTGGGACTATTGATGGGTTTTCTCTGCTGATCAACGATGTAGAAGTTTACGTGGGAAAGAACCATTCGGTAGATCTTGATGTACTATTTGCTGAAAATACGCAATTATCTACAATGATAGAAGATACGGTGTCGAAGATGAATGGAACCGCAAAATTATATATGAGGATCGCGCAGGCCTCAACAAGGAGTCCGAACAATAATCGTGGTGATTATACCAATGCTGGTATCCTTGAATGGCCTGAAGGCATGTGGCATGACCCTGCACCTGGGGTTTCGTAAATATTGAAGGTGGATAATAGAAATCACCATGTACGATATTTTGTGAACCAGGCATAAAGGGAGAAGTTAAAGATCTTGTAAATTGTATAACTGAAAAATAAATTAAAAAGTTGCAGGGCTCTTCAGGAACTTGGCGAAATAGAATATTGGGAATCTTAATGTCGTCCGATACGCTTCAGAGGATATCTGCGTTGATCAAGGACGATCTTTCGCAGGAAAGAATAAAGGATATTAAAGAGCAACTCACCAAACAAAAGTCAACTATTGAATATGAATTGAACAAAGAATCGTCAGAGTATTATGGTTGCGTTGAGAATAGTTTATCACTGCTGAATTTATCACAGAAATCTGTCAAGAATATACGGGAGCGTTTAGATGACGTTAATGACCTTAGCCATAAAAGCAAATCTGCAATTTCAAGATATGATGTTATCTTCAGTGCTACCAAGCTATATGAGACAATTGATATGACTTCATCCATTTATGATAAAATTTTAAAATTCAACGATTTAACAAGTCAAATTGACCAATTTCTAGAATCAGAGCTGTCACAGGACGCCATTGATTCCGGTTCTCCACATTTATTGCACATTCATTATTTGTTGACGACGGCTCGTGATTTCCAGGATCAAATGCTTGTAATGGCACTAGTTTCTACCGATGACGTACAAAGGACGGTTCGTAAACTATTTTCACATACATCAGGACTGATAGCGAAGTTCGATAAATTGCTGGAGTCTTTAATCTATGACATTGTGGAGATTGTGAGATCAGAACAAATCTCGCTTGCGATTCGTCTATTCAAAGTTATTGCTGTAGAGGAGAGAGAGGACTTGAGAATCACAGCAGTGAGGAACATCATCAAGAAGAAAGAGATAGAATTTGAAAAGTCATCTATTAAGAAACTGCCTAACAGTAAAATATACTCCAAACTGCAAGAAGAACCTGCTATGACAGAATATCCTACCAGTCGAGGGCTCTACGAGGAGATTTTAAGCGGTACAATAACTACCAGAACGATAGCTCGTGGGTATAAAAACTTCTTTTTCAATAAGATCAAGCAATCTGTTCAAGAGATGTTTGTGGAGATAAGAAAAGAATATGAAGGAGAAAAAAGATTCGAAGTATTAAGTAATTTGGATTGGGTTATTAACGAGTTGTTAATGGTAAAAGAACACGTGTCAAAGTATTGTCCTGAACATTGGAAGATTTTTGATGAATACTTCAAATGCTATCATGAGGAATTACATATATTGATAACCGAGTTGGTTGAGTCTGAACCTGAAACACTGATAATTTTGGATATACTTGATTACGACAAATCTTTTCAAAAAACGTTGGTCGATGATTTTGGATTTTCGAAAAAGGAAAAGAAGAGTATTATCGGAGACGAGCAGAAAGAGCAGTTGTTTGCCGACTATTTGAGCTTAATTGTCGTCAAGATGGCCGAATGGATTGGCAACTTGGAAAAATCCGAGTTAGAAGTGTTTTTTGAGAGGAAGACGCCGCCACATGTTGATTCAGAAGGATTACTTTACTTAGATGGTACAAGGACATGTTTCCAAATGTTTACACAGCAGGTAGAAGTGGCAGCTGGCTCCAGCCAGGCCAAAATATTAGTTGGGGTTATAGAGAGGTTTTGTGGATTGTTAAAACAGCGACAAAAGAAATGGATGGATAGTGTGGATAAGGATGTTAGAAAGTTACTCAATTATAACCGAAAGTATGAATCAAATCCAGAGGGTATTTTGCCTGAAGAAGAGTGCCCCGGTGGACTGGTTGAGTATATTATAGCAATCGCCAATGATCAAATGAAAGGTGCTGATTATTCAGTAGCGATATCATCCAAGTATGGAAAACTTGTTACGAAAAATTACGAAAGAACTATTACTCAAAATATTGAAGGTATCCTTGATGGCTTTGCGGAAGTCGCCAAATTTTGCTCCAATGAACTCATCAAAATAATGTTTGCGGATTTGAATGTACCATTCGCTGAAGTATTCAGTAAAAGTTGGTACAGTGGTTCGCAAGCTCAACAAATTGCTGATACTTTATACGAATATTTGATTGAGATCAAGGCGCAGATGAACGTTTTAGTGTTTTCCAGTCTGTTAGAATCTATTGTTGAAGAGACGATTCTAAGATTCATCAGTGCTTTAAAATATGAGCATTCTTTCAAGAATAAAAACAACAAATTTTTGGACTGTATGAAGAGAGATTTTGAGATTTTTTACAAATTATTTGTGCAATTGGTCCCTGAAACTGAGGATAAGACTATAATTATTGACGATAAATTTAAACTAATGGAATACTTCATGGACTTCAGTTGCGGCCCCGTTGATAGCGTTGCTGAAACATGGGGACACTGCCTAGATGTATATTGGGACATACCATTGAATTTACTTTCCGCGATTTTAAATTGTAGAAAAGATGTGGACAATTCAACAGCGAAACGAATTTTACAAGCTGCTACACAAATATCTAATGATCCAACCAGGTTGAGCCAATTAAATGAGGATGAAGCTCAACCAACATTTATAAGTCGCGTAACGTTACTAATATAAAAACATACCGTGAATAGATAGACATTATAAACATATCTGTTTAAATGCAATTGTCTTTTAATGTGCTGATATGTACTGTTTATTTAGATACCCATATTATAGTCACCAGATGCTGCTGATTTGGATACTCTTCATCTTTAACGGTATAATTGAACAAACCGTCTTTTTTAGAGTTCCATGACGCCCCTACAGCGTTTGCCATTGTAAAATTATCATCACTTCCGTCGCCTTCACTGTGGGTTTCCTCACTTTCTTGAACTGTTTTTAAAGTTGTCAAAGAGACAACATACTTATACAATGAAGAATGTTTATTAAGCTGTTCCAGGATACGTTTTAAAAATCGATCTATGATCGATTGCGCTTGTTCATTATGGTCCTCGGCAATAATGGAGTTATAGCTTGTCTGTATTAAATCAATAAGCTTGTCTTGTGGTATCGGTGAGTTAGTCACCTTGTCTTGATTGGTTTCAAACTCCATTCTTATCCAAGACAACTTTGCTCGATGAAGAGTTTATATATGTTCTCAACTGCAATTTTTCATATAGAAGTATTGCGGTTAAAAGGGGTGGACTCGGAAATCCTTCGGCTATACATTTAATCATTGAAAAGATTCCAATAGACCCAAGAAAGCTCTCTAAGAACAGATGCTACATATATCAAAGCGTTAGGAACACTTCAAGTTATACAAGTCGAGATTCCATTCAAATGTAAACCATTTAATCACGAAGCAGAGAAAACTGCTGAGCGAAGCCGGATCAACTCGCAACAGAAAAATTACATATCCTAGCAAGATCCACAAGATTTTACAAGTATCTAAATGCCATACTGCTTTGTCCACTTTCTACATGCAATCGATCATCGACGTTACCTGAAAAATGGAGTCAAAGATTCTCTTATGGTACTAAAAGTCATAATACTTGGATGCGAAAGATGAATGGGTGTGCACGTGCCTCTACTTATGCTTATGAAAATTTGATGCCAGGAAGCTACCAAAAAAATAATATAAAGGGAAAGGGAGAGGAACAGAACGAGTTGTAAATGAGCAACACTGGAATGCTGCATTTGGCATCGCTTTATCTATTTAATAACGCTTTGTATTAATACAGTACTATTATAACTACAAGATAGTATTAAAACCGGGAAAGATGTCTTCAGCTCCATTGCTACAAAAAACTCCAGGTAAGAAAATTGCTCTGCCTACCAGAGTGGAACCAAAGGTTTTTTTTGCCAACGAACGTACATTTTTATCATGGTTAAATTTCACCGTGATGATTGGTGGTCTAGGTATTGGTCTGCTAAATTTCGGTGATAGCGTTGGTAAGATCAGTGCTGCTTTGTTCACATTTGTCGCCATGGGTACCATGGTATACGCTTTAGTCACATATCATTGGAGGGCTGCTGCTATAAGACGCAGAGGTTCTGGTCCATATGACGATAGATTAGGTCCAACCTTGCTTTGTTTCTTCCTATTGGTTGCAGTAGTGATTAATTTCATCTTGAGATTGAAATACGGGGACGAATAATTTCAAGGAGGTTCGAGTAATAATAGAGTACAAGGCATATCATCGTCTCATTAGTGGACAATGGACATATCTACCAAATTTGTGAAGTAATTAGAGCAGTACCATATATACACAAGGAAATTCAATGTCAGCAATATAATATATAGTTTAAACGCGATGCATGATACTTGTATTAACGTGATTTCGTATAATTTCATACGAGCATGACTACAGACGCGAGGGGCGTGGCGTGGCATGTGCAACATAAATACGTAAGCTCTTGATCTACTAAAACTTGCTGTTGAATTCGTTGAACACTAAGTTTATACAGATCTGCAGGACTATTTTGAATGAGACGGGTGACTCTCTTGCTGGATGAAGGTTACTTATGATTTTTTCCTAATTCGGTTATGCGCTGGTCCCACCCATGGCGTGGTGACTCGCTTTCTTCAGCATTTTTGAATAAACGCCACTTTAAATTAAACTGGCTTTGTCCGAAAGGGCCGTTTGCGGTTTCTAATTCATGGATAGCTCCTCAGAGAGCGTTTCCGAGAGTACCAGATCTGCAAGTAAGAATATTCTACAAAAACAGGACTCTACCCTTACTTCCCAAGAACAAATAAGTACTGCGATGGCGCTTTCCTAGACCTGAACCTGAATACTTTTCTGCGAAGCAGTAGCACTTGTATAGTTATTGAAGAATCCTTATCGCTTTGTGGCTCAAATCATAATGATCTTTGCCGAGCCAGCGCTATTCCCTCGCTAGTGTTTTTGGTGATGCGTACATTCTATCGAAAAGCAGCCTCATCATCCGTTACAGATGTAACGTTCAGTGCCTATGGACCAGTTTTTTCGGGTACTTCTGCCGGATTTAGCATGTGACTTGATGCCTGACTATACCCTGTGATTGGGAGCCATTAATGCGAGGCGGCATAGGTTGGACGTCCAAGTTGAATCCCGAAAGTACTCTTGAGATATTGATAACAACTCTTGTTTTAATCACCGCCGGTAATTCTTTCACCCGTTCTACTTGGAAGCGCTTCTCACTTCGAGTACCATTAATCACAATCACTTCATTAAATGCTAAAGGAACTCATTCCATATTTAAACGTTTGTGTGTTCAAAGAGTAACTGCAGCTGCTTAGTTCCCCGAATGAAGCCAAAAAAATTAAATGTTACTCCGATGCGGGGAGTCGAACCCCGGTCTCCACGGTGAAAGCGTGGTGTGATAGCCGTTACACTACATCGGATGAGGACTATATCGAATGGGAATATCATGAACACATCACACGAAAATGGACGAATCTATTAGAAGAGAAGCCAGGTCGAAGCCACTACGGTGAATTACATAATAAGGGCGACTATCCCCAGGATGCTTACCTCAGCAGAGTGACCGTATAGCACCTGAGCAGGACATAAATAAGAGCGAGCTGTTGGAATTGAAATATAGATGAAAGTCATGAAATCATGACATGAACGTATTACAAGCCCGATCGGTAATGAAAGGATACCGGTCATTGGTGTTCAGCGAGACGTATTCGTTCAGGAGGCATATCTCCACTAGCTGGGCAAAGCGATATTTTCATTGGACGCATGCGCTGGAGGTACTGTCGTACTGTCGTTCCCAGTTTCACGTATGGTGAAAAGAAAAAAATTTTGCTCACCATATCGCTCACCGTTATGATTCGATGTAGTGCAATTCTTGGAATATATAAAGAAGATTTCGTATGTTGTTCCCGAGTTTATGTTCTGTCATAGGAAGGGGGAGGCGGTTCGTGAACGTTTATCAAGTCACGAAATCGGCATATGAATTGTATAATACAACCTAAATGCTTAGATGCTTTTATTAATGTATAGTCATCAGAACCTTTCAACACGAGCCTATCTAGTAAAGCTTTGATAGCCTGTGAACGTATCGATCCTTCGCCGACCTTCCCATGCCGTGACAAAATAAAGCAATAAGCAACTAGATGTGTAACGTGTAGTGTATAGCAATCAACATACAGGAATGTCTTCTTTAAGATATTTTGAGCCGGTACATCAACGGTTCCAGCTGTTGGGAAGACCGAGTTACGTGTGGTATAAACTTACTGTTGCTTCATCGACTCTCTACCATAAAAAGTAGGGTTTGCCATTCTTTGCCATTCGGTCATTGCATGCAAATTCTCAATAGGGTGATGATCAAGCTACGAAGTAGCAGTTTAGCCGCCCACGCCTTCAAACACAAAAATTACCCCTTGCATATAGAATAATTTAAAGCAAGCAGAAAAGAAATGTTGAAATTTGAAAACAATCCTGTTTGAAACTATACAAATTTATATAATCACTGAGAAGTCCCGCATGAACAATATGACTTGGTGTCACAACTCGACGAACAACCATTACCGGAACAAGAACATCTACGGCCACATGAATCGCATTTATGAGTACTCTTGTGACAAGTACACTTATCGCCACCCTCACATTTTGCGTTACACTTCACCCCACAATGACAGGAACCATGACATGCTTCGCACTTACCCTCACAACCAAAATTTACTAATTCTCTTTGCATCTTTGTTTTGTATGATGTATATTATTACTAGACCTCTTGGAATGGAATGTGTTATCGATAAGAGAAGACTTGATCTGTCCCCTTTATGTATGATGCTATCACCCCAGCCACCCCTGCGTAACCCCACCAGCAAATATGCCTCTCGCCTGTAAAACGCACAGCCGCACTGGATTTACATCAAGCCCATTCATGCGCAACTACGCGACGGAACTACGCGCAACCATTAGATCGAAATGGATCGAGATTACAATCCGTTCATTGTCACCTGCATAATTTTATATAAATAGAAATATTGAAACGAAGATTACAAATGGCTTCCCTGAAGCTAGGTTTTGAGGCCAAATGTTTGTTGGATATCGTCAAGTCCCTTGTGAATACTCTCTTTCAAAAGAGTAACGTAGTTGGATATACCTTTCCCTTGAACTGTACCTGACCGACTTGAGGTATCGTCACTACTTCTTTTGGGCTTCATTTTTTTTTTACCAACTGAATGGAACAGAAGAGGTGTCTCCAGATTATCTATTGTAGTTGGTTGATATATGGGAGAGAGTGTGATGTATTTGGAGGCGCCGATGAAATTAAACGGAAAGGATGCATTGCTAACAATACTTTCGCAACTTATATCATTTCCCCCAAAGTTATAACCTAAGCTGGGAGTTGATAGCATTAAACGCGTATCATCAAAAATGGTTTTTGCTTTGATCTCTATATCTTTCTCGCTCTTATACCGGGTACTATCATTGTCACTCCCGCTCACGACGAATAAAGTCGGATCAGAGACTGCTCGATTCTTAACATTTTCAGAAATAGTTCCCAGGTCAGTAACAATTTTGATTCCTTTTGTTTTGTTATGAGTATTATTCTTCTTATCCTTAAACCAACTTCTCCATATTCTATACTGGGCTTGCTTTTGCTTTTTAATTTGGTTGTGCTCCAAATCTTTTTTCGATCGTTTTCTTACCTTTGCTAATGTTTCTGTGTCACCATCACCGCATGAACTTGACGTACTAACATGAGAACGAGATGAATTTCTGGATACTAAAGTATATATTTT
This sequence comes from Torulaspora microellipsoides, assembly GCA_900186055.1. NCBI lineage: Eukaryota > Fungi > Ascomycota > Saccharomycetes > Saccharomycetales > Saccharomycetaceae > Torulaspora > Torulaspora microellipsoides. Next base: position 383,687 of record FYBL01000006.1, on the reverse strand, counting down.
CTGAAACAGGGTCGCATCTGCATTCCCACAGTCATCAATTACTTTCTGTAATCTCAATATTTCTTCACTTGTCTGCGCGTGTATTGTGTTGACTAGTAAGCTCAAGCGACTAGTTTCATCATCGAGTTCTTGCAGATCCATATCATAATAATTATCGTTGCTGTCTTGTTCAAACATAAACAAATAATCGTCGTCATCTATAGTATAACCCGTTATCTCTTGTGTACTGTACGTCATGATAGGATGTTTGATATCCCGTAAATCCATGTTCCTACTAATTTTTTATGTGTAATTGTTCTGTGCTAGCTCTTTGATATTTGTCTAATGTTGCAAGATAGAACTGTATAATATCAATTCATGAATTATTGTGCATATTTATTACTTTTAATATTCGTTTTTTGCGCCACATATACAATATTTTTTGGCAGGTTTACTGACGTCAAAGGAAATAGGATGAAAACGAAGGAAAAATATATAGCTGACAATTGAACAAGTACATTATCCAGCAACAATTCTACGTTAATAATAATGTCATATTTTTATAAACATTTTTTTCTATTTCTGAATATTTTGGTCATGTGCTATTTATAATATTCTTGGGAATCATAGGCGGACTCAGTAGCATGAATATGATCGGCTGTATTGACAAATAGCGCATATAACACACTTAACCTGGTGAAGTAAGAGGAGTAAACAATGTCGCTACAACTTTCTAGACGATCATTTATAATAATAATTACGCTAGTTTTACTAGTAACGACCTTAACATGTATTCATCCTTATAGTTTTGCTACTGGCTCGAACATATCTTCAGCACCTGGTACTGCTAAGAGCGATAATGGGAAGCCCAGTGACAATGACGGCGGTCGTGATGAGGAGGAATTGTTCTGTGCAGTGGTGAATCCAACAAGTGGCTCATATATCGATCTATCTCAATTATCTTCCACTCCAAATAAACTCAAAGATGGAGATAAAAAGAATAAAGGAACGACAAATCACGATGATTCTTCCAAGACAAGATGGCTAATAAAGGGATGGGGATACAATACGAACTTCACCTTGGGAATTTGCTCTAGTCCGGTTACAGAAGATGAAGAATCACAACTAAACAATCTAACTGGTGCGTTCTATGAGGAAACCGGTAAAAACAACGATAAACATCTCGTTTCCATCGGTAATTTTGGTACGAAACCAACACTGTTGGGGAACAAGAAATTAACTTTGAAATATGAGAATGGATCGAAATGTCCTAACAATATAGATAGAAAATCGACATTGATAAACTTTGTTTGTGATAAAGAAATTTCCGCAAAGGCTCAAATAACCTACATCGGTAGTTTACATGATTGTTCCTATTTTTTTGAAGTTAGAAGTGTCTACGCATGTCCTACATCCAACAAGAGCAACGAAGTAAATGTCCTAGGAATATTTGTTGGTATTTTTGCAGTATTCTTCCTAGTCGAATTCGGAGGCAGGAGATGGTTATATGGCAAGATGAAAGCCCGTTTCAACCCACAAAGTGTTGCCATCAATACCTACAATAGTGAATACATCGATAATACCAACAGATCCTTTCGTCCACGCTGGGAGTTCACCGAAAACGAATCGAATTGGAAATCTATGATCAAAAAAACGGCCCGTCTAGCGTCTACGATCACAACCGGTTTGATATCCAAGGTATTTAGAATGTCTACCAATAGCAACAACAACAACACCGCAAGAGGAGGACCAATCAGACTGAACTCATCGTCCATACCGTCAAACAGAAGTCAAGATTCGTTTATCAGGGACATGGAACAGCAAAACAACATCATAGACAGCTTAGAAGTGGTGAGTCATGAAAGTAATAGCAGTGCAACAAGTCTCCCAACAGACGGAAGCAACAGACGCATCGATTGAATATACCTCTATAGAGACCGTGTATACTATACATACCCTCCGGGATCGATGAATCTCTGTCTCGAAACGAATGACGTATAACACCTGCACATTAGATGACTGTTCCGCCTCAACACCCGCACACCGAGACCCGCCAAACATCCGTGCACACACACGCCAACATATATATCGGCAACTTTTTCCCGTTTTCAACATCGCAAAAAAAGAGAAACGACAGGCTGTTCAAAACTGAAAAATAAATTGGCAGAAATCATGGAAGAACTGCCCCTCAACGGGACAAACACCCAGGTCCCGCATACCGACGCATCGGTCGCAGAGGAAGCCACGCACAGGGAATTCTTGCAGACGTTTCTTTTTGCTTTGCATAGTTAAAGAAAGAAAACAATCTTTGAGAAAAGTGAATAAAAATTTTTTCACTGAGATGTCAAAATTTGTATGGTGGTCTAAATTAGGCCCGTATAAAAAGGGTTTCAGTTTTCGTTGGTGGGTAATTGATATAAGAGAGAAAAATTTTCTTGTATTTCTCTCTTTTATCTTTACTCTTCACTTAGTTTATATTTATCTTGATTTGGTCTTTCCTAAAGATAGTATAGCAATCCAATCGAACCAATTATTAATTAAAAATGGGTAAGAGTAAGTCACATATTAACGTTGTCGTTATCGGTCACGTCGATTCTGGTAAGTCTACTACTACCGGTCACTTGATTTTCAAGTGTGGTGGTATTGACAAGAGAACCATCGAAAAGTTCGAGAAGGAAGCTGCCGAATTAGGTAAGGGTTCTTTCAAGTACGCTTGGGTTTTGGACAAGTTAAAGGCCGAAAGAGAAAGAGGTATCACCATTGACATTGCTTTGTGGAAGTTTGAAACTCCAAAGTACGAAGTTACCGTCATTGATGCTCCAGGTCACAGAGATTTCATCAAGAATATGATTACTGGTACTTCTCAAGCTGATTGTGCTGTTTTGATTATTGCTGGTGGTGTTGGTGAATTCGAAGCTGGTATCTCCAAGGATGGTCAAACCAGAGAACACGCTTTGTTGGCTTACACTCTAGGTGTTAAACAATTGATTGTTTGTGTCAACAAGATGGACTCTGTTAAATGGGATGAATCCAGATTCCAAGAAATTATCAAGGAGACTTCTAACTTTATCAAGAAGGTCGGTTACAACCCAAAGACTGTTCCATTCGTCCCAATCTCTGGTTGGAACGGTGACAACATGATTGAACCAACCACTAATGCTCCATGGTACAAGGGTTGGGAAAAGGAAACCAAGGCATCTGGTGTCGTCAAAGGTAAGACTTTGTTAGAAGCTATTGATGCTATTGAGCCTCCTTCCAGACCAACTGACAAAGCATTGAGATTGCCATTGCAAGATGTTTACAAGATTGGTGGTATCGGAACGGTGCCAGTCGGTAGAGTTGAAACCGGTGTTATCAAGCCAGGTATGATTGTTACTTTCGCCCCAGCAGGTGTTACTACTGAAGTCAAATCCGTTGAAATGCATCACGAACAATTGGAAGAAGGTCTTCCAGGTGACAACGTTGGTTTCAATGTTAAGAATGTTTCCGTTAAGGAAATTAGAAGAGGTAACGTCTGTGGTGACTCCAAGAACGATCCACCAAAGGCTTCTGCTTCTTTCAACGCCCAAGTCATTGTTTTGAACCATCCAGGTCAAATCTCTGCTGGTTACTCTCCAGTTTTGGATTGTCACACTGCCCACATTGCTTGTAGATTCGACGAATTGTTGGAAAAGAATGACAGAAGATCTGGTAAGAAGATTGAAGATGCTCCAAAATTCATCAAGTCCGGTGACGCTGCTTTGGTCAAATTCGTTCCATCTAAGCCAATGTGTGTTGAAGCTTTCACTGACTACCCACCATTAGGTAGATTCGCTGTCAGAGACATGAGACAAACCGTTGCTGTTGGTGTTATCAAGTCCGTTGTCAAGACCGACAAAGCTGCCAAGGTTACCAAGGCTGCTACCAAGGCTGCCAAGAAATAAGAGTGATAAATTTTACTACTATATCATTTGTTATTTTCTATGTATTAGTTAATATTTAGTTTTTGTCCTTTTATTTACTGTGGTACTTTCAAAATATTACTATTTTATTTTACTTTTTTTTTTATAGATGTGAGGTTATAGGTGATATCTTAAAATATAGAGCTCTCTTACCTTCTTACAACATAAAAAGCAAATACCAAACCAACATGGAGGCGAGCAAACCCAATATAAAAACGTATGTCAACTACCATGATTACTACCATTTCTTCTTTCAACATTACTAACAATTGAAACATTCCTATAGCTTGTATCTCAGGAATTTACCAAATCGTCCGCAGAACAAGGCAAATTTCACAAGGCTTCTCCTCAAACATACTAATCCTTCAAACAAGTACGTTTGTAATCCTACTCTACCGCTGCCGACACATGAGACCATCGGCAATGCTGAGTTGAATTTGCTGGACGAACAAAATGCCATTGTCTCTATATCATTGTCAAAATCATCAAAACTTGCGAATCAATGCTTTGTTACTTTTGAAAGTAGCGAACGTGCTACCAAGTTCAAGAACAAATACTCTGAAACATTGAAAGTCAATGGACGCCTTATAGATATCCAGTATGCAAGAAAAGACTCCCTGCTAGCTCTATCCATGGAAGGTACAGGTATATTACATAAAGCGATGAAAACGAGAAGACTGAAGCAGCAATTGCTGAAAGACGAGTCCCGCAAAGAATCTCGTATACTTAAAAGATGCTTGAGAAGGTTAAGAAGTAGACTACGAGGCAAAGGCCTGAAAGAAGAAGAGATACGTAAGATAGCTGAAACAGTCAAAAGCACAAAACAATCCCAGCTCACCAAAAAGGCTGAGTCGAAACCTCAATATAAGAAAGTGGTTAAGATCATTCAACCACAAGAAAAGAAGAAAGTATCCACAACAATAGATAATCCTCCAAATAAAATTTTACTGGTTCAAAACCTGCCAGCTGAGACAACTTTAGAAAAGGTTACTGATATTTTTGCATCTGATGGTCTCGTCGAAGTAAGATTAGTTGCAGTTCGTAATCTAGCTTTCGTAGAGTACAACTCTATCGCAGATGCTTCGAAGATGAAAAATGCTTTAGGTGCATCTTACGACTGGAATGGTCATAATATCACTATTGGATTTGCAAAATGAGTTTTTTCTATCTCATATATAAATATATATAATAACAAATAAATAAAAGTCGTACATTATATATTTACAGATTGTATGACCTTTTTCAAAATATCACTTTTGAATTTACTACCCCGTAATTCTTTTATCTGCCAAAAAAGACTGTTCTCAAAGCCGATGTAAACGATTCCTTTTTCTTACCTTCAATTTCATCCATAATTCTTTGATAGTAGTTTGGATTACCAGCTGGCCTATACAGCTTGTCACCAACATCATAGTATTTCTTGAATTTATTACTGGTTAGAGTGTTCAATGCGCTGATTTGTTCATTGATACTTTGCTCCGTAAGTTGATCTTGTGGCAATGTTGCGTGCATTTTTTTTAGTAGATCTTTCTGCAGACCCAAAGGACCCGAGGTTCTGCTTATGATATCCTTTATTTCATCCAGCGATGGTTTCTTAGAGTTCACGTCTTTTTCATTAGTCGTTTGTAAGCCTGCAACCCTTCTAAACCTTTCCAGTTGTGAATCCTTGAATGAAACTAAATGCTTGATACGCTCAGCTGGGAACTTATCTAAAGCTTTCACCAATAGCTTGGCCGCATCCCTAACAGATTGGGAATATGACATGATACTTCGATAGCTAATGGTCAAAGTGGTGTAGTATGTTATTTAGTGATTAAGTTGTTCACTTACATTCTTAATTTGAATTTTTTCTTTTTCGGTTTTACCTCGCCGTTTTTTGTGAAAAAAAAAAGTAGTTACATTATTTATATTCAAGCTATTAAATAGATATACAAAATTGCAGGATCTATTCTGCTTCAGATTGCGAGATAAAAGGAACCAAATCTTTGGTACCTTCTTTCCAAGATATACCATTGTAAGTAATTTCGCAGATAGCCTTGATGATATCACGAGCAGAGCCTCTGACTTGTTTAGTTGAATCCCTTTCTCTCAGAGTGACAGAACCATCCTTGATAGAGTCGAAATCGATGGTGACACCAAATGGAGTACCTAATTCGTCATTGCGCGCATATCTCTTACCAATTGAAACACCTGAATCATCGACTTTGAATGGTATCTTTTCGGCTCTCAAAAGTTTAGAAACTTCTGCTGTAACCGGGGCTAAATCCTTATGATTCGATAATGGAACTAAAAGAACTTTACTTGGCGCAACAAGAGGTGGGAAAGATAGAACAGATCTTGCTGTATCTTCTGGCCTATTCCAATAAGAGTGTTCGAACACGGCGTAGATGATACGGCCAATACCAAAGGAAGGTTCAATAACACTTGGAGTGAATTCTCTAACATGTTCAATTTTCGTTCTTTGTTCAATGGTAACAAAATTTCCATCCAATTCGACTTCACCTTCAATACCATCTACTTTGAGAACAATCTTATCACTGGATTTCAGCTCTTGTGCTTTTGATGCTAGTTCTTCTTGAGATAAGTTCAATAAAAATGCCTCCACTTTTGGAGCATCCTTTCTGAACTTAGGACCGAACAACTTTTTAGTCAAATCAATTTCCCATTCAGTCACTTCGACTGGATTTTCCAATTTTTGTCTAACCACTAATTTTTGCTTGGTCTTTTTGGAATGAACGGTCAAATCATAAGCAGATCTATCAGCACAACCAACACATTCAATCCATCCGTAAGATGTCTTTAGTTCACCATCCCAACAATCAGCAGCATAATGAGCCATTTCGTTAGCCATATGTTGACGGAATCTCATCTTTGTTTCATCAACACCGATCTTTAGTAAAAATTGAGATATTCTGGCGATAAAGTAACCTAAAGTTTCGTTATCAACCATTTTACTTTCAACAGCTTCGCCAATCGTTTTGACAATAGGTGTGGTAGAGCCTGATTCCTGCAGTTCACGAGGTAAGAAAGATAGCTTGATATCTTTGACTTCATGGAATCTTGGATGAGATTTATCTTCTGGATCCAAAAAGTGTTCAATTTCGGCCATCAAGAATTCACGGACTCTCAATAAACCAGCCCTTGGAGAGATTTCGTTTCTGAAAGATTTACCAATGGAGGCTGATGCAAATGGAGTTTTACTATTGTTGAACTCCAACAATTTGTTGAAATTCAAGAATTGACCTTGAGCAGTCTCCGGTCTCAAGAAACCCTTCAGCTGTCCAGATGGGCCAATAGCAGTTTCGAACATCAAATTAAAAGCTCTGGGAGCCTCCAAATCTTCGCCAGTAACAGGATTACCAATTTTGTACTTTACCATTAATTCACCTAGTTGAGGGCCGGAGTACCCATCAATCTTAGCCAAAACTCCTTCGTATTCCTTAATAACTTCGTCTTCCAACTTCACAACTCGAATCTGTTTTACCTTCTTCTTTCTTTTCTTTTTGTCAGCATCATCCTGAGCAGACGAGTTGGCATCTTCAACAAGGCCTCTTGCCTCTTTGTCACCTTTTAGACGAGATTCCAATACTTCTTCGACTAAATGATCAGCTCTAAAGATTTCACCTGTTTTCAAATCTCTACACATCCAGTCAGAAAATTTATCAACATGACCAGAAGTCTTCAAAACATCAAACGGAGTTAGCATGGAGCAATCAACTTCTAACATGTCTTCCTCCAAGATGAAATGTTTTCTCCAAGCGTCCACGACGTTGGCTTGGAAAGCACAGCCTGGTGGACCGTAATCGTACAATCCGGAAACACCACCATATATATCAAAGGCTGGTGCATAGAAAAATCTTCCTCTTAGAACACTTTCCAAGTGTTCTCTGTTGAATTCAACAGTAGATCTTGCCGTCTTAATATCTTCAACGCTCATCCGTTTAACTTTTACTGATTTTTTAGCAATCTGCGAGTAAAACCTATTCGTTAACTTAGAGAACCACAACTTGGCTAATGTAAATACAGTAAATAATTCTATAAATCAATTCAAATGAGTCACTTTTAGGAAGTATCCATTCATGTCTTACCTATCTTTCCGCTCGAGCATGCGGAAGGATCGATAAAGTTTCACGAAAATTTTCAGGATCATGTGTTGCGCAGCACGTGATCCGGATGGCCTGGGCATATAATACCACTGCTGCAGCTCACTTTCAGTGTAAAACAGCTTGCTATAATGACATTCTTATACTTTCACTTCCGTCCAAATATAATCTAGCATCCAAGCTGTAGAATAGAAATTTGCGTGTTCTTTGTACCGAAACTTTGTATTTAGCAGCAGAAGATCAGACCCGCTTGTGATTGTAATCATATGGAGATGTTACTAAACCTTTGTTCTTTCGGGCTCCCCTGAATATAGTCTCAAGAATATCCACTAGTTCCTGTTTATCGTCCACTAGAAAATTCATCTTGTTGTTGTTACCTGTTCCAAAATCACACATCATATGTTTATTTTGATAAAAGAACATCACAGTAAGAGGATCTTGCAATTCGTACATTTCATTGAAGTCAGGTACTTCTTCAGTGTCGCATAAGTATATTACTGCAAAATTCTTCACTTTTTCTGCAATAGAATACAGAAGTTCGTCCATTATCATGCAATCTTTATCCCAATCATGGCCGAACCGTATGACCACTAATCTTTCAGTCTCCGTCACAATCGCCTGATCAACATGCCATCCTGTGTGCAAATGAGGTAAAAAAACACTACCCATGATGGGTTTCCGTCAATTATATGTTTTTCTTTCACGTATATCTTAACCTCTGTATTGTGATTAGTACTGAAAATGTACTAATGCTAGAAACCGAATCAATATCAAAAAGGAGACTGCCAACAAAAGTTGAAAAATGCACAAAGGTTAAAAACCAATAAAACTTTGTATGATATTCTTTCCTTTATTATTATATACATGAATATTATATCATATGTACTACATATAAGAGCTGTAGCGTTTGTTTGATATGTACTCTATTTCTTATCCTTTTTCTTTGTTGCAAGTTTACCAGATTTAATTTGTTTCGAGCTGTCGTTCAATAATGATAGATAATCATCCATTCCAAATGCATCTTCCTTTTCTGTATCTTCTGCCACGTCTGCTTGCTTTTCCTCAGATTTTTCTTTGGAAGCTGCCTCTTTTGTGACTTCGGTAGCAGGTACCTTTGCTTCCTCTTCCACCGAGAAGATGGAGCTATATTTCTGCTTAAACTTGTTTAAGCTACCGCCTGCATTCGCATCAACGATAACAAGGTCATCTCTGCTAGGATTCCACAGCTTATTATTCCTTTGATCCTGAATTAATCTGAGTTCATTCTTTGGAAATTGAGATTTTCTTGTTATTACGCTACCATCGCTGAGTTCCACTTGAACATCAAATTGATAATACACTGCTGGTCTGGCTTTACCTAGACGTATCTTTTTCAATGGCCGTCTGGGTATAGTAATTTGGCTCCCACCCTGGTATGCACCAGTAGAGGCACACCTCTTTATTATAAGGGTTCTAAGCATATCGACAATGCTTTTATTGCGTTTCTAATCGTGAATATAACAATTAAATGAATAGTAACAAGGGCATTAACATATATGATAAATGAAAAAGTGAATCGAAAAAAGCGTTGCATGTATAAATTACAAATCACTATACACGACGAAAACTATCGTAGTACGTATGAATCTTTCCACAATTTAGTCACAGCTTTGTTTCGTTTATAAAGCCGTTCAGTTCCTTCTGCAACCGTGCTGATGCACCTGGGTTTATTTTGGCTATCCGATCAATGATTTCGTGGAAAGAAGCCGAATTAATGTCGAATGTTGTGTCTTCCTCATCATCTTCTTCATCCTCATGAATAGCGTCTATGCGAATATGTTCCTCATCGTCTGCTTCTTCAGCCTCCAAGACGACATCATCTGGTTCACCAGTAGCAACACCATTATCGTCATCTTCTTCGGCCTCTACCGTGCTATCGTCGCTCTTAGAATCTAGTGGCAACGATTCTTTATACCCCTTTTTTTCATTGCTGTCGCGGTCCATATCTATATCTTCATCCACAGCCGGATCTTGACCTTTCATCATCGACTCCTTTACATACAACATACTCTTAAAGTACTTCAATTTATACTCATTGAATTTGTAATTCCCCTGAACCATACAGCCTAGTTCATATTTGACTATTCTTCTTATCTTGACTAAATCCAATTCATTGAACCAGCCGGTAAGTTCATTAGCCCTTTCTAAGTAGTTTATTCCAGTGTATACTTCAAGTATATTTGGTTCTTCAATTAGCAAGTCTATTTGTAACATTAGATACCAAGGAATTTGTTTACCGTCGAACTTAAACCGAGTATCGATGTCTCCTGGAGAGTTTGATGTAAATACAAGTGGCGGCGGTTTAGGAATGTTTTTGCTTATTGCTGGAAGCCGCAATAATTTTCTTTCTATTTTGAAGTATTCCGTTTGGTACCTGGCGTATTCAGGAGAACTCCGTGGATCCACTGCAAACCTTATATAAGTATTTCGCCATGGTCCCATTGTAAAACGGTAGGAGAGAAGGGCCAATCCTATTTTTAAAGTATGATGAATGCCTTTTTCAATAATACCATCAATATGTCTTTTCACCCATATAGGCCTCTTTTCAAAGAGCTCCTTCAAAATTACAAGACACTTTTCTAAAGACTCATAAAACTTGGATTCCTTCTTAGTTCCTGGATATATTCCAGTCTTTTTGGCAATTTCGTAATCTTTTTCCAATAATTCGTGTGGCTTGAAGGGTACTTTGATATCAGCATCCATATCATGGACGAACTGTTGATGGTTCTTAATATATGTTCCCTTCACTTCAGTGATACCATTAGATTTTTTAGTTGCAAAAGGATTAGTCTTGTACTTGTAGAGTAAAGGGAAATTCACCATCGATAATCTCGGAGGAGGAGGTAATTGGAAATCTGAGCTTGGAATCTTCGAGGTACGATCTACAACTAGGTTGCTAATATTTTCGAAAGGTCTGGCATCTTCGTCTGGCACGGAGTTGACAAACTTTTTGAAATTTGCCCAATCCATGGAGCCAAAGCTGTTTTTAAACTCATTAGCTGAAGGAGTGTTATCCAATCGTATTTGAAAATCTGACATTTCTCTAAACTTCACTGTATTGTTAACTATGGCTACCGGATTCACTTTAATTTCACGACTGTCCAGGGAAGCCAGTGCTTCTTGTGGGTTCCCATTGTGCTTCTTAAGTGTGCCTTTCGGAAGTTGTATTTTAAGAATCACAGATTCATCTCTGAATGGAACTTTTTTACCTATTATGGGATGCTCGTTGAAGTACGATTCTGACCCATTCTTGTCTTGCCCTTCATTCAAGTAGAGTTCCAAACCCATTTGTGCGTTGGTATCTTCCCCTCGTTCGTTTAATATTTGCTTTATTTTGTGTAATCCACCGCACATGTTAATTGCTTTGCTGATACTTCGTTGTCCTGCAGAGACATGCAACGGTAATTCTAAACTCGGTATACGGGGAATATCTAAAGTGTGCTCTTTAGCCAAAGCTGTAGATGCTTCAGGAGTTGGTGAAAGCCTCACAAGATCATTTTCGTCAGCGCACATTACTTGATCTCTTCGCTTATCAAAGACGAACGGAAGTGGTTTTTCTTATGAGTTTTTAGATGTTTGGGAAATTTGGCATTATCTATGCTTGCAAGGAACGCGTATTTTCGGGTTTGATGTTGCAACAATATCAATTGAAAAGTGATACAAGATTGCTTCGCAAATTCAATGACGCTATTTTTGTATATATTAGCTCGTAATATACAACGATTATACATACGTATATATTTATATACATATGCACATATTTACACCATGCAGGTGAGTGAAAAAGCAGAGAGCTATCATGAGGTGAGGCCACGCTCGCGTTCGAGGCGAACTTTCATCTTTGTATACCAATCTTGTAGCGATTCTCCGGGTTTATTGAGCACCACAATAATTGCAGTCATATTATCAAACCCCACGCCCGTATTACTATTGGCCTGTGCAATTCCGTGATCCAAAAGTTTAGTTACAATTCCATCCAAATTTACACCTAAGGTTAGATGGTATTTGATGAATTGAACTAACTGTTTGTTACTGTAAATATCCCAAATACCATCACATCCGAGCACTAGAAATTCATCCTTTGTAAAGTCGATCTTGTGCATTAAAACATCCGGTTCAACCGTAACTTGAGTTTCTTGCGCCGGAATGCCTGTATTATGATGACTCTTTGATGGTTTATTGTAAGCTACACCTCTTTTGAATTGAAAATCACTGAACGCTCTACTCAAAGCTAATACACCACCAACTCTTCCTAAAGAAACTGTACCACCGTTATCGTTTATGCGTAGCAATTCACCAATATGTTGAGGTTTGTGATCAAATGACATTGTTTTAATTCCAAGAGATTTCGAAGAAAGTATGCATCGTGAATCACCACAATTGGCAACGTATAGGGACTCATAATTAATTATAATTCCCACAACGGCAGTTGATCCACATGAACTATTAGCAAAATGCTGATACAATTCTTGGTCCTGTAAGAAAAATGCATCCTTAATAATTTGTGTGATTAAACCTTGCAACGTTCTAAATGCTCTCTTTGAATTTGGCGGGCTGATTTTCAGATTGATATTTTTAATATTGTCTGCATGTTGTAAATCCCCCACATTATTCTCATCGTTGTTATTTTTGTCGTAGATATACGCACCGTATTGATGCCTTTCGAAACTGTATGCTATCCATTTGGCGATTCCTTTCTTGGGACCGTGTTGATGACTACCACTTAAAAACTTAGAGCACTCATCACCACCATGACCATCGAATAATGCAAATATGCTCAGTTTCAATTGGTCTGTTCTATTTTTAAAAGGATCGAAAAACTTGACGTGTATGGATTTATCTTCGTTCAAAATCAAGTGGGCATCTTCTTGGCTCAATCTATAACCTTGCATCGATCCCACACAATTGTAAAAATGAGGTACTATACTATTAAAATTGTAGTGTGTATTTGACGATGACACGGTAGATTGTCCCTGCAGTATATTCTTATAGTCATTATATTCTATCGTCTTCTCTGTTAATGGATGAGAAAGTAATTGCCCCATAATTCGTACCTTTCCTTCTTTACTGTACGAATATGAGCGTTTTATCGCGGTTTTTTACCAACTTTATGGAGTTCAAATTCAAAGAGGATTGAAATGGAACGTATCTGATTGAAAAAATATATCGTGATCAATTGCCGTATATGCAAATGTTGACTTACCGAGTATGATCAACTCTTGACAAAATACGATGAAATCTCTTTCTTAAGGAGGCGAGTTTAGATGTTGACAAGAAAAAAAACTGGAGATTCACGTGATATGTACTGAAAAGAATAATACGAAATGCGTATATATATATATATATATATCTTTATAAATCGATCATTCTGAGTTGTTTGATGTACTGAACAATTCATGAACAAAACTTTCACCCCAAAAGGCAGATGTATATTTTGAAATGTATTTGTATAGCTTTTCCCAATTCACGACTCTCTTCTCTTCTGGTAAAGTCAAGGCTTCATTAATTGCATCAGATAACTCATCGGTGTTCCAAGGATTGACGATTAGAGCACCATTCAAGGACTGAGCTGCACCGGTAAATTCACTTAAAATCAGTGTACCTTTTTTCTCTTCTTGACAAGCAATATATTCGTAAGAGACCAAATTCATACCATCACGAGTGGAAGAAACTAAACAAACATCACTAACGGCGTATAAAGAGATCAATTCTTCAAAAGGAATACTCTTATGCATAAAATGGATTGGGACAAATTCTACGGTGCCAAATTGACCATTAATTCTTCCAACCAACTCGTTAACGACAGATCTTAGGTACTGGTACTCTTCAACGTCTCCACGACTTGGAACGGCGACTTGAACTAGAACGACTTTTCCTATCCATTCTGGATGCTCGTTCAAGAAAACTTCAACGGCGTGTAATTTCTGTGGAACACCTTTAATATAATCTAACCTATCCACACCAACAATAATTTTACAACCTTTAAATGTATTTTTCAACTCTTCGATTCTTTCTATAACCGCAGATTTCTTTAAACCTTCAGTAAAAGTGTCTACATCGATACCAATAGGGAAAGCACCAACATTCACGAATCTTCCTTGATATTCAACACCATTAGGTAAAGTGTTCACGTTAAGAACTCTTTGTATTGCAGATAGGAAATGTCTTGCATAATCGTATGTGTGGAATCCAATTAGATTACAGCTTAAAACACCTTTTAAGATTTCCTGTCTTACCGGTAAGATTCTATAAATTTCACTTGAGGGAAAAGGGGTATGCAAGAACCAGCCAATCTTGATATTTTTTAAATGTGTTTGAGAGATACGGTCTCTGACCATTTCTGGTAATAACATTAGATGGTAATCATGAACCCAAACCACATCATTGTCGTGAAGATTTTTACAAATCTCCTTAGCAAACGTCATGTTTGCCTCATTATAAGCTAACCAAGCATTTTCGTCAAAATTGATCTCACCTGGATGATAATGAAATAATGGCCATAGAATAGAGTTACTAAACCCATTATAATGCAAATCAGCAATTTCATCGGTTAAAAAAATTGGTATAGCGTTGAATTTTTCCAGAAGATCTTTTTTAACCACTTCTTTCTCTTCATCTGGTATTTCCAAACCAGGCCACCCGTACCATTGGAACGTGGAAGTTTTCTTTAAACCCTGCAAAGCGGTCACCAACCCACCGGAAGACATCTTATATTCATACTCACCATTTTCATTCTTACTAATAGTGACAGGTAATCTATTAGAAACAACGATGATATTACCTGGAGCAGGTTTGTCGCTGTTAGATTCCGTGTTAGATGTTGGTAGATCTTTTACCTTCTGCATCAATGCTGACATCTTGACTCAATTGCAACAAAGTGGAAGCTTGCGGTTACTCAATTGCAATTTTAATCGCAACTACAGGCTGGTATACATATCGGCATGCGCAGTTATATATATACATATATCACGGACTGTATTACGCTTACCCCTTCTTCCGTGCCCCTCCGCCCCTTCTTCCCTTTTTTTTGCTCACCACGCAACGCGGGATTATCGTTCTACACGGAGACGGAGCAGGTAGATATCACGTGATACATTCTATGACATTATCGGCTTGTTTAGATAAATGATCTTTGTAAACCTTTACTCCACCAGGGGGATCACATACATACAAGTGCAAGAGCACTAGCATCCACCGTTATGGGATCTCTCTAAGCTGGTCAGAAATGTGCATGAGTTCATGTAACTTTGAAAGCATTAAAGTCTCGATTGAATTTTGAAAAGATCCCAGATCATCGCACGTCTTGCCGCCACCAAGATCTTGCTTGATGTACGCACAGTTCAAGAAGATATTTCACGCTTACTCTTCCTGCGAAATCCATGCATATCAGAATCAGTTCAAGAGATGGAATCTTTCCATAGTTTTTGTGGGGCAAGCTTTCCTATTCGCGTTAGCCGCCAAGGTGTTGGGTATGAGCAATACGATGTTCTGGTTTCAAAGAGAAACATGCAAGAACATATGTGAGTCAAAGTCGAAGGCAGTGACCGTCTCGGTATCTAAACATCTACCGTGAGTACAAGAGTAAGCTAAAACTGTGAGCTCAACAGAGCTGATGTGGTCGTTAACACACTGATTCGCCTCCTCCTCACTCCGCACGAAACAAATCTGGAGATCTCGTGTATTATGAATAAACGATACAATGATCAGAGCAAGAACAGATACCACAGTAGACAATGTACTCCTTGCGTCTATGGTTTGATTAGAGCACTTTTCATGGATCTGGAAAAATTGTGGGCTCACTAACAATGGAAACTTCCATCCACGCTGTTATTGAATGTGAACAATTCAAACCATCAGCAATGAATTACTTTATGGGAGCAAATTTAAGAGCATGAGAGCAGAAAAGAACGGCATATTTTTGGACTTCATAATACGATCATGAATGCTACTTGTGCATCGCAACTTTTTTTTGTTTTTGGGTTTGCCATGTCTTTCGTACAAGTGTACAAAAAATCCGGAGATCTTTCGGTGTAAGCAAACAAATCAGATCATCTGCATTTGAATGGTACCCGAGAGAATAACATTTCGATTTACTTTGGATTTAAAAAGTGGCAAGATCACCAAATTTCTACTTTTTTTGCCTTAACCTATCGTGTAGCTGTATTAAAACACAATTGACTATTCAAGGATTACTTTTTGATAGTTTGCTTCTCAATGAGTCGCTAAAAATAATGGATGAACAACACAAATATAGGGATCCCATAATATCAATATTTCAAGACGAAAAAGACAATCTAGATAATGAAAAGATACACTCAATAATCAATAAACAAACTCAAAATAGTGATGATATACAAAAGTGCGAGAAAATTTTGACGATCTATAAAGATTTACTGAAATTGGAATTTTTTATGAACAAATCCTGGGATATCAAGACTTTAACGAAAAGTGTACTGGTGATATTTGAATTATCAACTAATGATGGTGAAACTGAGTCGAAAAATGATGAATCTTTTTACAAAGATATTGCATTAAAATGCATCAAAAATTGCGATAAATTTTCCATTCGTTTACAAAATTTTCAAACCGATGTTGATGCAATACGCGCCTATATCATGCTAATGCAAACACGGGTGCTTACTGATTCTATCACTTTATTGTTGGAATTATGGTTTACCTGTAACAAAAAATTAACCTTTTTAAAGAATAAAGTAGCGGGTCTCTTTATAAGATCTAAGTTATTACTTATAGATCACGAACTGGAGTCTTTGAAGTTTCGTTTGTCGGATACATCAATCATCACATCTTATCGTTCCTTTATGAAAATACTAGTGGAGCAATTGCAAGATTCAGAGGTTTCCCTGGACCAATCGTTATTCGATGAGTGCTTACATGTGTTCTTAGACATTGAGGCCATGTATAACTCTTTAAACTTTAGTTGGCTGTTGTCAGAAAATAAATTGCTACGTGATTCATTATCGTCACAATCAACACTTGAACAGAATACACTAAATAATGAGACTTTAGAAGAACTAGAATCACAATCACCTTTATCAATGGATACATTTGATGATCATTTACAAAGCTCTTCCCTGTCAACATCCACTGATCTATCTTTGATGATGGAAAGAACAAATTTATCGAAAGAATTGCCTTCCTTATTGGCTGCTTTCAATAACGCGAAAAAATTAGAGCAGGAACTGGAAAGCCTAAGGACAATACCACCAACTAATATTCAAATAACAAATAGCATGTTGACCCATCATCAACCAATTTTACCTTCCGAAAATTTATTTAAATCGAAATTAATGATGATGGATCAACAACAACAACAGCTTTTAAACCATTTTGGTTCTTCCGCAAGTAATAAGAAACTTTTTGGCAGGAACACCAACATCCTGAATAATTTACAAGGATCAAATGCGCGTAACATGGGTGATTAACACGATCAGAAATGCGTGGAAGCCGATCAGGCTCAACAAGGACCGCAGTAAGTGCAAAAAATCCTTCCATGCAGAAACTTTCTCAATTGCATGTGCGACATAGCATAAACACAGGCCTCTTGGACATTTCATAAGCATTGGGTCTGACATTTTTACATCATGGCTACAATATGGCGCATCCAAGAAAGATAGAAGAAAGTTGAATAAGCTGCTGGTAGCATCGACGGCTGAGCCGATCTATTAGAATTTACAGAACCTTTGAATGTGGGCTGGACCCATGTAACCAAAAGTATTTCCCTTGTGGAGAAAGAAAAAAGCTGCTGAAGTTCGCAATTGGCGTTCTTCTCAAATCGTAAGTGGTCCTAATTGCAAACTGCTGTTTTCTTGGGTAAGCTTTGATAAAATAGTAGCGGGTTGCTGGCATGTATTCTGATAAAAAGTCTAATTGGTTCTCCGGGACTTCCTCGAGCCATTTATATGAGGCACCATGTGGGTGTGAAGATCGATCCATAATACCTAGAAATTTTGATACTGTGATATGCGTCATGCTCAAAGTAACCCTTCAGGCATATGATGGCAAGTGGTATGAGATCTGCCACGACGGAATCTGATTTCCGCTCTCCATAACGTACATAACAATTTTAATTTTAAGAAGTTATTTGATGGATTGTAGGGCGAAAGCGGGAGTTAGTTTTCCTCGGCGCATATAACTATATATATATATACATATATATGGCTTGTTTATATTGTATTCCAAATATGATATATGATCACAAGAGAAGCAGAAGAGAGAAGATGTTTCACTTAAATCAAGGATTCATCTGCTGCATTTTTTTTGTCTTTTCCATTTTTCTTATCTTCTTCTTCTTCTTCGTCTTCTCCTTCATCTTCATCGTCTCTTGATCTATCATAGAACTCATCCAAAATCTTTGGTGAAATTCTATTTAGCATTTCCTTTGGATAGATTCTTAATAGACTCCAAGCTTGATCCAAACTCTCAAAAACCGTCCTATTCTCATATGCACCTTGAGAAATAAATGTCTTCTCAAATTTCTCCAAAAACTCTAGAGATAACTTATCTTCAATGGATAATGCTTCTTCACCAACAACAGCCTTCATAGCTGCGGCATCTCTACCAATAGCATATTTAGCATATAATTGATTGGACACATCACCGTGGTCTTTTCTGGTCATACCTTCACCAATAGCAGATTTCATTAACCTACTTAAAGATGGAAGCACGTTGATTGGTGGATAAATACCCTTGTTGTGTAGTTGACGATCCACGGAAATTTGACCTTCCGTAATATAACCAGTTAAATCCGGAATTGGATGTGTAATATCATCGTTTGGCATGGTCAAAATCGGAATTTGAGTAATAGAACCATTACGACCCTCAACTCTACCAGCTCTTTCGTAAATTGTTGATAAATCTGTATACATATAACCTGGGTAACCTCTTCTACCTGGAACTTCTTCTCTAGCGGCGGAAACTTCTCTCAAAGCATCGGCATAAGATGACATATCTGTCAAGATGGTCAAAACATGACGTTCAGTTTGATAAGCCAAATATTCTGCTGTAGTCAGGGCTAATCTTGGTGTGATAATTCTTTCAATCGTAGGATCATTAGCCAGATTTAAAAATAGAGAAGTTCTTTCTAATGAACCATTTTCCTCAAAATCCTGCTTGAAAAATCTTGCGGTTTCTAAATTAACACCCATAGCAGCAAAAACAATGGAAAAATTCTCTTCATGACCATCATGAACATCCTTTGTTGGTCTAACTAGACCTGCTTGTCTACAAATTTGTGCAGCAATTTCGTTATGAGGTAAACCAGATGCGGAAAAGATAGGAATCTTTTGACCACGTGCAATCGAGTTCATGGTATCAATAGCAGAAATACCAGTAGAAATCATTTCTTCAGGATAGATACGAGCATATGGATTGATTGGTGAACCATTGATATCCAAGTAATCTTCAGCGAAAACTTTTGGACCATTGTCAATTGGCCTACCAGAACCATCAAAAATTCTACCCAAGGTATCTTCAGAAACAGGAATTTTCAAATTTTCACCTGTAAATTCAACAGTAGTCTTTTTGACATCAATCCCGGAGGTACCTTCGAACACTTGAACAATGGCTCTATCACCTCTAACTTCCAAAACTTGACCTTGTCTCACAGAGCCATCAGGCAACGTTAAGTTAACGATTTCATTAAAACGTGGGAATTTGACATTTTCCAAGATAACCAATGGACCATTAACACCACGAACAGTGTTGTATGTCAATCTTGGCTTAATCTTATAGCCTTGGCTAACAGCTTTCTTGTTCAATTCAAATAATTCCTTATCAGATAATACCATAACTAACTTGAATCACTATGAGAGCACTCTTATCCGATTAACCTATGTAGCAACTAAATTCAACTGCAAAGGATGATGCTTTGGGATGTGAATGAACGTAAATTTAATCTTCTATTCATTCTGTTAAGGGGGTTTGAAGGTGGCTGCAGGTTATATGCTGCAAAAATCATTAAAAAAAATAAGAAAAAAAAAGTTCGGGTAACATTAATGAATGAGTGAGCTAAGTAAAAGCACATCTGTCAGTTCATAACTTACACCCGCAGATACGTATAGCTCTATAAATCTGAAATATTCCTGTTAACCAACCAAAGACCATCTATCACTGTTGCTTACGATTGTACCCGCTAATGCCTGTCGTGACGCTGGAGAAGTAGCATATACAGATAATTGCAAAGCTTCTGACACTACCGCCAGCACTCGAGTATAAGTCCAATGATGGGACACTGGGCGGCCTTTCATCTCACGCACTATTACCAGATTATAGAATAATGTATCAAGATCGTATTGATCTAACATCCATGCCAAATCTATCGGGTCTTTTGATAGCAAATTTAAATGTCTCGATAGTTGCAAAACGTTAATTACGAGCTTTGCTAGATATTCGGCAACGTTGGCATCATCACAAATGCCCTCTTCGTGGTCTTTAGAAGCGCCTCCTGATTCCAACTCAATCAAGTTTGGTTCGCAATCAAACTTAAAAGGAAGCTTAAATAACAATATCTCGGAAATTAATGACAAATATTGTGACATCTTCAACATTGATCTCCAAGCTATAGATGGTGGTAGTTTGTAAAAATTCTTTAAAGATATAACGGGTTGGAAAGCGAGTGAGTACGGAACCTCATAGGAATCCCTTTTTCTTATGACATACCACTCCATCAGCGACCTCAATTTTCGTACTTGTGCATTCGATAGAACCTTTTGAATTTGCAAAAGTTGTTGCTTCTTTTCAAGTATAATTTCTGTATCATTACCTGAAGCTTCTCCAGTTTTTCCATGCGAAGTCAACCCCGAATGTCGTGCTAGTTCTCGTTTAAGAGATTCGATTGTCCGTCTCTTACCGTTCACTCGATTTAGTAATTGAGAAGTCCTATATTTCACCCTATTATTCTTCTTTTGAAATCTTAGCAAATCAAGTTTTAATAATCTTTTACCGAGAATTTCACCTTCTACGGAACTGTCGTAGTTATCGCCTATCTTATGTATGCTATTCTTAGTGCCTTCCACTTGGCCCAAACCATATTCCAAAATTCCTTCAACATGTTCTTTTAATTCGCAATTTGTTTCCCTTAACATCAATAAATCTATTTTCAGTCTTACCAGCAGACTGGGACTCGTGCTCATGCAATGTGCACAGAACATGGGTCTTGATCTGTTATTACAAATCGAACATTTCATAACAACATCGAATCATCCACTGCTAAACTAAAAATTATTGGACTTCTGCCTTGCAATAGCTTGTTGCGTGTGTTGCAAATGTTGTATTTTGCGGTGAAATAAGAGCCTGCGATGTCTCGCTTCATTGCTTTGAAGGGTTAAAGTTCCCCCAAAAATATAAACAGTACCCTCTCAGAAAAGTATCACCGATGGAAGATCAAAGACCCATCAGACTTGCAGTGTTGGGAGGTGATTCAACAGGAAAGTCATCGTGGATTTCGAGATTGACTGTAAATATAGTGCATGAAGTGCATTATCCAACAAGGAAGCAAGCAAATTGGTTATTTGACTTTATTCCACATTCAACATTAGCAAAGACTATACTAGACAGGCAAGCCCACGAGCGGATATTGCAACGGACGCAGGGTAGCCAAGAACCGGAACCACTCTTTTCTTCACCATCGATAACCCCACATATATTATTATCACCGCTAGTGTTTCAATCCTTTATAAATGATTTTGCATACGTGAGAAGTCAATACAAAAACCGATCTACAAACCACATCAAATCTATTACTTTAAAAAGTAAGGATACGCCGTTCTACCAATATTTGGAGCCCGATAAAGATTTGACTGATGAAAAGCTTGTTAATACTATCACAAACTCTAACGTTAACATATTGCGCTCAATTTCTTCTGCGACGTCTTCAATAAGCCCCTCGAGATCAACAGAAGATCCATTTGAACTTCCGCCTAATTATATACCTCCAAGATATACGCCCATATCGATAGATATAGTTGATACACCGGGTTTCAATCCCGACATGGTCGTTCCATTCTTGGAAGTTTCATTATTTACGCGACTGGACAAACGTGTGCTTCACGGATTAGCAGACGAACCTCGACAACCCGTTTCTACTACTTCTATGCTAGTTGCTTCCGGTGCATCCGAACTAAATGCCAAGATAGATGGATATGTATTTGTCTACAGCGCTGTCCCTGAGCTAAATCAAGAAATTGACCCACCACAATATAACGACATAAAGAATTCGAGCCAAAAGACCGGGTCTGATAATGATACACCAGCTCCACGCAAAGATTCGTGGTCCAGTTATAACAAGATGTCAGATGGAGGGTTTTCTTTACTAGAAATTATGAGAAATTGCATCCTTGACGCATGGACAGAATTCAGAGACCACGAGAGACGGTGGGAAATGGGTAAAGAGGGGGATGTCTATTCGTTCGTGTATAACTTTAAAAGTATGTGGAAAGCAGAAAAACAAAGACGCACGAAGCTGGCTGAGTTACGAAGTTTCAACCAAAAACTGAGCTCTTTGGATTTAGATCCTTCTTCTCCTGACTCGCCACCGCCGTGCCTAATTATTTGCACGCACTTGCATGATGCTATGGCAAGTCCCGTCTTGGTTGAATGGGGTCGTTCTCTCGCTACAAAATGGAAATGCGGTTATGTTGCTTTGGATAATATGGACGACTATAATGTGGACGTGGCAACAAGTTTAATTATAAGGGAGATTGTAGAAAAGAATAAATTGTTATCAAGCAAATCAATATAACCGAGTTTCAGACGGAGAAGCTCATCAAGAGAGGACGTCAACCTTGAAATGGATGATCAGGTAAATCATATAATGTTTTTATAGAGTGAAAAAGTTAAAAAATAACATTGCGTAATGGACTCTCTCCTTTTACCGAATTTAACATATGTAGTGCGATGCTACCGTCGTCGTATCCTATCGCACACCATGAGTTTTCCAAGAACTTGTCAACTCTCCTACGTTGACCAGGACTAGAATTTGCAATCGACTGAAGCTGTAAGTCGTGACGCTTTGCACCTCTTGATGATCCTGCCAAGGAAGAAACCTTGCACCAACGTTTATCCTTTTTCGTGGTCTCATTATTTCCTTGAATGTTTCCTTGAGGAGATTCATTAGCAAGTACGTTACATTTTGTTTTCGAATACTTAGCAAATAGTTGTTCATTTTGTTCGAGGATTAACGTTTGACCAGACCAAGTACTAATAATCAGCAAATCATCTAATTGTATCAAATGTCCAACCTGTGATGCAGGAACGTTCATGTAACTTTCCATGCTCACTTTCAAACTCCTCTTGGCTATAATGTTTTGAGAGACACCCAAGATATAATCATTCTCTTTTAGGAAAGCGACATTTTCGGTACTCAGAGCAGAATGTAATCCTATAACATCATCTATCGAAGAGCTTAAAACGATGCCATCCCTTGAAGTATTGGTGCAGAGATCTAATACTGGATTTGGATAATGTACTCTGGATACATAAACGACTTCCACAATACCTTTCAAAATATCATCCTTTTCGTCTGTTATGCTTGAAGTCTTACTACTCAATTTATCTGGACTTATAGCTGCTCTCGAAGAAAGCAATTCTACTTGGTCGTGCAATTTAAATCCAATGACGAAACCATTTTCCATCCCGCAATAAATGATACCATTGGATTCGGCAAATTGCATGACGATGCCCAGCTTTTCTGATTTGAAGTCACCAGAAGTACAAACTAGAGCTTTGATCATCTCATAGAAATTAATGCCTTTGTGTATTCTTTTCAAAGAATGTAAGTCTGACAGATGAAAGGTATATATATCGATGGATTCCGAATCTTGCGTATTACAACAGATTAACCGGTAAAGTCGGTTCCTCATTTTCTGTATTAAAAAATTAGCAAAGTTTAAAGTGTTCACAGGGATCTCATATACCTGACGAAGCTGGAATAGCGTATATTTCTCACGCGGTTGCACGATAGGATCGCCTTCTGTATATATCTGTAAAATCCGCAGTTTATGATCTTTAGTGAGAATTGATAATAATTCATCTCCCATATATTGCATGGCAACCACCTGTACGTTACTTCCTAGATCATAGTTAGTGATTGGTCTCCTCGTGATTACATCCCAGAATACCAATAATCCATTGGCATCTCCTGAGAGAAGAACAGGCGTTGCATTTCTAAAAGGTAGTTCAATAAATTGCTGAGCTGTCACGGGATGTTTATGATATCGCAACGTGAAATCTGGCAATAGTATCTCATCCATATGTTTGGTCGGGAGTTGTATTTGGTTGACTAGAAGTAAAAATGATCTCATGCCTTATATCTCCGAGAATTAAAAAGGCGAATTGCAAGCAGAGGAAAATCATTGAGACGAAACCCAGAAACTGCCATGATCTACACATGTAGTGAGTAATATGAGAGCATCCTAAAGTATTACATACTTACTTAATGTATCGAACGCTCCATAACTCAGTTTTTATAGCTTAATGTGTATTAGCCTTCTTGATACTTTACGCAATATATGCACCAATATTTACAAGCCTAGCAATCAGAGCGTACTTTGCGCTATACAACAATCTTCATTCATTGAAAAGTTGACCTCGGGCGCAAAACAATAGGCAGCGCAATCAGTTCGTCACCATCGCGTTTTGAAACATGACAATTACATAGTGAAGGGTGTATTTAGATTACTCTACCAATGCTTCAAGTGTGTCAATGAAATCGTGATGATGATAGTACCATGATGTGGCGTAGTTTAGTGGAGCGATCGATGTGCCCTCCATTTTTCTTTTGTAGAATATCCAGACCTCCTTGTATCTTTTATAAAGGCAATACTAATTAAATAGGATAGGTAATTTATGATCTACATTACCTTGATCACTTATAAAAGATGCATAAGTGGGCAGGCGCATATATCTATAATCTTTGCGTCCGATGAAAAAGTGATAGACCTCATTGATGGTCCACTACCATGCTTTCTGCCTTCCTAGAATAGGATGAGGCTGATGACATCCTGGATGATGGGGTTGACGCATTCCTTGGTGTTGGTGGATGTAAAATGGGGGAGGATTCAGTGGAAGCGCTGGAATAGTCTGATTTACCGCTATTCTTTCGTCTGGATGAAGTTCTTTTCACTCCAGGTAAAGTTCCTGGCAATGCAGATGTAGGAAACTGTTTTGTTCCCCCATAAAAGCTACTTCTTTTGGAGTGCGAATTATTGGAATAAGTGTTGGCATTGGGCGATGTGTTGGACATATTGCTTCGTAATTTTGCCATTTTTATTGGCAACATGGAATGTTTATTATACTGCGTTTTTGATTCCAGAGCAGTCAATTCTGGATCTTGAAGCAGTTCTTTGAAATCTTGTGAAATGTCTATTTGCATCTTTTCCGCATAAGTAAAAAGCATATTTTTGCTCTCTTTATACATAGTTACCCACGAGGATAAATCCAGTTGCCTCATCATGTCTTCGCATTCACCCTCGAGAAATTGCAACCGTGCTGCTTCCAGTTCTTGCATGTTATTACATTTGGAATCAAATTCCAAAAGTCTCACATCCAGCTGATTTGTCTGAGCAGCAGAACTTTGAATGTAATTTAGTTGTTCTACTTTTAGGCTTTCTAGCTGTTCTCTCAGAGTGGATATCTCTGATTTGTAATGTTTTTTGTAATATTGCTGGGAATCTACTACGGCATCATACTGAACTTGTATCATCTCTACCTGTTGATTTAAGTTCTTTTCTTGCTCAGAAGACTTCTTTTCTTTTTCTTGCAGCTCACATCTTTCTTCAAGAACAGAGTTATACTCCTTTTTAAAATCAATCAATTCTTCTTCTAAATCCTTCAGCTTCCTAGCCTTTCTGTTTAACATGGATACCAAATTGTCATTTTCGTGCTTTAGGGAAGAGGTATTCTCCAGCAATTTCGATTCTCGTTGTTGCGCTGACTCAAGTTTGTCCAACAAACTGTGAGATTGCACAGTTAGCTGTAGATTTGTGTTAGTCAATGTATCTATTTGCTCATGCAACGATTCTATCACTCTTGTGGACGATGAACTGTTATTGCTGGAGTTGCTAAAGCCACTTGGAGAAAGCAAGGCTACCCTATCTTTCACGGTTTTCTTTCTAGTCGGTGATCCGTCAATATTTGCCATGAAAATGCCATGGTTAGGAGCCAATTTAGCTGGCGAAGTAGCTTGTGAATTTAAGATAGGAGTCTTAGCCGACGACTGCAATTGTGTCTGATCTATCTTATCTTTCAGGTTACTGGCACCACCGGTGTCAGCAGATATTCCTGCCATCTTCCAATGAAATACTTTTTGACTTGTTTACGGTTGATACACGCCTCCTCTGGCGCATAAATGTAGATCGCTTTCTTAGATGCACTAGGTGGATCTTCACTTTTTTTGTTTTCATTTCAAATGAGCATGACAAAATGTCAATTCGAACGATAGTATTTGGCACTCGTTAAGAATGATGTATATACGGGCGCGGTTCATTGGTAATATCTAATTTGACCATCATACTAATAAGATTGATTGTGGGGCTTGTTTGGGTCTTAAGGTCTGAAACAAACTCCGAGGGTATAGTTACTAATCTTTTATGGCATCTTCCTGTGATGTTTTCCCCAGCTCGCTGTCCCTGAGACCAAAATGCAGGGAGAAAATAAATGCCGAAACGAAAATCTGACAAATGCATCTTCTCTACAAAAACGAAAGGAAGTGGCAGGACTTTTGATATAAGAGGGTGGCAAAGGAGGACGTTTACTTCTAACTAAACCTTTCCAAACAAGCAACATCTGTACGGATAGGAGCTATATTATGATCAGTAATATGCCGGCACCTGCAGCAGTTTTGGCTCGTGAGAGGAACGGTAAGAGGGGCCCCAACCTGAACATTGTTT
Organism: Torulaspora microellipsoides; assembly: GCA_900186055.1. NCBI lineage: Eukaryota > Fungi > Ascomycota > Saccharomycetes > Saccharomycetales > Saccharomycetaceae > Torulaspora > Torulaspora microellipsoides. The sequence continues at coordinate 356,720 of FYBL01000006.1, read as the reverse complement.
TGACTTGTCCAGAGTGTAAAGTGTACCCTCCAAAGGTCGCTGAACGATTCAGTGAAGGCGATATTGTCTGTGCATTATGTGGGTTGGTTCTTTCAGATAGGTTGGTGGATACTCGTTCTGAATGGCGTACATTCTCTAATGATGATCAAAACGGTGATGATCCTAGTCGTGTTGGTGAAGCTTCTAATCCTTTGTTGGACGGTAATAGCTTATCAACTAGGATTGGCCAAGGTGAGGGAGGTGATGCTCGTGCTACGAGAGACTTGAATAGAGCTCAGGGGAAAAATGTGATGGATAAGAAGGATAACGAATTGCAAGCAGTATTTGCAAAGATAACTATGCTATGTGATGCTGCTGAGTTACCCAAAATTGTGAAAGATTGTGCAAAAGAAGCGTACAAGCTTTGTCACGACGAAAAAACTCTGAAAGGGAAATCTACGGAAAGTATTATGGCTGCAGCGATACTCATTGGTTGTAGGCGAGCAGAAGTGGCAAGAACGTTCAAAGAAATCCAATCCATCATTAATGTCAAAACGAAGGAGTTTTTCAAAACACTAGGAATCATGAAAGCTATCTTGAGAGAGAAGAGCTCGGATGGATTTATCAAGATTGACACGGACAATATGAGCGGTGCTCAAAACTTGACTTATATCCCAAGATTCTGTTCCCATTTGGGTCTGCCCATGCAAGTTACCACAGCTGCGGAATACACAGCTAAAAAATGTAAGGAAATTGAAGAAATTGCAGGTAAATCTCCTATCACCATCGCTGTCGTTTCAATATATCTAAACATCCTTTTATTTAGGTTGCCGGTGTCTGCAGCCAAAGTTGGTCAGATTTTACAGGTTACTGAAGGTACTATCAAATCCGGTTATAAGATTCTTTATGAACATAGAGAAAAAATCGTCGATCCTCAACTGATTGCGAATGGTACAGTATCGTTTGATAACTTACCAAAAGTTGATAAAGATAGATCTGCCAAGACTGAAAAGAATAAAGAATAATAGGATGCATATCCCAGTGCGTTTCATGTGTTACAGATGAAACGTCACTGTTCCTCATGAATTTAGTTATATATAACATGGGTTAAATAGTGAGATAATTGATACAGTTTTTTTTTACGTCCCCATTGATTTGAAAGAAAGATGTATTCCAATGCAGAGACTATCGCTTCTTATATGCTATCTTGTAATGATACTAGAACTATTACATACCCATACCAAACTGCTTGGCCATTTGTTGCATCTGTGGGTCTTGCATCATTTTCATCATTTCATTCATATCTGGCATTCCACCGCCTGCACCGGGTAGGCCTGGAAATCCTCCAGCACCTCCCATCATATTTTGAATGTTCTTCATCATGCTGGGGTTTTGCCTTAGCCTTTGCTGAGCTTGTTGCATCATTTGAGGTGTCATCTTTGGCATGCCTGGAATATTCGGCATACCTGGCATGTTAGGCATACCACCACCTTGCTGTGCTGCCTTAGTAGATTGAGCCATTCTTGCCATCATTTGTTGTTGCATTAGGATCATTTCGACCTCGAATACAGATGTCCCTGAGCCTCTTGCCACTCTAACCATTCTACTCGGTTGGTCTATAAATAATCTGCCATCAGATTCTAATTCTTCTTTTGTCATTGAATCTAAGACATAGACCATTTTTTTCATCTTCTTTGACGTTTCTTCTTCTCCAACTTGATTCATCACATTTCCCATACCTGGTATCATTTGAGCTATGTTTGATAACGGACCCATCTTCATTATTGTCTGCATTTGCTTTTTAAAATCCAGCAGTGTAAATTTACCCTGCTGTATATTTTCCATGGTAGCTTTAGTATCTTCAGTGTTTGATACAGTTTGAAACTGCTCCAGTAAACTTTCAATATCACCTATACCCAAAAGTTTAGAGACGAAGGACTTCGGTGAAAACTTTTCCAAATCATGTATATGCTCACCAGTACCAATAAAGATGATGGGTGTATTTGTAGCTGCAACAGCAGATATGGCACCACCACCCTTAGCATGGCCATCCATCTTTGTCAAAATGATGGCACCAAAATCAGAGGATTCTTTGAAGGCTTGGGATTGTTGTTCAGCAGCTTGCCCAATGGATGCGTCGAGAACCATAATTGTTTGGTTTGGCTTTACTACATTAGATATTTCCACCATCTCTTGGAATAACGCTTCCTCTTGGTGATGTCTACCTGAAGTATCCACAATAATAACTTCAAATTTTTCCTTCTTGAATTTTGCAATACCCTCGGCTGATACTTTAACTGGATCAGTCTCGGTATAGGAACCATAAAATGGAATGTGTGCTTTGATGGCATTTTGCTTCAATTGATCGAAAGCACCAGCACGAAAAGTATCCGCACATACAAGACCAACCTTGAATCCTCTTCTAGAATAGTACACCGCTAGTTTCGTACAGGAGGTAGTCTTACCTGAACCTTGTAGACCAACAAACATGATAATACTTGTCTTTCTCTTTTTAGGTTGAAATGGTTGATCAACGTTACAATCGACAAGATCACATAATTCTTCAAAAACTGTTTTTTGAATCAGTTTTTTTGTCTGAGCATTCGAAGTCGACCTGCTACTGGTTTTTGCATCCAGTAATTTTATCTTGAGATTATTCCTTAATTTGGAAACGAGCTTGATGTTCACGTCTGATTCAAGTAGTGCTGTGACGATTGTTTTCAACATGACGTCAACGGTTGTTGCATAATCATCTTGCGTATTAGATAAAGCGCTGTTAACGGCAGTGTTGATACGTTTACCCAAATCTGCTAAGACCATCTTTCTCCTACTTAGTTCTCCGTTTCCTGGTGGGTCGATTTAAATTTATCGCAAGATTGAAATATGTGTTGAAATTTTCAGTTGTTCTTTCAGACAGTGGAAAAAATGAACGTATCTTCAGTATCGATAAAACTAACAAGCGAGTCACGTTGAACGAGTGTAGGTGAATTACACTAAAGAGAATAAATTCAAGAGATAAATTACTCGAAACTCTCAATTGTTCCTTGAATACTTTAGTATATTCTGCGAATATGCTTCAGTATATTACTGTGTTTGATCCGAGCAGAAGTCATGGCGAAAATGACATGCATAAACAGCTGTTATTGTACCACTCGTTCAAAGGCGCAGAGATATCCCTAAATGATAAGCTAGGAAGGATTGGAATAATACAGGGAATATGGTCGCTGACAAAATCTTTAAGCAGTTTAAAAAGAGATGATGAGAAAATTATTGAATCAGAAGGAGAGGTTATTCTTATCATTCAGATCGAATCGAGCTTTTACATTTGCCTTAGTATATCGAATGATGATGATTCGCTATCGTCCTCAATACCTCACCAATTCTATTTAGCTCATATGTGGTACTGCTACCAGTTTTTCACATTAGAGAACGGTCTATTCCAAGATTTTAAGGATGCAAGGCGATTGACTGACTTGCTTAATGAACAATTCATCTTATTTTGGAACGATATATCACTAAAACCCGAGGCAATTATACGAAGAGGTATCACTGGGCTCTGGCCTCATGCATACAAGGTAGCAGAACTAGAATTTGAAACGAGTGAAGAAACTTGGGAAGCATCAATAAATCAAAACATTCTCTTAGATCCCGATAATTATCTAGGAATAAAAGATATATTAGTATACCATTTGCCTAGCCAGAACGATACAAAGTCCACTAGAAAAGCTAAAAAACTGGGAGCCAAAACTTATGGACTCGTAAGAAATTTTTCTACGGATCTAGAAATCGTGACACAATTGTCAAACTGGATCTATCATATGCATGCAGTATACGATAACCTGTCAAGTCACGTCTTGGCCGGAAATGCCCATTATAAAGAAGCTCCACCTGAAGTGGAAGATCAACACGATAACGAGGTCAACCAGGAGGAAGGGTCATTACCAGGTTCTGCAGTTTCATATGGTTCAACTACTTTGCAGGAACATGGAAGCATGTTTTTTCACAATTTGACTCTGCCAATATCATTTGCTTATGATGCGGTACAAGAAGTAGGGGCTACGACCGGCATATCTAATAGCATTTCATTACTCATGGACTATGTTCCTAAATGGGGCAAAGACCCAGAAGATACTGGAAGTGGCGAACTCGCCAATGATCATAAATTCAATAAATCCCGGTATGGATATCTTATATCGCCTTTGTGTTCAAAAATGTTGCCCATGGCTTATAAAATCAAAAAAGTTAGATGTGGACAGAACGGAGAGAGTAAATTTTACAATCTGCTGTTTTGGTATTATGACGATGTTTTGGCAGTAATAGTTTGCGAACCTACATTTGCCAATATCTGGGAGCCTCAATATTTGGGGGACTTGAGTTATAAGCTTTGTACAAGCATAGAACAATTCTATTCCACAGCTTTCAAATTCCCGAAATCTATTGAGAAGCGCGTACAAAAGAAGGCTTCATTTGCGTATTCCATTTATAACAAAAGAACACATCAAATCGAATCATCAATACCCTCGTGGTATGACACAATAGAGCACAACGTTGAACTTTCACCGTTGAACCTGGTAATAAATGGTGTTGATCAGCTCTTCGGAAATGCCACCAGCATTAGAGAAAACCTAGAGAGTAACAAATGGGGGATTGATATCATGGGTGGCCTGTTTGGTCTGAAAAGTACCCAAGCTACCAATAAAAGTACTTCAAAACCGGAATATACAATAGAAAAAACATACGAAAACTTTTTAGATTGCATTACACAGGAAAAATTATGGGAGCTCCAGCTGCAAATTTTACAGTACTTAATGAGCTTGAGAAATACAAATAAAACTGAAGACATCACAGAGGAAAGGTTACTCAAGTTGAATAATGGTGTTCTTTGTTATATAAAAGATGATGAAGACAGGATCACTATCATTGTTAAAAATTGGTATGATAACGAAGAAATTGATGGTAAAACCTTATTTACAAGCTTGGGAAAGGAAGTCAGTAATTGGTGGGCATTAAAATCACGCGAGTGAATAAAAGTAGCTAATTATCGTATATATCTCCAGAGAATAAGTCATGCAATAGTATTTGTTTCTCTGAATTCAGAGTCTGTAATTGATTATGATCACTAGTTTGGTGATGTGGTTGGGTTTGATTTTGAAATGACGATACACTAGACGATACCGGTACTATATCATCATCTGATCGCGGCGGAGGTAAAGCTAACGGATACACTGGGCTGAAAATGGTATCTAGGGGCACATATAGAAATCCATCCGAATTCTCATCGTATGTTATGCGCCTCTTACGGTTGAAATTATGCGTATAATGTGGCAAATCATCAGAATTTGCTACACTGTCAACATTCGTTGAACCAGCTACGTTGTCGTTATTCTCGAGCTGACAATCTTTTATCAGATAATCAAAATTGAAAATTTCAGTCAATTTTTGTATCGTCGTCTTATCATACGTGTGCTGAGAAACATTACCACAGTTTTTATGACATTTGAACTTTGTCGTATTAGTAACCAAATTGTTATTACTATGCAAGTTCTTTACTGATTCTTTGAACGTATTTGGCAAATCCTTCATCTTGATAGCTATGGGTTAGTTTCCACAACTTCACCCTACGTACAAGCATATATATAAGAGTCCGCATACAAGAATTCACACATGTATCATATATATATATATAAAACATCATAAAAGCCGCTTACTTATGGTGTCTCCGTTATTTCTTATTTCCATATTGAGGCTGTATGGATTGTGTCAAAAAAAGTGATGCCTCGGAAAAACAACCGTACTACTGATAGGGAAAATGAGTATCTTAGCATGAGCGAGAGGCTATCTTCTCAGTCGGAGGTGCGCACCCTACAAGAATATTCCAGAATGCCGCAAACTCGCCTACAAACGGAAACGTAGATAAACGTGGCATCTGCGCTAATGCTACAATTCAATCAATTGTGTTGCACCTTTAAGGTCAAGCAAAGTCATTCCGCCGCCAGAACAGCCCAGCCCAGCTCAGCTCGCGTCCTTTGTTCATTAGGGTAACTAACTATATAATTGTCTTGATACAAGAAGAGTGGAGAACGTCAAACTAGTCTTCGAGACGTGATTGCTCTCTTCGATAAGAACGTAGAGAAATGAATAGATACGCTTATAGATAGGCAACAAGATCGGTGAGGACCGTCCTTGTGCATATGTATGGAACGGCCACAGTTTGTGTGAGATTGTCGTTGTTATTACGCGAAAATTGGCATTTCCCGCCGCTGCGCGTTTGATAAAATACTTTTTCGTCATTGGATAGATTGATAGTTTTCTTATCGAGTTGTCATTTTCGGAATCGTTTTTCAGTTCGGCAGCTTCAGCGTTCCGCCACCGCGGATAGCGCTCTTTAAAGATAGAGAAGGCATTTTTAGTGCGATTAGAAGAGGTTGAGGGTTTTAACACGTGATTATATGGTATAAACATATAGGACGGACGATTATGCGGTATGGTAATGGACGAATTTGTCGTAGGAGTGATCCAATTCATGCGATTCGATTTCCTTGAGATCTTTTGAGAAATCTATGGTTTTGGGATCTTTTACTTTATCCTTGCCGCGTGCCCACACAAATTTATAACCTAAATAGATGCCTATATCAATGAAAACCATGAGATAACAGAATAAGAAATCTTTGGTGTTCCATAAGCTGGGGAAGAAAACCGTGTATCCTTGGATGAGGGTCATTGCTACTGCTGAGGCTAAACCAAAAATAGCTGTGTACGGTTGCCACCAGGACTTGAATGGTAATTCTGGCAGAGTTTCTCTTTGTAGTACGTAGGCACGTCTGAAATACAGATAGGTTATGCACAGTACGGCAAAATTGATCAGTTGCGAGGCAGTGATCAGATTGATTAACCAATTTAGCACAACTGCACTATTATCGTTTAATTGTAACAAACTAATCAACCCCCAAAGCAGTGATACGCCCACAGCATATATTGGCACACCATACTTATTACATCTGGTGAATATCTTGGGTGCATAGCCGTCCAAAGCCATACCGTAAAGAGTTCGGGACGAACAATATGTGTAAGCGTTTCCGGATGAAAAAGCTGCAGTTATCAAAGCAGCGTTGACTATATCTGGTAGAATTCTAATTCCCAGATTATTCATTGCAATCACATATGGTGAAGAACCTGCACCAGGTCTTGATTCGTTGATTGCTGCAGTTAAATCGGGGTCGTTTGGCGAACATACAATACCAATACAAAGACAGCTTCCAAGAAATAGAAATGTCAATCTCATGAAAACTTGTTTGAATGCCTTTGGTAAAACTTTTCTTGGAAGTTTTACTTCACCTGCCAACATTGAAATGTATTCACTTCCAGCAATGGTAAAAGATGCTTGAATGACACAGGCCAAAAATCCTTGAAAGTATCCCGCAGATTTACCTGCACTTGCATCACCATTGGGGAAATACTTCTTAAATGGGTCTTCACCATAGTAACGAAATCCATAACGGTCATGTTTAGGATTACCCCCCAACATCGTAACGAGAGTGAAAAAAAATAAACCCAATGCAAGAATAATCTTGAAAGTGGCTAACCAAAATTCCGTTTCACCATAATATTTAACCGCGCAAATAGATATCAGCAAATATAACACTATTTGTACTACCAATGGGATAGCTGCGGAGTAATCATCTCTCCAATAATGTATAATTGTATTAACGGAAACTATTTCAAATGGTATTTGAACACACTGAAGAAACCAAAAATTCCAACTAGCCATAACTGCGAGAGAATTATCTACACATTTTGCACAAAGCCTCAAGAATGGTGAGCTTGCAGGTAAAAAACATACCATTTCTGCTGTTGATACCGTTATACATAGTATAGGAATACACCACACCGCGAAGGCAATCAATAAAGAAGCAGGTCCACCTATATAAAGTGCTCTGCCAATGGCAACAAACAATGCAGTTCCTATAACTCCAGAAATGGAAATCAGTTGTACATGTCTATTCTGTAATTTACGGTATGTCTGCGTGGAGTATATCAAACGAGTCCTTGAATCATTATCTTCTGTAGTGACTTCACTCGCCCATTGATTATCGACAACATCGACCCAACCATTGGGAGGTTCTGCTTTGGAAATTGTCGGTTCCACTATAGATTTGGATGCTACACTCTCTATTTCATTATTGTTTAACTCCTTGAACGCAATATTGCTTAAATCTTTCGAGTTATTCGTTATCATCTTTCACAAACAACTATGGTATCCTAAGCAGGAACTAATCCAGTATTAACAGTTGCTAAGAATTTTAACAAAAGATGTTATATAAAAGAAAGCATTGAATGAATGAGTGACCTTTAAAGGTTTAGAACATCGAATTTTCATAAGTCAGTTCTCTATAAGGAAAGTGCTGATAGAAAATCCAAAATCAACGACGTGACTAATGATCTCCCTGCATACCATCAGCATGGCCCTTTAAGGTACAACAAACAATAGGGAGCCTCAAATTAGATTGCATAGCCACGTAAAGGTATTTGTTTGATAAGAAGATTGCTACTATTCGATTGATCATTCGAATAGCTGACGGGGATACAATTCACCAATTGTCTTGTCTAGTGACATGATGTTTGTGCTTTGTAGAACGACCAATCGATAATAAGGATAGATGCTTAAAATCAGTCATGTCCTTGCAGGCTCGTGCAGGGCTTTCACTCTGCCGCCTCCTTTGACTACGGACTTTGAAGGCGGTGCAAAACATTGTGGAGATGGATGACCAGATAAACGCGTACAAAATCAGTTTTATCTATCATCGAGGGGTAAAGGAAGGGTGAGATTTTGAGAAAAAAAAAAAAAATAATCAGAGGGGGGATGAGCAATTTTGAATTCCTTTAAACGCATATCATTAGATACGTAATTTATATGCACTTATAGGGAAAGTCATGTGATCCAAGAAGTTCTAAAGTTTTTATTTCTTTTTTCGGCAATAGGAGAATTGAGCGGGCAGGAAAGAAAGAAGGCAATACGAAGTTTTAGTAACCAGAAGCACAGTGATGATATAACCAACATGAAAAATTACAGAAGAGTGGGATTGAGATCGCATCATTAGTTTGGTTTTAGACGTTATGCTGGATGACATATGGAAGGATAATAGGACAGATACGAGCGGGGAAGACGTTTCAGATAATGTCGCGTTAATCAAGGCAACAGTTGATAAATTAAGGCAAAATGAGAAGGATAACGAAAATGATCCATGGGTAAAACTTGTACTGTTGATGGCAGATTATGAAGAAGGAAATGAGGAACTAATAACGTTCAAAAATTTGCTGTCTCATGTGAATAATGTTAACGAAAAAGCCCGCACTGGGGTATCATTGATTCACTACACAATTGTGTATAACCATGCTTCTTATATTGAGTTATTACATGATCAATCCAACAGAGGGAAACTAGATTTGAATCAGTTTGACTCTGTTGTTGGTTATTCTCCTTTAATGTGGTGCTTTGAGTTGAATAGACAGGATTGTTGCATAGAACTTTTTTCATTTATCGATGAATTGAGATTTGATATCACCAACAAAGATGGTTTGAAAGCATGGGATGTTGTAGCTCCAGGCTCAGCTATTTCGGAATTTCTGGATCAAAATAATATTTCACAATACATGACGCCGACCGCTTCAGATACTTTTTCTCAAGAGGCATATACCATTAAAGATGATCATAATGAGCAACCTTCGAATTTCGATATCAATTTACAAATTGCTGGAATGTCTTTGGAAAATGATTCGACAATGGTAACAAATAATACTAATAACTTTGGGGAATTCGTTGAAGAATTCGATTTTGATAAACTGATAAAATATCAATACTTGGAATTCTCAGATTATGATGTTCCAGAAATTCTAGATCTTTTAATTTCATTACCTCGTAAACATGCACATATGACAACATATCCTGCAGCGCTTATTTTCCAATGTGTCAGATACGCAGCTGTCAAAGTGGACTCTCCTCCTTTGGTAGAATCACTAATTCATTTATCGTTAACGAGAATTCTCGCAACAGTTTCATCTGACCTTATTCCAAATGTGGATGCTACAGGTGATATAGTCATACAATCTTACTGGCTTAGCGCTTTATCGTTCCTATACTACTACCTCTGTCGTATCGAATCTTTTTTCAAAAAGTATCCCAATATCCTACAAGATCTGATCAACGCTTTGCATTCGTTAATGATAGAACTAACTTCCTCAATACACTCTAGATTAGTACCGTTGATGGATCCTGCTTTACTATCGTATACAACAATCGAGGATGTTAAGCAAACATTATACAAAAGGGACTGGAATTTTTTCAAGAAGAGAAAACAACTGAAACAGACTGTCGTTGAGGAGAGGAAAAGAAAAGCTACACCGTTTTATGATCATGAAATGTTAAAGCACTTATACCCGCCATCTTTGCAGGAACAGATGAAATTATCGCCCATGAAAATTGTTCAAATATTTGGTGCGTTATCATATGTACTTGATTTGCATCATATTCATCCATTGTTTCAGCAGCAATGCTTATCAATTTCAATCAATTGGTTTTCAACAACTCTCTTCAATAAAATTATTAAAGATAAGAAAAAAAAGTGTTTATCGAGGGCTCACGCCATCCAAATAAGGTTGAATTTATCCAGCTTAGAAACATGGATTAAAAACAATGATTTAGTAGTACCTAAACCGGTATTAGTAGATAGCTTCATGTGGGAGAGGTTCCCATTCACATTGGTTCGTGATTTAGCAGATATAAATCTTTCCCAGCCACCTTTAAGAAACGTCGCCACTTACAGACCAACGGGAAGAAGTTTACCATCTAGTGATCCTGTAATTATCCGAGATATTACAAATTCCTTATTTTATTACCAACCCTTTCATCGTATTACACAAATTCATTTAGAACCGGTTTTACAACTTTTACAATGGTTACAAGTCGCTACGACGCTAACTAACGACGAATCCCTGGAGGCCACAATGAAATTATTACCTCGATTAACGCCTTTTCAATTGTTAAAATCAATTGACAAATATAATTATGAAGTGGAAGAGCATAAATTCAGTTCTACATTGAAAAAGAAACTATCAAACATAGTAAAAAATAAGGAATCAAAAGATAGCCCATATCTACCAGAAAGGCAATTACCGCTGTTGGTATTGCCAACAGTTACTGAGTTAACTGATACCTACACACGTAGAATGGATAACTGCTCTTTTCAACCACTTTTACCGATGGATATTCAAGATGAGGTTTATGAGCTTCACGAAGAAAACACCAAACTGCGTAGAAACGCTGTTAATGAACCAAAAAAAGATGGTGAGGAAGAAGTTGAATCCCAATCTAATTACTCGGGAAACTCTAGAGAAAATGATAGTATGAAAAATGATGATATTGAAACGGCAGATGATTACTTCAAGGAACTGAAAGCTCCCTTGGCTACTGTACAGCGTCGTACATTGACGGCTAATGACGAAATAGAGACCAACCCATGGTGATAACATTTTCGAATATCGCATCACATCTTGTTATTTGAGTAGCAACCTACTTAACACATATCAATGTATATATGTATTCTTAATGATGACTAAACACTTCCCCATCCTTTTATAAGGGAATGGAAAAAGACTTTCCGTTGACGTTATGCAGCGCCGTGACCCCAGTTTTCACACGTACATGAACTTCATCGTCTTCTTCCTCTTCTTCTTCTTCCTGTTCTTCACCGATACCCTTATGTCGGTGTGCCAAGTTGAACATTGGCGTTTCTGCATGTTCAACACCATTTACTACACCATGAACATCATTGACACTTTGCCATCCACTTTCTTGATGTGGTAAAAATGCATTATCTGGAATGGAGTTGCTAAAAGCCGCATCGTCTCCTTCTGAACCTAATGGGTATATGGGAGGTTTATTAGCTGAGGAAACGGCGGGTGGTAATGTGGTAACTCCTTGTTGTTTTATCATCGGGGCTCCAGAAACGACGAGATACATAAAGCTTTCTGCGGACCATTCATACCATGTCAAATTATTTTCAGATGAAAAATTTCTTGATAAGAAAACCGAAAATTCAGTATCATCTGTTATTGGAAATGGTTGCCTCAAAGGGAACACTAATGGAGACCATGAATGCATATTTGGTGTATGGTTCCATTTCTTTAATTTCTCATTTGAGTCCTTCTTTGCGGTGTTCGATGTAATATTCAATAGGTTGCTGTTCGACGCTTCCTGACTGGATGAGATATTTTGACTATCCGAGCCTTCATCATATTGCGGTGACCTATACAATTGTTTTACGATGGAATCGTTTGGAAGCGTTGAGAGTACTGTATCACCATATAACTTGGCTGTGAAAAAGCCCATTAATCCATGTATCTCTCCCCTATGTTTGATTTTGAATTCACTGACAGCATTTTTGAAAAAGACATCAGCCTTATGCTTATTCTTGTCAACTGGATGCTCAAATGACCACACTTCATTTATTTTTGAAGATAAAATACAATATGGGATATTATGCATTATCCAAGGCGATTCTTGTGCTTTGTCACTATTGACAAGCTTTTGATGCAATAACGGAGATGCAATAGGTGCCACGTATGAGGTGTATGATTCTGGAATGAAAATTGTACTGGGTTTCGCATGATATTTTTCAATAAACCATAGACACTCAGGAGATAGTTCATTGCAACCAAATGATCCCAGCAATTCACTTATACATAGATCAATTTTGATTGATTCATCTTTCCATTCACACATATCCTTCTTTATAATCTTTACGCGATTATTCCAACAGTCAAAATTACGTTTTTGTAAATACAAACATGCTTGTCGGTTTTTTTCCAACGCAATTAATTGCACTTGATTTAGTGCATTCAAATGTTTCAATACTTGTACTGTTCTATCGACCAAAGGACCCCTGCCAGCCCCAGCAATTAGAATGACTAACTTTTGAGACGTGGAGTTCACTAATAAGTCAAGCAATGACTTTTGGATTGCGGTTTGATACAGGTCATACTTGACGGTATCTTTTTCAAAAACAGAATAGACATAGTTGGTTAACGATTCAGAATGAGGTTTCAATGGAGGCATCAATCTAGGTGATTGAAAATCTACATCCTGTGATTGATTAAAGCCCGATTGCATTTTATTACTATTAAAGCTATCATTACGAGCGGTTTTATTATTAGAGTTTTTAATAGTAATCTCATTATCTTTAGACATGAACAATTTATCTCCCTTTTTCAAGAGATAGTTGATGTATTCCAAGTATGCCGGTTCTCCTCCCTTAATCCGACTTGCATACTTTTCCATTCCATGAAGTATAATGCAAAGTTCACTATTAGGGTTGGGTTGTGAATTTCCATTTACGTTTTGAAATTTTGAAATTAAGTTTTGATTGAATTTATGCAACACTGGGTAATTGTATTGGTTTGTAGCGAATATGGATGAGGAAATAAGCAGGCATGACACAGGTTCACATAACCATCTATTCAAAACATGCGAGGGGGTTCTTTTTCGTGGCACTGCCAAAGAAATGCTTAGCGAGGGATGATAATCACACAGTTTTCTGACCGTATTCCAAAGCTCCCAGGTGGCTAATGGATCGCTATCTTCATAGAGCGGTAAGGATATAGATAAAAGCAGTGGCGGGTTTGTAGATATTGTTTCATTATTCAAAAGCCTAGCAATGACTTGTGAATATCGCTGCAAATCTGACAGCTCTCGAGGAGGTGGTAGTATCAATTTGTTTATGCCCACGAACCTTGCATACTTACATTCATTAAGCAGAACCTGGTAACACATCTCTCGCACCAAGATGTCATGACTCTCCAGTTCTAGCCAGGAAGATAACAGTCCTATGTAAGCGGGAGCATCGTCCTTCATGTGAACGTTGAAGGGCGCTATACAAAGATCTTGCAATTGAGGTTCAGATATTTTCAAAATGACCTCACCTATCAATTCTTGTTGCTGTTGATGTTGCTGCTTAAAATTTTGAAATTGTTGTCGAACTGCCTCCCGATATCTTGGGTTTGTGATCGGAAGTAAAATGTAATCATACGTATTTGGCAAACTCGTAGAAGTCGATGGTTCAGTTCCAGATTTCAGATCATTAGAAATACCATTCCCAGCTGAACCAAATTTGACACCAACAAAAACGTTACTCTCCATATGCAGGCTTTTCTTTCAAACTGTCACACCAACAATTATGTACAAAATCAACAGCCTTATTTAAGATTAGATTGAATCAAACGAGGTAACTTCTATCGTCGATGCTGAAACGAATTGGGTGGTATCTGGTATATTCCCCTAGGCTGGATTGCTTTTATTACAGACTAAAAGCTCTTAATATATCCGTACATAGCAACTTCGCATAGTTACGCGAAAGTTAGCGTAAAATGGAATAAACAAATATAAATAGGGTTTCAGTGCAAAAGTAGGGTATTGCTAGGGTCGGGTCACTAAAATCTTGTTTTCGACGAGAGAAAAGTAGGGCTCTGACATTTTTTGGCCCGAACTTCAAGTCATCTGCATCTCACGCTTTTTCTCTGCTGAAAGGAAGCCAAACACAAACTTATGGAAATTGGATCTTTGAAGATCTCGAAGGACATCAAGGGCAGAAAGCTTACCACTAAAGGCTTCACCGTGTACCATAATGTATCATCACCATCACACGTTTCAAGGTAGAAAGTTGACTGATCAAGAAAGAGCACGAGTACTGGAGTTCCAGGAGTCTATTCATTATTCACCGCGTTATTCAGATGACACGCACGAATATAGACATGTCATGCTTCCTAAAGCTATGCTCAAGGTAGTTCCCTCCGACTACTTTAACTCTGAAACCGGTACGCTACGCATATTAACTGAAGATGAATGGAGAGGTTTAGGGGTTACTCAATCCCTGGGTTGGGAACATTATGAATGTCATGCACCAGAACCACATATTCTTTTGTTCAAGAGACCATTGAACTACGAAGTAGAATTGAGAGCTGCGGCAGCTGCAGTAGCTGCTGCGCAGCAACAGCAACAGCAGCAGCAGCAAGTTGAGACGCAAGTAAGTATACCTCAATAGGTATGAGATGGCTATCATTTTGATGAAGATATTGATACCCATGAAAAACCCTGGCATTTGTTATTTTATTTTTAATTTTTTAAGGATGTAATGTAGTTGTTTGATAAAAAGATATGTAGATTGAAAATTCGTAATGAAGATCAAAACTCAAGATATCATTAGGAGCCACAGGAATGTGTCATTGTAAAGAAATCAGTTCTGTCGTTGTCAAAGGCTGTATTTCAGTTGAATATCATTTTACGCTCGCGTAACGTGACCGCGGTTAGAGTTTGGCTATGTAAACAGAGCATCCTTACTATCATCACTAAACACTACAAAACAAGGGGGACCAAGAGCGAGAGGTGAAGTGATGGAGGCTCATGTTAAGTATCTAGATGAGCTCAAAGTGGCTATTAAAGAGTCCCGTTTAGTGCACTCTCAAGCAGATGCCAATTCTTCAAAAAACACACAGGTATTCCAGCCGTCAAACCAGGATGATCCAAAGAGTGTCAAGATAGTAACAACGTTAATTAAGAATCTTAAGGATACTCAGAGAAATGATATGATGAATAATGACACCGTTTTTGCGAAATCGATAGAAGCGCTGGATCTACTACTCCGATTGAAGCCGTTTCTATTAATATGCTCAGATAGAAAGATGGACATTACTCTTATTATCGACGAATTCATAAGCATAGCTATGTTGAACTATAACACCCCCCATAGGATGTGGTTCATAAGAAGAAAGATAGGAAGTTGGTGCCAACTTTGTGTTCGTCTGTATGGAAAGCATAGCAAAATGACATTATCCACTTATGTCCAAAAACTCATAGAAACCTGTGAACAAAATTTTGCGCAAATTCTTTCGGTAAGATGCGAAATAGACTTTCTTTATGATAATCTGACAAGACTCTATGTGCTTTGCTATTGGTTTTCTGCACCTGCAAATGTATTTGGGAATTCGATGGTATTTTTTGATTCTACGTTGGGTGTTAACAGTTGGGATTTTCAATTCCAGAAACTCATGAGAATTGTTCTTTATATATTTGGTTCCGTACAAATACCAATAACCGATGTCAAATATTACCAATTGCAAGTAAAATATCTTGCGATTGCAGTAGAACAATTAACAAATAAACTGACAGTGATTAGCCCCAACCCTCAGATAGTATCAACCGACCAACTAAAGTTTACACTATCTATAATGCGTCACTTCCTGGAGAGAAGTCCTGGATCCTTAAAGGATGATCCTACGATTGCAAAATATATTCTTCGTGTTTACTCATTATGCGTCTCTCACAATTACCAATCTCCTAGTGATCTATTTACAACTTTTGCAGACAATTTCCCCGTTGAGCGGTGGTTTAATTCTGATAAACTCACAGAGAAGGAGTCTTCTATGTTCCCGTTCAATCCCTTGACAAATAAAGCATTGCTCATTATACTTTTTGATATTAAGCGGCGCACAAGATTCAAAGGGCTTTTGAAATATGCGGAAACGAACAAGATATGGAGCTTTGAACCGGAGGGACATATCTTTTTGCCATACATTGTTGTGCCTTTTAGCGAAAAGTTCAAACAACTTGAGAAATTGCGCATTCTAATCTTGAAACGCTTCGGCGACTCCTACGTGCAGTCACTTTTGAATAACGAGTTAAACGAGATTGCACCTGGAATTATATCAAGGTGTGGGAATGATTTCCAAGCTTTAATGAACGAGATAACTGCTTCTGTCCAAACGTGTTTTGCGAAACGTAATAACAAAAAGCTGGTTTCTTGGACCCGAATTTTAGGAAGGCTAGCATGCGTTGAATGTCTGGAAAAATCTCTAGATGAGATATTACTTGGATGGGATGTATGTGAGATTTGTGATATGAATCAGTCAGGTAATTTCTTCAGTTTGATTGACCCTGATAGACCATCCTCGACAACAAGATGTTTATCTTTTCAGCTTCTTGACAAGCTCTTCCTTTCGCATCCAAATATTAATGATTTTAGCGAATCTTTGCTGACGGGAATTCTTCTTTGCTTACAGAGGATTTTCGTTCATTACCAGCCTCCAAGGATTACAGATCTGGATAATGTCAAATCATCTTCCGATAAAAGAAGTCACTTTGAAATTGTACGAAAATGTTTTCCAAACAGAAACAGATATTTACGAATGCTCAGCGCAAGACTGATACCATTATGGAACATCACCAATCTTAATAACTCTGAAGATGAACATACGGCCTTCCTAATTCATTTCTTGCAAGAAAGTGAAGCCTCCTATATGACTGAAACTTCTGCTATGACATGGGCACAACTAACGTTGACAACATCTGGTGGTATATTTGACACCTTACTTCTTAAGCTTATAGACACCTTCAACTCCAATGATTATGCGGCACACACTATGATGGCTTTTCAAATAAAAAATATTGCCAAGACTCTGCGCAAGACGCCATATCAACTTTTATCGCCAATTTTACCAATATTACTACGACAACTGGGAAGGAATCTGGTCGAAAGAAAGGTATCCTTTCAACGGCTGATTGAACTACTGGGTTATTCCGCCAAGACTGTTCTTGAGATATATCAGAGATATATTATACCACATACGCTCACACAATACAAATTCGATGTTTTCGATGAAATTGCTAGAATTATGTGCGATGGAAATATTGAAGCAATAAAAGAAGAGAAGCTCGCTTTGCTGGATAAGAATAGCAGGCAAATTTTTGCCGTTGCCCTAGTAAAGCATGGTCTTTTTTCACTAGACACGTTAGAAACCCTTTTTTTGAATAAACTTCCATCATTCGATAAACGCTATATATCCGCATACCTTCCGGACTATAAAACACTGGCTGAAATTCTAAAACTTTACAAAAGTGACGGAACTTACGATACTAATGTTTCAGAAAATGAAAATATGATTCTGTTTTCTTTACGATTCTTGATCACGGATTTTGAGAAGGATAAAAGGCATGGTTCAAAATACAAAAACTCGTCAGAATGGTCCCCGGGTCAAGAGGTGAGATTTCAGAATAAACTGCAAGAAAATATACTCGGCATTTTTCAAATATTTTCTAGCGACATTCATGATGTTGAAGGCAGAACCACCTACTATGAAAAACTGAGAGTTATCAACGGCATTGCGTTTCTCATAAAATGGGCATCTAAGAAATCAATAATATCTGCACTGGCTCAGATAAGTATTTGCTTACAGACAGGATTGGAAATATTGGAAGTGAGATATAGCGCCTTAAGGTGTTGGAAGCTGTTAGTTATAACCTTGAATGATGAAGAACTATCCACTGTTGTTGATGGTCTTATTTGCTATGTGCTCCAAAACTGGGCCCAATTTAACAAAAAGCTGCAAGCTGTGGTGTATGAAATACTGGACACATTAATAAAGGAAAAGACAGATTTAGTCTTCAAAATCAAGCCTTATATCACTATGGCCCTGGTAACAAAAACGGAACTGGGCATTCTATCAAGAGATGGTCAATTTGCAAGGGCTGTCAGCAAAGTTTTAAACAATACTGAGTGGATTTCGATATTTGCATATAACTTGCAAAGCACTAATAAATATGTAATATATCAAAACTTAGACGACCTCCAAATGTATTTGAAACGCAAACAGACAGAACGCATTTCAGATGTATTCTCTCGGCAAGGCCACGGAACAAATATCGCTCTGCTACTTGGATCTTTGCTAGATACTTCCCATAAATTCAGAAATACGGATGAAAAGCTTTGTGAAAAATCAGCAAAATGTATCAGTATGATTGGCGTGTTAGATCCGGCCAAGCACAAGCTTCGTAGGGGTATTTCAAATACTAGCGAAGTTTACGATCTACATGATGAAGGCCATACTATTAGGTTTTTAATATGGGTCATTAATGATATTCTTGTACCTGCTTTTTGGCAAAGTGAAAATCCAAGTAAACAACTTTTCGTAGCATTGGTCATGCAAGAATCGTTAAAATATTGTGGGTTGAGCTCTGCCTCCTGGGATGTCAATAAGAAAGAACTCTATCCAAATGAAGCGAAACTATGGGACAAGTTCAATACAATCTCAAAAACAACCTTGTATCCGTTGCTCTCATCACTATATTTGGCACAATCATGGAAAGAGTATGTGCCTTTGAATTACCCATCTTACAACTTTAAAGAAGGGTATGCGCCGTGGATTAAAAGTTTGTGTTTAGATCTGCTCAAAACAGGTACAGACGAAAGCCACCCACTTCATGTATTCTCATCGCTTATCAGAGAAGATGACGGTTCATTATCCAACTTCTTGCTGCCATACATTTCTATGGATATTATAATCAAATCCGAGCCTCGGACATTACATGCTGATATCCTGAGCAATGTTGTGCAAGAGTTTAAATGTATTTTTGAATATGACCTGAATGGGCTGAATCATTTACAAATTGATACTCTTAAAATGTGCTACCAATCAATTTTTAGAGTTTTTGAATATTGCAAGAAATGGGTAACTCAGTTCAAACAAAATTATAACAAATCTAATGGCAGCTCCATAATAAAAGAACCGAAGTTTATCAATATGCTTACCAGAACAGAGGAATTTCTCCAGGCCTTCCCCTCGGCTTTGTTAGCACAACGATCTTTGGAAACGAACTCCTTTGAAAGATCGGCTTTATATCTGGAGCAATGTTATCGACAAGAGTATAGTAAAGATTCGGAAAAACAAAGTATGCTCAAATCCTTGCAAAATACGTATGAGGAAATTGGCGATATAGATTCAGTCGATGGTATGTTGAAAACATTCAGTAATGGAAACCTCATTTCGAAGATTGAGGAACTTCAATATTCCAGAAGCTGGAAAATGGCACAAAACTGCTTTGATGTTCTTGGAAGATTTTCCGAAGAATCACCAACAACTACGAAAATGTTAAGGTCAATGTATGACCATCAGCTTTATTCGCAAATGCTAATACAGTTGGAATCACTAACTCACGAAAAGCTTCAGCATTTAAACCCTGAAATGTTGCAATGGTATCGAATGGGTATGGAAGCGGCAAACTTGGAAGGAAATATTCGATCATTGAAATCTTGGATTGAGAAAGTTGAGAGTTTGCATAATGTCAAAGATCCAGAGATATTGCTACAATACAATATCGGAAAGGCACTTTTTTATGTATATTCGAGTGTACCCGACAAAGCCTCGATATATATCAACAAAAGTTTCAAGGTTATCGGCACACATTTCACCGAATCTTCAATTGCCACTACATTGCTTAAGAAACAAACTTTACTTATGAAACTACACAGCTTATACGATATATCTTTACTGTCATCGAGTACAGATGAGCTTCAGTTCAAGATGAATACTGACATCTTGCAATTCCGCATGCAGCGTATTGGCGCTGATTTTGAGCCAAGCCATTACGTATTATCAATGAGGAAGTCCTACGCCATTTTGAGAAATGAAGTTTACACAAAGAGCGATTTGAGCAACACTTTTTTCAGTATAGCAAAGCTGTGCAGAAATAATTCAAGACTCGATATTGCATGTGAGTCACTGATGCATTGTGTAGAGTACGAGCATCCACAAATAGAGTTAGAGTTTGCTGAAATTCTTTGGAAGCAAGGCGAAAATGATAGAGCTGTGAAACTAGTAAAAGAGATTCACCAGAAATACAGGGATAATCCGTCTCTGAAGTCGCGGGATAAAGCAACTGTTTTACTGAAATATACCGAGTGGCTCGACTTATCAAACAACTCTGCTTCTGAACAGATCATAAAGCAATACCAAGACATCTTTCAGCTAGATCCAAAATGGGACAAACCATATTATTCCATTGGTTTATATTTTAGTAGACTGCTGGAGAGAAAGAAAGCTGAAGGATATATTACCAATGGCAGACTGGAATACAAATCAATATCTTACTTTTTGCTGGCTTTTGAGAAAAACGCTTTGAAAGTGCACGAAACTCTGCCCAAAGTTGTAACCTTTTGGCTAGATATTGCTGCGGAGTCTGTTAATGAAACAGTGGCTAGCAGACGAGAAGTACTGCAAAGAGCCACCGAAGACATTTGTAAACACATCGCAGAATCTCTGGCAAATAGTCCTGTTTATATTTGGTACGCAGTGCTAACGCAGCTACTTTCAAGGCTATTACACATTCACAAGTTGACCTCTGAGTTAATAACTAAAATTTTGCTGAGCTTGGCAATTGAGTATCCATCACATATCTTGTGGTATATTTCAGTTCTTCTCAATTCGACATCATCATCTAGAGTTTCTCGCGGGAAAGAAATTATCGAAAAATATACACAACAAGCTAACAAGTTGAATAGTTTGTTATTAAGTGAAGCGTCTGATTTGACTATCGCATTAACAAAGGTTTGCTTGAAGGATGTTAAAAGCACCTGGAGCAGATCCGGTAACTCTTTGGAAAAAGATTTAAAATTTAACATGAATATGGCCCCTTCTAATATGGCTGTTCCTGTAAGAATCAATTTGGAAATGATCTCGCCATTATCATCTGAGTCCATGAAATCATATAAACCATTTCAATCAGTCGTAACGATTGCCAGATTTGGGTCATCTTACAAAGTTTTTTCATCTCTGAAGAAGCCTAAAAAGCTGAACATCATAGGTTCAGACGGAAATGTATATGGAATTATGTGCAAGAAAGAGGATGTCCGGCAGGATAACCAATATATGCAGTTCGCAACAACTATGGATTTCTTGTTGGGTAAAGATGTGGAATCTATGAAGCGAGATCTAGGAATAACTACGTACTCGGTACTATCCTTGAGAGAGGATTGTGGGCTGCTGGAAATTGTCCCAAACGTTGTAACATTAAGATCTATATTCGTTACAAAATATGAGAGCTTAAAAATCAAGTATAGCTTAAAGAATCTTTACGATAAGTGGCAGCATGTTCCTGGCGATCAAAAGCTTGAATTCTACCGAACTCAACTGGATACATTTCCTCCAGTTTTATATCAATGGTTTCTAGAAACGTTTCCCGATCCTATCAACTGGTTTGTGGCGCGAAATACGTATGCAAGATCCTATGCTGTGATGGCTATGGTTGGACATATCCTTGGACTCGGTGACCGGCATTGCGAAAACATATTGTTGGATATTGAAACTGGTAAAATTTTGCACGTAGATTTTGATTGTTTATTTGAAAAAGGTAGACGTCTTCCCGTTCCGGAGATTGTTCCCTTTCGATTAAGTCAAAACCTACACGATGCCCTGGGAATTGTCGGTACAGAAGGAACCTTCAAAAAGTCAAGCGAGGTCACGGTGTCACTAATGAGAAACAACGAAGTATCCCTAGTAAATGTGATTGAGACAATCATGTATGATAGGAACATGGATAATTCTATTCAAAAAGCGCTTAAAGTTTTGCGAAATAAGATTCGAGGTATCGACCCTAGTGATGGGCTAGTTTTAAGCGTTCCCGGACAGGTCGAAACGCTGATTCAGGAATCTACATCAGAAGAGAATTTAAGCAAAATGTATATAGGCTGGCTAGCATTTTGGTAATAATTGAATATCGAGTTATATCTTATTTTCAACTGAATATAAACATTTCATTTCGCTATGAAAATGAGGCTTTGATACACGTTCTACGTTCTCAGCCCTTTTAACTATGTTGCGTTATTTTTTTTTGCATTATCTGATAAGTGGAGGTTAGTATGCGCATCTACTTTCTGTTCGACCTTCTGTTCTATTTTGTTACAAAAAGTCTTTAAATCAGTGGCCAAGTCTGCTTTAAATTGGTTATTTTCATCCAATTGTGTTGAGCTAACTCGCTCCTCAAGGCTTTCGTCAAACAAGCCTTCATGGAAATCACGCGTATTTCTCACTTTGACAAAAGCCTGAGGAAGCGATTTGTTATAGTTGGATGGTGAAAATGAACCAATATTTTGTTCATTTGAGGAAGCAGACGAAAGCGATTTATTCCTATCCTTATTCGCAAACATCTCGGTAGCATTTAAAGTGGGTGAAGTCGTAGAAGAGGATCCGTCGGTGGCAGAATTAGCTGATGTCGAAATAGTTGACGGAATCGGCCTTTTAGGAAGATCTCTTCTATTGGAAATCATTTCAGGAGCATATGTTTTAGGGGCGGTTTCGTTTTCGAGATCAGATGAATCATCATTTTCAGCATTTGGCAAATTGTTCACCGTCTCCTTGTACCATTTGCCAATTTTTTTCATTGGATTTTTGAAGTATTTTTTTGATCCAGCAGAGTCTTCGGAAGCTTCACTGTCGCCAATGACTGATGATTTTTCCATATTTACTTCGTTCATCGAAAGATCATCACTGGAGTCATCTCTACTTTTTGTTTTTAAAACTTTTTTAAGGTTTTCTACTTTTAGCAAAGTACGCCTTTTCAGAGTGGGGTCTTGGGTGCGCAATGCATCCACTGAGTCATCATTATTCTCGACGGTATTATGATCAAGATCATCATTCTTGGTTTCCACTTGCTTTCCCGACCCAACTTGCGGATCTACTGGTAAGGGTAAGGAAATTTCTTGTTTATCTTGACCCTCTGTACCTTCTGCTGAAGAGTTTTCAGCTTTCTTATGTCTATCGTATTTTTCCCAGATGCCGCCCCTATATATTTCATCATCTGTGTCATAAAACACCAAATCATCCCAATTTGGCATAACAATGGATTCTTTAATTGCCTCGGCAAGCTTGCTCTTGATAGCATTGGTGATCACAGTATAAGATAGCTTACTTGAACTAACAACCGGTTCAATTTCAACTTCAAATATCGGTTCGCATACGAATGTATACCATAACCTATTTGATGGTGGAGGTTTTAGCAGCAGCACTGCTGGGCCCGAAAGTTCTTTTAATTTTATAGATAATTGCATGGGAACTTCCCTTTGTTTAAAATGTAAACCTAAATTGATTGTGGCCTTTGCTGTTACCATTACTGAGATGTCACCTTTATACCTGAAATCTAAGGAGACCTTAGTCAAACCTTCGGGAGAAAGCTCCATTAATTTTGGGTTGGTAATTATTGGTGCACTTATGCCTACATTTACCTCTTGAACAGCAAGGTCCTCTAAGAAATCCGGCTTGTTGAGTTTCTTTAATTTATCGTACAGTTTACCATGAAGGTAGTTCTTTAATTTATCTGTTCGTTGTAAAGACAAAAACAATCTTCCAACAAGAGCATTAATCCATTGCGCGGTCAATTGGTTCTCGGTTGAATTGATGGTTTGTATCAGATATAACATATCGGGAGTGTTTAAATGTGCTGTGTTTGCACTTACGTTAGGGTCCATCACATTTGAATTTTTGTCATCTTTTGTGAGTTCGCTTTTAGAAACGTTTATTAAATCAAAATACCAATCTTCCTTTTCCATAGTATTCTCAAAGTATAGGAAGAACTGTTTTGTCGAAGACGATTCGTCTTCAGAATTATCATTCGCCAGGAACTGTAAATCATCTTCGTATTTTGCTGTTCCTTTCCTCCATATAGAAATACAAGTTTTATTAGTAAACAATGCACTATCGGAAAGCTCGCTGTTGGGGTTGCGAGGCCACATCGTGATAAAGCTACCTTGCAAGGAAATTGCATGAATCAAACTACTTTTGGGAAGATTATCTCTGTAGAGAAATAGATTACCATGTCTCAAGATAGCATAAAACTTATGCTTCTTCTTCAATTGAGATCTTAGCGGGGTATCAGATTCAATATTATTAGTGGAATCGTCACATGATGGAGGAGCTAATTCAGTATGATGATAATAATATTTCCTGGTTACAGTTAACCAGCCTCGTCTAAATACCTTAACTCCTTTAGCCTCTTCGAATTCACCAGCTCTGAAATCTGGATCAATCTCCTTCACTAGCAAAGGTGTAGCCGATGTACCGCTGTCTTGATCTTGTTTCTGCTCCTTCGATTGTTCCAGTAGATTCTGAACGTAGAAAAAAGCAAAGATGACAAATGGTATAAACGTGAGCCCACCAGTAAGGTAGATTACCAAGAACAGTTTCAAACTTACCATTCAATGATTTCCTCGATGCTCCTTGATTGTACAACTGCGTAGAATATTTATTGCTTCTATCTTTAACGTATTTTAAGACCCTTAGTAGTAAACCATCTCTCACGTGATAAGACAGGGTAACACGCATGTGAAATCTTTCACCACCAAGTAAGTTCATACCGACTCAATAGTTGTTATTGTTCTTGCAAGACTACACTTGCTCTCCAGCTGTGGGTCAAGATTGTGCCAGAGCAAGTACTTAACTACCAAAAATACTTGATGAAATTACCTTTTGCTCTCAGAGTCATTAAATCAGTTTTTGCTTGTTTTGTGATCATAAATTTGTACTTAAACAAATCTCACACAGTGTGAATAAGAAATCTCATCATTGAAACAAAGAAGGAGTGCAAGGTCAGCGCCATCGCCTGATGGGCAAAACATTTATATTTACATTAAAATGAAACTATCCTTTCTCACTCTGCAGAATGAAAATCTTGTTGATCATAATTTGTAAAACATCAGCTATCTCGTGACCAATCATCACTTCTCAATAGTAAAGTATTAACATCAATGCTACGCTTCCTTTTAAAATTTGTACACAAAAAGAAACGCAATGTTGCAAAGACTACTTCACATCGATACTTAATATGTCCGCCCGGTCGACAAAAGAGTCATCATAGTAAAACAATAGGAATAATAATATACGATTCCAGAAAAGAGTAAGCAAAATCTTTCTTCGCTTTGATTCTTCTTTTCAATCTTTCCTTTTCTTTTAAAACCTCATACAAGGCTGAAACTTAACGATAATAAAGGTTGTCGACATGTAGTAAAAAATTCCCACTATTCAGTCGGAACAATTGGTAATTGGAAAACTTCTAATCACAGGAATAAAAGAAAAAACAAAAAAGGAAGAAAAGAAAATCAAATGCGCAAAAGGAGATGCATATGTGAAATTTCCTCTTTTCTGATATAACCTCCTGGTTATATGCGGAGATATCCTATACTATAGTATTCTATAGCAGCATATCCATATCTTTCTTCTTTAAGGGAAGTTGAAAATGACTTCAAACTTGAATAATGAAACTGCTACAGTTACTTGTTCTTAAATAGTCCTCCGAACTGCGAAAGATGGAAAATTTTTATCATGGGTGCATGGGCGTCGGAAGAAGCTCGCATCCAAAGTTAGGGCTTTGTCCAATATTATGATCACTGTGTACGTATCTTCCCCTCCATATTTTTTTTAATGCCGTTTTGCTTCTCGAGCGATGAGGTCGTTTCTTTTTAGTTTCCTTTTTAAATTTTCTTCGGTTCCTATTCCTGATATTTTGAACCAATCACAGCGTAGCTCAGCTCATCGCATTGACGAAAAGAAATTGCTTTTTTTTTTCTTCTTTCTTTTTTTTCATTTTCACCTTTGGCAGCTAATTCAACCGTATACAGCATGATCCAGGGTATATATACACCGATGTTTGAAATAGGTGTCTCTTTAAGTATATATCTGTTTCGTTGGACATTGAGCCGTTTCTAATCATTCTGTAGAGATATACAGCAGGCAAGAACTTGGTTTTTAGGGAGGCATATAATTCACTATACTACTTATACCGTAAACGATGGGTGTGAAGAAATCTTCTAGCAGTGCAACTAGTGCTACCAAAGGCAAGGTTGGTAAGAAAACCAATGCTAGCAGTGGGTCTCATAGTAATGGTAAACCATTCCAATTGTTGAACAGCATAATTACCAAAGATGATATAACACCGTTATCAAAATCGATATCCGGGAACAAGGTGGATGGCACAGTGGCAACTGGCAAGGATGTGAACAATGTCGTAGGTTTTGCAGCCTGTGACAATCAAACGGAAAATTTACAGGATGGGACGTCAAGAGAAACAGCAGCAGCAGCAGTAGCAGCAGCATCGTCGGTAGTTGTTAATTCTGTTGCGTCTACTCCTGATCCTGATTTGCTATTTTCTCCTTTAAATAGCGGTGTGGATGATGAGGGTGACGATGATGACGAAGACGTTTATGATCATGAACTATTATCTCCGATTTATTTCACCGCTCAGTATCCAAAGAGATTTCATCGTCGTAGTAGTAGTCTCAATCCCAGCATCACTGAGCAAAGGAAAAATAGTATTTCCGGGTACCCATTGAGTGATCTTTTAGGTAATACGACAAGTGAAGATTTTTGGAAAGAGGTCAGTACGACAAACGAAGAAGCTATTTACTATCCAGAAGGCGCAGTAGTGGGGGAAACATCATCGTCACTAAAGCTATCCGCTACTGCTGTTGAATCTTCTTCGCAAGATTTATCTGATACATCCTTTGATGAGTATATCACAGAAGATCTAAGTGCAGCTCCTAGCAGCGCTGTTGACAGCAGCACCTGGAATGAAGATTATAAGATTAAATTACTATGCTACAGGGACGCAACTGGTAAGCTTAGACTGAAGACGAAGGAATCTAACAGCTATACTGTCTCTAAACAAGTGAGCAACTCTGCTAGAAAGACAGTTAGCAGGCAACCCCAGAAGAAGGGAAAGAAAAACAAAAATAAGTTGCTAAAACACGCCATTAGAAGGAAAAGTGGTGTTTGGGAAATGGTATCCACCGGTATTGGGATAGGCGAATTCATGTTATAATATTACTCTCTGCAAATTCATTTTGATCTTCTCGTCATTCATATTTATTATTGTCATTATTTCAGTATTTTTTTTTGTATTATTAGCGGTGTAAGGATTAGTTGTTCTTTTCTCTTCAATTTTTCGTTGTTGTGTGTAGGCGAAATGTAGATGTTTGTTCATTGTTCAGCAGCAGATCAGGGGTTGAAGGCATAATTGTTGTTGGAAAGACTAGAAAAAGAAGCAATTGCCAAACCATAATCACATTTAACATGTCAGCACAATCAGGAATTCTGGCCCACCCAGATCTCCTAAAATCTTTGAATGAACCCAATGATGGTAGTTCTGGTTCCGATAAATTGATTATTGTTACTGCTGGGATTTCAGATGATTCAACAGTCGTTAAATTTGAGAATAAATATGATTCATTATCAGCATTACAGTCGGACTTAACGTCCAAGCCATTGTATGTCTTCATTAAAGATCTATCTAAGGACGCCGAGCATTACCATTTTGTATCATATGTTCCTGATAACTCACATGTTAGATCTAAGATGTTATACGCTTCCACTAAAAACACACTGGTAAGACAAATCGGTACGAATTCCATCGGTAAGCAGCTGCTCTTTACTGAACCAGAAGATTTCACTGATATCTTGGAGGATGATACAGCAGACCATAGTTCGGTTCTTACAGAATCCGAGAGGGCTAATATTGAAATATCCCACCAGCAACAAAAGATGAAGCTTGCGCAAAATTACTTAGGTGGTCGTAAACTAGTCTCCCAGACTAATGGTACTCCAAAATCGTTGATCTTCGATGTTAGTGCCGGCGCGTCCTCTATATCGAATCTTTTGAACGAATATAATGTCGTGTCATTCAAGATTAATATGGAAAATGAACAAATTCAAGCAGCTGCACACGCTAACATTGGCACGCCTGATGATTTACAAATAATTACAGACCATCCAAGTTATACCATCTACAAAAATGGGACCTTATATTATTTTATATATAGTTGCCCTTCCGGTAGTAAAGTAAAAGACCGTATGGTATATGCCTCTAACAGGTCTGGTTTCATCGCTCATTTACAGGATCAAGAGCATTTGGCATTTGCTAAAATTTTAGAAATTGGTGAACCTGAAGAATTAGAACTATCGTTATTGTCTAAGTCAAGTGAAGAAGAGCAAGCTGAAGAAGATGCTTCCGTAGGGTCAGCTTCAGCTTCCAAATTTAATAGGCCGAGAGGACCTGCAAGAAAGAGAAAAGTTTAGTAGAATGTATATTTGTTTGTTTAAATAATTCGCTTTCATGCTCAGGCATATCCCAATTTATTCAATTCTTTACAGATCTCCCTTTGTGCTTCCAAATCGTAATCGATTACTTCACGTTGATACATGTATCCAGAAGCACGATACAACTTTCTCGAAACTGTCTTGTTAACATCCGTAAATTGCTTGCTGTCTATCTTTATTCCGTCGATTCCAACATTGTAATAAGTTTCCAGAGCATTCCTTACATGCGTTTGGATTTTCCTCTTGACTTCACGTAGTCTACTCAGTTCTTCCTGGTCTATGTCATTATCCTTATTGAGATCATCTGCTCCTATATCAGTCTGCCATCGATACAACCTCTCCGAAGCAGCGCTATTCCTCTCTCGTACCCTGCCCTCAAATATTACTGAACTTCGTGAGCCATAGTATTGGGATTGGCTATTTCTACTTTGACAGAATTGACTGACAGGAGTTCTGCATTCAACGCATTGTTCCCAACTTTCACGAGCACCAATTTCGCAAGATAGTGATCTAAGACATGATTCATGAAATAACAATTCACAGGAATTGCAGTATTTATTAATATCAATACCGTCTTCACCGCAAAGGTTACATACTGCCGTTCGAGGTGGACCACGCTGACAAGTTTCACTTGTCAGTTGAAGGATATCATTGAAACTTTCGTTAAGCTGTCGAAATAGCTCATCCCCTTGGTTATCAATAATGGTTTTGATATCGAAACCCTTTCTTAAATCAATACTTACAAGCTTCGTTTGATCGGATATATTGTAATCCATGACTAGGGACTCAGATTCCACTCTACACGTTGGGCATTTCAAATCATCTGCGTAGGTATGCCACTTTCTTATGCACATTTTATGAAATCGATGCTTACAAGGGTGTAATTCCGCAATAAAATCATCACCACAATCAAGACATATGGGGCAGAGATATTCTTCTTGTTTCGACATGGTATCCCTTCCGTCTAATTTATATGCTCTATATCGTGGGGTTTTTTCTCTTATTTAAGTTCTTGTTCTTTAGTTGACTTTGATGGCGTTGCTTCTTATGGTGATTTTTCTGACAAAGCAAATCGTTGTACTGAACCTAAAGCACAACTACAGCACAAATCAGATGAAAGCGACTATAAACAATAATGTCACGTCACCAGTTGGATCTTGTTATGTGCATGAAACAACCAGGTAATCGTATAGGATTGTTGTGCGAAAAGTGTGATGGAAAGTGCCCGATATGCGATTCTTATGTGAAGCCAAAGAGCAAAGTAAGGATATGTGAACAATGTTCTTTCGGTAAGACTGGCAATAACTGTATAATATGCGGATCACCAGGAGTTATTGAGGCATACTATTGTTGGGAATGTTGCCGACTAGAGAAAAGTCGAGATGGTTGCCCAAGAATAATAAATATTGGTAGCAACCGGACTGACAAGCATTTTGAGAAGAAAGCCATCGGTAGCAAATGACCAATTGCTGGAGCATCAATTTGTATATGATTGCATTTATTGAGTTGGTGCTATATGTAAGAGTATGGAACTATATATACGATCGTATCAAATAACTACTAACTCTTCATTAGTGGAAATAAGGACATCATCATTGTTAATATTCATAATCTCTTAAGAGATTGACAAATCTTCCGTTAGACAGCTTTGTAACATTTCTTCGTTGAAAAGAAAACTTTCATTGATTGAGTCCACATTACCGCGTGATTCTAACTCGCCTTCGTTAATTTGGTTATCTAAACATTGTTCAAAGTTTGTATCCACTTGCCTTATAATATTCATGTATACCTGATTCCTTTTGATTTCATAAACTAACCAATCCATTTTTACAGCCAGCTGCTTAATATGCAATGTCAGCTCATTTCTAGTTTTGTAGGTCAAGGGCATAGCTTGCCGGTAAAATTGCATTATGCCTTTCAGCTCCTGAAGTTTTTCGGCTTTATCCAATTCAGCATTCTCCAACTTATTGATTCTGTCTTTAATTCTGTGTTTGCGTAGTGAAAAGATTCCATTTTCCAGACAACCAGGATTATAATAACAACCATCGTACGCTGCCATCAAATTAATTGCGTCAATCCAATTGTCTCTTTCATATTTGGTAGCACATTTGCAAACATATTTCTTTGGCGAACCGTGCAAGTGTATTATACAATCCATATTGCCTGCCAGCTGAGAATCTATGTCGTTGAGGTTGGCTCCATCACGATCTTCGCTACCTTCTTCGAAATCGGTCCTCGCGAATTCATTTTGTTTGCTCATGGCAAATAGTCCATTACAGCAAAAGGGGGATTCTCGTATCATAGAAGCGCCAACTTTATAGTCTATGATGTAGTTTGAAGTTCCCGTAGATTCGTCACGAACAAGATTGGGCTCGATCCAGTCCACATTGTCGAATATGAGTAATCCGCATGAACTCAGAATACCATATTCCTTTTTCCAAAAAATTCTATTAACTGAACCAACAAGGGAGAACTTTTTATTTATGGTCAATTCGGAGAGTTCGCCCATTTGAATGATCTTCAAGTACACAAAATCATTTTCACTTTCGTTTAGAATTTCAAAATTGGAGGTAGCAATTCTACTCAAATTGCTCTTGTGTATTCGTAAATAACCACCTTTCACCTCTTTCAGGATTGAAAAATATTTGCTGTACTTATTTTCGGTAGTTGCCAATGGTTTGAAAATACAGGTCTCATCCCAAACTTTATCTACTTGCTCTGACATATCTACTTCAGATAGAGAGTCCTCAAGTATGTAGGAGTAAATATCTACATCCTCCTGAGACAATGACGCATTACTACTTGAAGTTGATGCGGGTACGTGTGCAAAATAGGAGGAGAAAGAATTGGATGAGGTTCGTCCAGAAAAGGCGTATGACATAGGAATTTGATCCTGGTAGGCCATCGAACTGGATGTCTTTATAACATTAATTGGTGAATAAACTGTTGCGGATGCTGAATTTTCGCAATCCGTTTCTTGATCACTCAATTCACTGAAATTCAAGGGTTGCGGAGCAGAAAAAAAATCAAATTTTGGTGATTCTTTTGCTGTCACATTATCGTAATAATAAGATAGAATCTCTTTTGGGATCATGCAGCCATCAGACACTTTATCTTCATGAACCAAGTCCATAAATTCGCTTTTAGACATCTTATATTTGTTCTTTGGATTAAAATAATCGGTGTGTAGCATTAGTAATGAAAAAGTTAGAAAATAAACCTGATTATCGTTCGTCCATGGACAATTCTCTTCATTTACCCTTTGGACCTCATAATATACTTTGCCGAAAGCCGATAACAATCTATCAATTTGCTGAGTTTCCTTCGGTAATTCTAAAAACATGAGCAATTTCCTCAAGGAGATATCTAATGGATCATCTTTAAAATCGAAGTAGTTGGACAGAAAATAAAGTAAACACTGTTGCTTGAAAACTTCATTTGTCTCCGATAATATGACTCCAATAAATTTCCCATATGGAGCTAATCTTGCTAAATAATCCTTACATGACTCATCTGCCTCAGGTTCTGGAGGCGGTGCAAAATCTGCTAAAGTCAAATCAAACTTTGGAGTAATGACATTCGCTGTGCCGCCTTTTACAGAAGAAGTGCTTGATGATCTTAAGTTGACAAAACTGTTTAAAGCATTGACAATGGAGCTGCTTCGCCTTGACATTAAGGGTATTTGTGGTTGAGAGGCTGCCGCTTGTGAATTTACGGTTGGAAAAGGAATACTACCATTTGACAACCTCGGTGGGGTAGGTGATGAAGCTCCATATGCTGGTCCTATACTGGAAAATTGCATTTGTGAGGTATCCTGGGCATTTAACATTGGGGATTTACTAGCAACGGAATTGCTGCGAGATCTTCTCAAATGAGTGGTAATGGAAGAGATGAAGTCATTACCTGTTGTCACAGGGAGGGAAGGTTGACTGCTCGTTGCGGCGTAGTCAGACATGTCCACCGTTCTGCTACGCCTTCGTCCAATTGCCAGAGATCTACCCTTAGCTGCCTTCATTTCAATCGAACCTGTCCTAGAATGATGAAATGGAGTACTGGTATTGCTGTTGCTGCTGCTAGAGGTATTTTGTTTACCGTATTTCATGATGACACTAGCTGATGCGCTATGGCTAGAAATATTACCGTTAGAATCTGAGAAGCGGACTGCAGATTGCGTGTTCGTATTATTCATATTGAAATTTTTCTTTGGCGAATAAAAATACCTCGACGATGAGCTAGTTGAAGAATTGGAGTCTACTTTAGCGATTGCAGTCAGCCCACCTTGAGTTTTATCAAAACTTTTCTTTCCAAAGCCATTATTATCCTTACGGGTAAATTCGGCGCTTAGCTTCACAGGACTTGATGAGGAGGAGGTCACACTATAGGCTTGAGAATGCCTCCGCTCACCATGAGGAGAAGAACTTTGATAATTATTAACAGATTCAAGGTTTCTGTTCTGATGGCGATGAGGGGAAGATGAGGATCTAAAACCCAATTCTGGAATGCTTATCTTATTTTTCAACATTCGCAGTTTCCCTTGGCTTTTAACAGCTTCTTTGGGGCTCATTTGAGCAGCTGACAAGACTGTGTCATTCTCTTCTCGCTTATCAACATCATCTTCTGTCCCGATACTTTCTTGGTACACACGGCGTGGGTGTTCTTTATCATTATCTTTTGCGGAAGTCTCGCCTTCCAATGAAAGGTCCTCATGGCTAGCAGTCCTCTTAGTTTCTTCCCCAATGGAGTGCAACCCGTGTGAATTTCGGTAATCAAGGCTCATAGATTTAGCCATGCTTGCGGCTTTGACCTTCGTAGGAGCATAGTTTCCCCCATATTTAGTTTTATCCCTTCTTTTCTGCTTCTTGTCTTTTTTCCTATTAACCTCTACTTCCTCAATTTCTTGAGTCGAACAATTGCTACCCTGGAATAATTTTAACTTTATCAATGTAGCTAATGATTGGTTCATCGCTTGCTTAATCGTTAATTACCTTTAACTTGCTTCCCCAGCAACTCTCTGAAGAATGCTTACCGTAGCTGAAAATGATAAGCACGGGTAAATGCGATGGAATGAAAAGTAGTCCAGAGCCCACAATATACTCACTTTATCTTACTGAGCCTATATTATGATTCCCTAGCCTATCTCTGGGTACCGTTCTCTTTTCGTAGAGCATATACTAATTGTACCTCGGCTTGAGGCCAATGAGCGTATTCACTTAGGTTCTCCCCTCCTTTCTTGTTGTCGCCTAGCGCCAAAGCGGGTAGTAAAAAAGTGTGGAAAAGTAATACAGAAACATGAAATATGTACGAAAGAAAAAATGACTACGAGCACTGTCAATGACAAGTATATGTTCTCAATAAAAGAGCTGAAGAAAGGCTTCAAGTCACATCTGTAGAAAGAAGGCGCAAGATCTGTTTGTTATGTTTGGCTTTATTCGTGACAAAAAGATTATAAATAAACAAAGCAATGGAAAAGAAACACTGTCCGAGGAATTTTGGGTAAATGTGTCTGCTATATTATAGCATATCATAATATGTTGTTGATTACTATTTTAGGTGGAAAGTGCTAAACTATAACTATTAGTACAACTTCTTGTTTTAAGAATACACAATTTTTGATTGTAGAGGAAATGTCCCATAATAATTTTCACGCGCGGGCACTCAGCGACTACACAACACCTCGGCGGCTAACGCTACCCACGTTGCCAACTAGGTGATGCATTAACAACAAATGATTGAAATTTAGCCTTCCTTCCAAACTAAACTGCACTTTGATGAGTTTCAAATTCAGCCAGAAATAGTATCAGTGCTGACCATGTTCCATAATATGAGTGCGGTCAAAAGTACAGACGTACCCACACAAAATCGTCTTCCACCCATGGTTCTCAATCCCAAGGCCTGCAGCAGCCGCAAGTCACAGGAGCACGTCTCATTCTATGCATTTCCTGCAAGCTGGTGGCAGCAAATACAGAACATTATAAAACACGAGTCAGAGGAAACGGCTGGGCGAGCAGCACAGTGCTCAAAGCTACATAAGCATAAATTCAACACCACGCTGCGCAGTAGCCCTTTTGCACTCGTATACATATCTCCAGTGTTAAGCTTTATGAAGGTTCATCCGTATAGATTTGATTTACACTCCCGGCTCGCAGTTTTCTCCCTGAATTTGGCTGCCACGGCAAAAGTGGTTTTCCCGGAAAAAAGTAAAAAATATGATTTCGCCCAGGATCGAACTGGGGACGTTCTGCGTGTTAAGCAGATGCCATAACCGACTAGACCACGAAACCATAGTAATTATTATTTGTGTTGGCAACAGAAATGACACATATTACGAAAAATCGACAAATGCACATTACAAGAGAAGTCAGGTCGAGATCACCATGATGTATTAGTCCATAAGGTAACATCCACAGGATGATTAGATGAGCAGAGTGATGTTCTTGAATGTGGGCAAAAGGTATATGAGAGCGAGCCTCAAATGCTATAGAAAGAGATGTCATCATTCAAGAAACTAAGTAGAAACAATTATAGTTCGTATAACTATAAAGAGTCACGAGCCAATTAAATACGCTATATTTAATCAATACTGTTTTGTTAGAATACTAGAACAAAGGTTAGAGTTCATTCTATTCTACTTCAGCTAACATCCTCAGAGATCAGGATCTTATCTAGGATTGAACCATAACAATTGGTAGCGCCGCAACATTGGAACGGCAATTACACCAGCAACCATGGACACTGGAGAGTCTTATGGAATGAGAGCTAAAGGGGTGAAACTTAATGTGGTATACCGAGGGGCCCCGGAACAGGTTGACGAATTTCTGAACGAATGAGAAATTCAATCGGATACTCATAGTATTACCGATAATCAAGGAAAAATCGCTGCCCTGACGGACAACATGAGTGGTTCACCATCACTCTGGTTTGGAACATATAGAAGGGAAGCGTTAAAATCAGGAGATCAAAGTATGCTACACTTTGGTAATCTGATTATGGCTTTTAAAAAGGCCTTTAGAGCATCCCTTAATCCCTCAATCATTTATGAAAAATGGGTCACCCTGAAGCAGAAAGGAACGTTAACTCAGTACAATGTTGAGTTCCAGAAACTGCATAATATAGTCAGTCAAGACATACAGTTAGACCATCTGACAACTGCCTTTCAATATACGGCTGGTCTGCAAGAGCCAGCTAAAGGAATCGTAAGGAACAGAAACCCTAGTAACTTAAGGGAAGCCATCGAATATGCAGCTGCGAATGTCGAAGTCATGGGAAATTCAACACTATTCCGTAGCAAGGACACGCCACTTTATAGTGGAAGAACCATGAGAGCAATCAACGATCGGGTTGATGATCCCATGGAAATTGAAGTATTCCGAGCAACGGGAAGAAATCAAAGAAGAAGGAAGACAGACGATAGAAGGTACTGCATTGAGAACAACTTGTGTTTTCGATGCAAGAAGCCAGGTCATTCAATCAAAGACTGCAAGAGTCGCAATCCGAGCATTCGCCAACAATGACGCGATGGAATGCCACCAAGATTTTTGTGAAATTTTATCAATTAGGGGTTCGTTCGGACAGTATCCGGTACTCCTTTGACAGCGGTATTGTACGATGAATTGTAAACGAATTCAATCTGTGGTAATGCTTGATCCCCTGTTTGGTGCTGATTAGCGGAGTACGTTCGTAGCAGTCTGTTCAGCACTTGTAGACATCTTACCGAATCCTAGAACCATAACATATCAATATGGGTAACATCTTACACCTAAACTGTCGTGCGATAAGTAAAAACTTATGTTCTCGTACTCTTGAGTGAACAATTCTTGATTTAAGTATCTCGTCGCAATTATAGCATTGTATTATAATTGTCACTGTTGGGTTTTACTTGGTTTCCTGGTTTCTGACCTATTTCTTATCCTTCGAGGCTCGCTCAGGTTCTGAAACATCACTATGCTGAGGGAAGTATTCTAGATATGGTAATCTTCTTATGTAATACACCTAAATGGTCTCGACCTTGCTTCTCTTATGAATATTCAGCGGATGCACAAGAATATTCGGATTATAGTAATCTGCGCAGAAAACTATAATCACAGCTTTCTCATCTTCATTGACAGCATAAAGCTCAAAAGCGTTTCGAAATCATGTAGGGCCACGATGGTACAGTATTCTTCTAAGAAAGAGTATCCCTGAGGCTCTATAGATTTGTTGCATGCTCCAGCAGGTTAAGTCATAGCTGATTTAGCACTCAAGTGGAATGCAGGTCCCCTGTGAAATAGAGTTTTTTGTAAATTATTTTTCCCAGACCTAAGATCCGTTTAATGATCTCTCGAGATTCTATCTTTCAATGTAAGCTACTTAACCTCAGTTGTTTTATTGTTCCAATTGTAAGCTGAAGGTTTTAGACGTAAATCTTTGACGCGCTTAAAATGCTCGCTTTTCCTCGGATCAACAGAAACCAAGATTAAGAATTGTTGTGAAACTCATGTAAGCCTCGCTAGTACCCTCAACATAAGAGTGGCGCATATCCTTCTCGGTGCAGCATAATTCGTCTATATATTTGTTAAAATATAAGAGTCTCAAAGGCAAGAGATTCAAGTTATTAAATTACATTATTGTGTGAACTTTCGTGATTTCAATTCTTAAGGCGATGACCGATCCACTGAATCCGACCGAGGAGCACTACCTCAAGAGGGAATTGCTCAAATTTCAATTGAACCGTGAATTCGCTGCTCTTAATGATCAATATGCCTTGCGAAAATTTGGTTATCCTTTCTCGAGTAGTGACCCAACTGCACCTAAAGCTCATACACCTATAAAAGGGGCTTTAAAGCATGCCGTCACCTCAATATCATCACCTACTCTAAGTACACAGCGGACCTCTATTAGTGACAGAAGTATTGAATCAGAAATACAAGGATTTAACAATACAGAATTTCCTATGTTAAGCTATGTTTTAAAAGAATTTATTATGCCATTTCCACTACTTTCCAAAGAATCATCCATGGCAGAAGGCTTTTGGCAGGAAAAGGTCCAAGTTTTCTTTGAACATTTCATGTCTCTTGGTTTCAGTGATAGTTATGATAGAGAAGAATCAACAAAAAGAAGAAGAATATCGAAGAAATTAAATAAAGCAATATTATTATTGTTCAATTCTGGTATTGGGACATCTCAAGAGGCTGAATATTATGAGAAAGATAAGTTTATACTGCAGCAGACTAAAGCCAAAAAAAGCACACTTTTGGAAGAATTTGCAATGCCGACTAGAGAAAACCTACAATATCTGCTTACGAAGGAACCAATCTTTATTGGCGGATGGGACATAAATATCGTTGCGGTTGTCACCGACGTTGCATTGTTTGGCAAAAAGAAACGTTCTATAGCTCAAGCATCGGTTGGAAATGCAAAATCATCTCCACTATCACCCAAATGGATGAAGAATACGTTTGGCATCACCGCCTCTCCAGCAGCCTTATTTTCTAAACTGACTATAATGGACACAAGTGGTTCAACGAAGTCTTCCAAGAATAGTCATTACTTCATTTTAAAGGCCACGAAGGAATCTGATCCAGAGAACACGTTTTATTGCGCAAAAAGTTACGAAGATTTCAAACAGCTTGCACATAGCTTAAAAACCGAGTTCCCGGGAAAGCAATTAGCCCGTTTGCCACACAAAACAAAAAAGAGTGTATCTGTAGTGACCTCTTTAGATTTCTTTCCTGAAAGCCAGGTCCCATCAACTCCGAAAGAAAAGATAATTTCTAGTTTTGCGTCTGATTCTCCTTCATCTGCTTCACTTTCTGTGGGTGATGATCTTCAGAATCCCAAAGAAGATCTTGAGGATGATGAAGATACGGATGATTTAGAAGAGTTTCAAGATGCTGCAGACACAAAAAATAGTAATCTAATTTCTGAAAGGATGAGAACTTCATTAAGACAATACTTAAGAACGCTGTGCAGCGACAAGGAGGTTTCTCTGAGCGCGAACCTGTCCAAATTCTTGACTGCAACGACCATAAACCCAGAAAAGTTTAGCAAGGAGATTCAAGAGGATATCTCACATAGAAAAATGGTGGACGTATCCAATTTGGAGAACCAAGTACGTTTTCAAAAATTAGCTTTGGAAAAATCCTTAGAATTGCAGGATGCTATGAAGGAATTTAAAACATCTTTGTTGAAGGATGAGAATTATTTATTGGGCCTTGTTCAAGAAATTAAAGAGAAAAGCAAAATGAAAGATTTATCCCCTTTGTTATTGAGTTTTGTGGAATGGTGTAAAATATACTTATCCTCCACTATATATCAGATTTTTCTAGGAAACGATAGCGGTTATGAGTTTTATACCCAGGTTAAGAGGCTGCATAGGCTGATGCCATATTCAGTTATGGGGCAGATCATGAGATTCACGAATCCTATGGGAATAATGAAAGCTATGATAGAACTGTTTATGGCCCAGCCATTTGGAAGTCAATCTCTTCTGCAAACTATGTTTTCAACTATACTGTCGGATGATTTGAAAAGCCAAGAGAAAGTAATTCAAGAATTAGAACGCAAGGCACTGCAAGATGCTAAATTATCCCTGGAGGTAATTCAATGTCTGAAGAATACCGTATTTAAAAATGAATATGGGGAAATCATTGATATGGAGAGCGCTCATAAGGAATCTGAATCGACAAAGATGCCAATATCACTCGTAATTCTACTTAGAAATGCTGAAACAGGAAAGGTATCTCATGAGGCTGTCGGTGAGGTTATCGAATCTTATTCTGCATGGAAATTGCAGCAAAAATCTACGACAGACCTGATGGTCAGTGACAATGAGTCCCAGGGACAATATTTCTCTCATATTAAAGAACTGCTGCAACTATACATCAGAGAGCGTGATAAAAGATTAATGAGGAAATTGTGGCAAGACCCTGAACTGTCTCAGCTACTAAAGTCCATAATGACACTGTTGTACGAGCCCATGGTGAGGATATTTAAGGTAGCACGGGTTGATATAGCATTGAAAAATTTTGAAAGATTTATGAATGACTTAATTAAGTTGGTGGATGACGTCTTAAATGGGCAATTAGGCGGTTCCACGCAGTTTAGTGTTGTTGAAGGCATTAATGATTTAGTAACAAAGCATCAAGACTCTTTCTTGGAATTCATTCATGATGTCTATAATCATGATACCGAGGGTATTTTCGAAGGCTTTATTACGTGGATAGTTAAAGTTGTGAAATTTTTGCAGCAGAGCAAATTTGGAACTGATAATGAAAGAATTGATTTCAATCAACTTCTGAGAAAGTCCGATGTCGACATAAATTTATTCGTGAAA
The DNA here is from genome assembly GCA_900186055.1 of Torulaspora microellipsoides. Classification (NCBI taxonomy): domain Eukaryota; kingdom Fungi; phylum Ascomycota; class Saccharomycetes; order Saccharomycetales; family Saccharomycetaceae; genus Torulaspora; species Torulaspora microellipsoides. Next base: position 316,471 of record FYBL01000006.1, on the reverse strand, counting down.
CAATTAGACAACCTTATTGACAAGAAACAGGTCGCACGTAAAGCTTATAGAAAATTGTTAGACTTGAAAATGAAAGACGAAGAGAAGAAAATGAACGGTAATGCAACGAAAGTACTCGAGAGCAAGTGGAAGGAGCTTAATTCTTTTGTATTGCCCTCTAATAATGGCACATTTGGCCTACAGGATGGTGAACTCGTAGATCTCGACTTGGATGCGGCAGATTATGACTATTTGTGTAACGACGATGAATGTGTACTGGAAAAGGAATACCAAGAATTACTAGATGAAAAGGTAGAAGATTACGAAATTGAAAAATTCGGAAAAGAAATATTCGAACATGAGCTGAAGAGGATCCTTTTCCCTTATCCATTGTGATATATTCATACATCTATATTCTAATTATCAGTTTTGCTATATAGCCTCAACAACAATCCTAAACATTCGTAAGTTCCCTCTTACCTGTTTTGCATTTCGATCACATCTTTTAAAGCACCGAATGGATTTTTTTGGAAATCTGTATTTGTAAGGATACTATTCATTCTTGATGATTCCTTGATAGATAACGCTTTGGCACCCTTTTGATTCCTAATATTTGGCTCGTTTTTCTTTATTTGTATAAACCCTGGCTCAGATACATGGCGATGCTCTGCCTGAAGCACTTTCGTCACTTGAACCTTTGAATCTTTGAATCCCTCGGATGTCGAGTTATCGGCAATGTGTTGTTTCAGATCGTCCTCTTGGCCGAGTGATGTCAACAGATCAGCCATTTTTGGTTTTAGATCATCTCTTAGCTTTCTTTTCCTACGTCTCATGGCCGATTTAGAAATGCCTGCAAAAGATGGTTCCGAACTGCTAGAGTTTTCTTTTACCCTAGACAAGAACGTTTGCTGTTTGTTCATCTGCTTTTCTTTCTTAGTTTCCCTCGGTTGGTGAAGAAAGGCATGTTGATCTATATCTAAGGGCTTATCGAAAGTTTCATCAACCTCAGACACATTTCTATATGCCCCAGAAGCTGCGACGGCAGCAGCATTAGCTTTAGTTCTCAGGTTATTTCTTTTTTTCGCTACCATTGTGCTCAATGTACAGAATATCCTCTCGAGTGCTTCATATACCTTTCAACAAGGTAATGCGATATCCGTCATTTCGTTAAATTCTCTTCCAGATGAGATGAGATGACTATCTAATTTCATCAATAGCACGTGATGTGAAAAATTTTCAAATTGCTCCCTTCGGAATTGGCACAACTGGAGGGATATTCATCGAAACAAGAAGATAGCATAGTTCAACGAACTTCAACGCAGAGAGAAAACTACCCGGGCAAGAATATAAAATATCGAATCATGTCTCAATCAAGTCCAACTGCCCGTATACTGGCTTTTACTGGTGTTCTTACCGCTGTATCTCTGACTGGTTATGCGATCTATTTCGACTACAAAAGAAGAACTAACCCAGAATTTAGAAAACATTTAAGACACAAGCTCAAGAAGCAAGCCGCGTTGGAGAAGAAGGAAAAAGATGAAGCAAAACAAGTTAAATTGCAGCATGTCAGCGAATTTTTGACGCAAGAACTAGCCAGTGATCCTATTCCAACCGATCCATCTCAAAGAGAATCCACATTTACAGCCAATGTCGAACTAGGAGAAAGATTATCTATTGCTACAGGCAAAGAATTGGAATCGGCCTCGAAATTTTACAAAGCATTGAGTGTCTATCCAAACCCAGCAGATTTATTGGGCATATATCAAAGAAGTGTTCCCGAAGCCGTTTATGAATATATTGTTATGATGATTGCAATTTTACCTCCGGCTAATATCTCCACTTTTCTAAGTGGTGCCCAAGATCAAGCAGCAGCTCAACAAGCTGAAGTTGCCGCTATGGCTGAAGTCAACGAGATCGACGAATGAATATTTAGACCCCAATGATATATGCACATATTATTCTTCTTCTTTTGGCCGCACTTTAATCATGTATTTCTCTTTCTGTACATAAGATATTCTTGTTGGAATATGTAAATGAGCATATATATTAAATATACATTGCATTTACAAGAAATGAATACCTATTTCGAAGATATTCTACTTTGATCACTATGGACAATGAACTCTATATTACAGATCAAAAGTTGTACATAACCTACTTGGGAACATATTTGATGAGGCCTTTACACATATAAACACCATATGCAAACATACCACATACGTTAGCAAGATTCAAGAGTAGGCTCAGCCCATGGGATTTACCAAATTCCTTCCGTAATGGGGCGTCGTAAGCTTCTAACTCTTCACCGCTTAATCTAGCGGCTAATCCTTTTCTTTCTTCCTTGACTCTACGAGTCCATGGTAACAACCAGCATAAATTTGATAGACCACTGATTGACGCAGTTGCCAATGCTGCCAATGGCGCACCGTGGAGGGTAAATGGAGCTGTTAGAGCTAAAATTATTGGCGACACAGATTGCATCTGGAAAAAATAAGGGAACATCTTGTTCTGCAGAGTAGAGAAGTTTTCTCTATCAAGTACCTTGAACGCAATTGGGGAAGCAACATAAGAATAAAAAGTTGTGCCACCAAATCTGCAAATAACATATCATATCGTTAGTAGTTATTCTTTTCTGATCAATATTTAAGGGGCAGCCTAACATACACAAAAGAGTAAAATAATAAGTGAGAAGCTGGTTTTATTAAAGACATGAGCAATATTGAATAGATTCCTGCGATGGAATATAGTTTTAGTGGTAGAGTTTTGCTTGTAGTAACGACTAGGTACTCACATTACGATTTTATACATCATTTGGACTTCGATCCCCCTTGATAATTATAATCATCTTCGACGATGTAAAAATATTTTTATTTCAATTTCTAAAACTTAATTGGGCCAATACTTGATGAAAGTTAGTCAACTTAGTAGCTGTGTAGAAGCAGAAAACATATTGGGCATACATTCAAGCTGCAAAAAGATGGTGGTCAGGGCAATCAAACAGAGCTCCATTGCGCGTAACGGACTTGGGGCATTTGTTTTCCCTTGTAAGAAGATTACATTACAGTATTGTAACTGGGGTGGTTCTTCACAAGGAATGCGTGATTTTTTGGTTTCCAAGAGGATAGATGGATTAAGTCAGAGATATCCACATATTCAATTTGAGATACTTAGAAAGTCAGGCCATCCAATAATAAGAGCACAGTACACTAGCGGCCGCGAAAAGGTTGTGTGCGTAAGGAATCTGAATATTGATAATGTGGAAAATAAATTGAAGTTGCTGAAGGATTCCAGTGGTGACATTTTACGTAAAAGGGCAAAGAATGCAAATGTTGAAACTCTGAATAGTAGTGTTAGGGGCATATGGTCGCCAGTTCATTCTTCGATGAGGTACAAAGTATAAGTTGTACTAATATAGGTCTGCATTGCGTAACAATAGAATCCTTGTAAATAATGGTCATTAATATATGCTGAAGATAATCTGTGTCATTGATACCTATTCAAATATCAGATATCCCTATATATACATTTATATAGATGACATGTCATGGTCTATTAAGCTTCGTCAATTTGAATATGCATATGTGCATGAAATTATGCCGAGCTCTTATATTCTCTCAATATGACTGGAACTGAAGAAGGAGGTAGGGCCCCAAATTCAGTAATAATTTTCTTTATATATTCAGGTGGGGTCAAATCGTACAATATATTCACAATATTGAGACAAGGTATGTCTTGCCAGCCATCTAAAATATTATCTGATGTCTCATTATTTTCTGAATTTGAAGTTGCTCTTGCTGCTGATGCTGTCGCTGATCCTTTACCGTTGGGCTTGTTCTCTTGAGTAGTTTTCTTAATCTCCTCAGTACGCTCCTTGATGAACTGGTTTAATAATGACCCCCTTACGCCATGCCTTCCATTGGAATTTTTTGCATCTATACTAATCAAATCATCAGGATCTGCCAATTCATTGAACGTAACACTATCTAGTTGTACTCTTTGAGAAAACTTCAAACTTTCACAGCACACTAGAACGGGAATATTACGCCTTTTAGCACTCATAGCTAACATTGCAGTTCCAACCCTCGAATATAGAAACCCATTAGATAAGATTGAATGAGCGCCAAGAAAGACATAGTCTACATCCATATGGAAAATGTCATCCAAACTGGTAATAAGCGCATACATAACGTTGACTCCATGGTTTCTCAACAAATCCGCCATTTTCCTTCCTTCAAATAATGGCCTTGAATCTACTACTATAACCTTGAAATCCTTTTGCAACTCCACGGCATTATAAATTAATAAGTCCGTTAAAACCTTTGAAGATCCATAAGTCACAATTGTCGTCCCATTTTCTACATGGTGTGATGCAGTTCCTATAATCAGCTGGTCGGCCAGCTCGATCTTCTCACGAGCAAATTGAGCGATCTTTTCGCACAAATCTTGCTTGGCCTTCTTATCTGGCATAGAGGGGTCTATTAAGGAAATCTCTTGCTTCAACCATCTAATAGCATTACCCATGGTAACGCTTAGCGGTCTGGCTTTCTTTAAGATATCAATCTGGTGAGATAAGTAATTTGTTAGATTACGAGAAAGAGTTGTGCCAGCTGGAGTTTGATAGTCTCTCACTACGATTTGGAATGCTTCTAGCATCGCTATACAGCGTGGAATAGAGCCAACGATTTTGTAGTTAGCTATCTGTGAGGTCAACAGAGTTATTGCGGGATGGATGAGATCTTTGTTTAGTAGCAGTTCCTTAACTGCTGAGACCAATTGTGGGGAGTCGAATGATTGCGCGATGGCGTAAGGAATCACCGAAGTAATACCCGGGACAACCGACAACTCATCCGTCTCCAAAGTCATTGCGGCGAATGTCTTTGCCATTTCGTTATTGGCTGGGTTGTCTTGCTGATTTCCGGAAGAGGAGGATCCTGATGAGCCTTCCGATGTTCCTAAAGGTACGGTTGTGCCATTGCTTGATGCCGGTGCTGAAGAGGTCACTACAGAGCTTCCTAGTGAAGAGCTCGTAAGCACTTGGGAACCAGACAATGCACTGGCAACGGAAGGTACCATCAATCCTGCGGCAGTTATCCTTGATGCCTTCGGTGAGCTGATGGCACTTGTAAGAGCAAGAATGGTAGCTCTCCTCTCCTCTGTCGTTTCTAAATGGCCAAATAAGGTACTTTTTTTCAAATTTTGCTTACTCTGCTTTCGTTTTTCTTCACGCTTCTTTTGATGCTCTCTCTGTTGTTGCAACTGTTGTTCCCGTTGTTGATGCTTCTTCTCTCTCTTTTGTTGAGCTTGCTGTTGCTGCTGTTCTACAGTAATACCACTTTCTTGCTTCTTAGCGGAACGTTTTGCAGCTTTTTCACGCTTCTTTAACTCTTTCAATTCCTTATTAGACAATTTCTTGCTGCCATTGTCATCTAATGCTTCAGGAGCGGTGCTTGTTGCCTCATCCTGCTTCAGATTGGGATTTAGAGTCTCCGAATTTTGTTCAGTTTCACTCATTGAATGTTTGTCTCCCTTTGTCAATGCGATGACTCGATGAGTTACTATAACCAATAGTTGAATTTGTTAATTTTGACGATCATCTGAAGTAGGTTACCTCATCAGGTTAACAAGTCCGCGCTACGCCAACAAAAAATTTTTTAATGCATATTCTGCTTCGGGTAACATCATTGGGCGTATAAGTGAATTGAAAGAATATAAAGGTCAGCACAGTCATTGAATAGTGATTCAATCGCGGAACGTATCACGAGGAGTCTTTAAATGAAGTTTTCTATTCGGATAGTATGTCGCTCGTACGAATTTGTCTTAGCATGCCATGCTTCTTGAGAGCGACAGAATGTACTTTATTTACTGACACTCAAAAACTTAGCTTCATTTTGAGCCTAAATATATACAACACTAAAAATACATGACGACTACATTACGTAAATCCTCCCTCAAATTCTTACAAGATAATGGAATGTATCTTTTGTGTTTTTATCTACAAGTGCAACAACGAAAGGTCAAAATGACGAATATCCAAACAAGATATAAAATTTATCAGGTGTTTTGTCTTTTGATTTTAGTAATTCACATATATGTATATACAAGAAATGGGTAATTATTTAGTTTTGATGATGCCATTCATTGGATATCATTAGATATCATTAGATTTATCAACGGCATCCGCATGCTTTTCATTTTTGACAGTTTCCCAAACTTTTTTCATTGACTTTTTGTACATATCATAAAGATCATCCTTTTCAAGCTTTTGAGAAATTGTTTGATAATTTGCAATAAAATCTTCAATATTTGGATCCACAGACTCTGAATCTTGGAATTCTGCAATCGTCCTTGCGATTAAATATGTGTTCTTATTATTGAAAATGAAAGCAGCTAACTTGCCCACACTTGAATCCGCAGGGTCACATTTGGGTAATACCACCTCTGAAGGTTCCAAGCCTTTTAGAATAGGAAGTTTTTCAAACCCCTGTTGTTTGGCCAAGGTTGCAACTAAAGCGTTGGCCAATCCGGTCTCATTATTCTTCGAGGAGACGATCGACCAGCAGTTGTTGAGTTTCTTCTCAGCCTTTATTGCATCATTCAAACTTTTCAGTTCATTTCTGTGCAAACTGCACATCATTATTGTATTGAAGAAGTGTTCCACATCGTATGCGTCATAGTTTCGTGCTTCCAAAAATTTGTCTCTCTTACAGTACAAAGCACTCACAATCTGCGGATAGGATCCCAGCGTGAAGAAAGTCGCAATTAGCATATTTTGAATATGTGAGCTACAAATGTAATTCCAAATTGCACGTCTTCTGGTTGTGACATTAGTCCATTTTTTAAACCATCCAACCAGATCTGTGGAGCCTGGATTCAGGGAAGCTATGTACTCATTCAAAACTTTATGAGACAAAGGCAATACAGGATCACGAGGCTGTAATGGTGCATTGGTCTTTGGGTCTTTTAAGTCCATTGTAAGAAGAATATTAGCATTTTTTGGACGGTATATCCATGGCTTTAAAGCCGCATTTGTTGTGTGGTAAGTGTAAAATTCTTCCAATTTCACCTTTGGGCCCAAATTGGAGGCAAATCTTTTAAAAGCAAGCATTGGTAGCAGAACTCAACGCGATGGACAGCTCTCTTATCCATCAAAGGATTTTTCAGACTGCTAAGTTATCCTACAATTGATATATATTTTTCGAGTGATACTGAAAAATATATTCTTTTTACCCGGCCGAAGTGTGCGTAACGATACCAATCTTCATCACTACATGTATACATAACTATATGTGGATTAGCTAAATGGATAGTGTTTAGCAAACAAACAAGAACAATATGGACTATTTGCCATTTATCGACGATGCCCTGGAAGAATTTGAATTTGAACCGCTGGTCGGTGAATTATTGCAGGAGGAACTGCGAAAACAGGTTCCTGAAGGAACTGATGCTCTTCATCCCGAAGTGAGAAAGTTACTGAGTGAGGTTTCTATTGGTGAGCTCAGATTCGACACGAACCTTTATGAGATATATAAGAATTTTGATGACCAAGATACGAACAGTGTGAAAAGGAAGAGACCATCGGATGATGATATAATCCTTCGAGAATATAAAAATAAGTATCCCAGAATTGATATTGCCAGGTATACTTTGATAAACCAAGAGGATATCGATCTTCTTGCAATTACGGATAGTTATTTGAGGTATCAAATACTGACCCTTGAAAAGCTATTGCCGCGGACATTGCTGAATCAATGGGCTATTAATAATGATTTTCTGGCAACAAGCGACAAAGTCCTTGATAAAGTAATTGAGAATCAGGAAAACCAAATTCGAGATCTGAGTCAATATAGGAAGACTATACAATTACAAAACCAACCAATATTCAACCAGTATGCACAAGAATGGAAAGACAAGCTAATAAACAACATGAATGTAGAGTAAATGATCCACCCAGTCTAGAATAAACATATATAAATGAGAATGAAACAACAATAATGATTTTGATTAATTAAAATGTTAAGAAAGCATATATATTACTTAACTCAAGCTTATTTATCCAAAACTTCAGCATCGTATCTTTGTTTGAACCAAGCAATGGTATCTTCTTTGCAAGTTTTGTGAGAGTTACCAACAGTAGATTTACATCTCTTTCTTCTGGCCACTCTAGCACCTGGTCTACCAATGACGATGTAGAAATCCATACCGAAAATTCCAATGGATGGATCGTACTTGATACCCAAATCAATGTGTTCTTCAATACCGAAACCAAAGTTACCGGTCGCAGAGAAGTTTCTGTTTCTCAATTGGTATTCCTTAACCTTCAAACCTCTTTCCAAAATTTCCTCAGCCTTTGGACCTCTAACAGTGACGTGAACGGCAATTTTTTCGTTTCTTCTGATACCGAAAGTTCTCACGGTGTATCTAGCCTTGGAGTGGACTGGAGTTTGACCAGACAATTGCTCTAAAACCTTGGAAGCTCTTGTCAATCTGTCACCGGATTCACCGACAGAGATGTTCAAGACCAGCTTCTCGATCAACAAGTCACGCATAATATTTTGAGCTTTTTCAGACATCTTTGGCTATGTTGTGGTATGTATGGTTGACTCTCCTATTTAATCGAAACTCAAATACAAATATATGTATCGTAAAGTGATCAACAATATGAAGTGAAAGAAGAGGATTTAGTTAATACTCAACTCAATTGCACTTCCAACCGCTCCATCCATTTTCCTCGCACTGAAAAAAATTTTTTTCCCCATCGCTTACTATGCAGAGCTCAAAGAAAAGACCGAATCACGTGAATATTCAATAAAATGTGTGGGTTAATGAAATATAGTGCGGCCGATTTCTGGTGCGTCCCGCTTGATTTTCCACACGGAGAGAACTTCAAAATAAAATAAAATGAACAGATGTTCCGCAACACCCAGAGCCACACGGGGTTTTAAATGTTGATCGTCAGGATGTACGGATGTTTGAAACAGTCATTTGAAAGTTCCCGTGTCCGTTACCCTGCCCTTTTTTGAATTCAGAGAGCACACGATAGGGAAAAGGGTGGCGAAATTCGATGTGTTGATGATTGAGACTAAGGCTATAAGCATATCAAAGTTATCCAAAGGTTCGATCGTATATCACTGTGATAATATATACATACTTTCAGAATGCAAGCCATTGCCGATCAGTTCAGTTCAGGCAGCGCCTTGGTCAAAGAATTGCAATATGATAAAGAGGAAAATTTAGAACGTGATTTCATAACGGGTAGTTCCCAATTCCAATGTTTGGCACCATCTATCACATTGCCACCTATTTCTACTCCACAGCAGTTTCTTAGAGCACATACAGATGATTCTAAAAATCCAGATTGTAAGATTAAGATTGCTCATGGTACCACTACACTTGCTTTTAGATTTCAGGGAGGTATAATAGTGGCGGTAGATTCCCGTGCCACTGCAGGTTCATGGATTGCATCGCAAACTGTGAAGAAGGTTATTGAGATCAATCCTTTCTTGTTAGGGACAATGGCCGGTGGTGCAGCAGATTGTCAATATTGGGAAACCTGGTTAGGCTCTCAATGTAGGTTACATGAGCTTAAGGAAAAGGAGCGTATTTCTGTGGCAGCAGCTTCTAAGATCTTGAGTAACCTGGTTTATCAATACAAAGGTACAGGCCTATCGATGGGTACTATGATTTGTGGTTATACCAAAAAAGAGGGCCCAACAGTTTATTACGTTGATTCAGATGGTACGAGGCTAAAGGGTGACGTGTTTTGTGTAGGTTCAGGTCAAACTTTTGCGTACGGTGTGTTGGATGCTAATTACAAATGGGACTTAACAGTGGAAGACGCTTTATATTTAGGAAAAAGATCCATCTTAGCGGCCACTCATAGAGATGCTTATTCTGGTGGTTCTGTCAACCTTTATCATGTTGCCGAGAATGGTTGGGAATATCATGGTAACTACGATATCAACGATTTGTTTTGGGAGATCAAACAAAAGGAAGGCTCTTTCAATAATGTTATAGGCTAGGCTAGTTGTATAACGACATGCCACACCAAATTATTAATATAATATAAAACATGCATGTCGGATAATGTACGACATATTAAACCACCTTATTGTTTCGTGTCCCCATCTATACCCGTAAACACACATGCATTATATATAAATGTATATAAAAGATTAATAATAAACACCTACGTACCAGATGCGCTTGAACTATCATCGTTCGATGAGTCGCCGGCCTTCCCATCAGGTCCGAGACCTTCAGGAGCGGATTCATTATCGCTAGAGCTTTCATCTTCATCCTTGTTCGGTGCAGATTCTCCTTCACTTGAGGAGGTACTATCAGGATCATCTTTATCATCCTCATCTGTATCCTCGTCACCATCATCCGTGCCGCCATCTTCCTCTTCCTCATCATTACTCCCTGAAGATTCGTCAGAGCTGGAACCTTCGTCCTTTTCATGGGAGCGCTTCTGAGGTAAAGTTGACATGGATAATGGTACAGCTGGAACAGGTGGTATCCTTGCTGGTTGCCTAGGTTGGAAAAACCTCGATAATGAAGATGGATCAAAGGAGCTACTAGCGCTCTTTGCTCCGTTGGCAGGTCTGATTGAGTCAGAGCCCGCTGTATTCCCGTTATCAGACGGGCTTGCCAGAGTAGTCCTATTTACGGACATGGTTGAGTTTGGATTTTTAACCTGTTTTGAAATTTCACTTGTTGATGGTATACTGACTAACTGCTTAACTTTACCATTTGTCACTTTGGAAGTAGCAGCATTAACTGCAGCAGCCAAAATAAGGTTTAAGTGCTGAGGATTTTTATCCATTAATGCAGTCAGTGGGTTCCCTGTAATTCCTTTATTTCTTGCGGCTTGGGTTACTTGATTTATAGTCATAGCCAAAGCTTGTGTTAATATGCTTGCAATGACCTGCTTTGAAAGACCCTTTCTATCCTTAGTTAATATCATTAATTGCTCTTGAAGATATTTCATTGTTCTCTGATGATCATTCAAATTAGAGTTTCTGTCAGCGGCTCGATTGGCCGCCAATGTTTGTGATATGCTTGGTTGCTTCCCATTAGGTGATTTTGGTATCGAACCACTTCTATTAACAGTACCCGCACTATTTGATGCAGCAGCTTTTTTCGCCCTTTGTTGCTGCTGTTGTTCAAGCCTTTGTTGTGCTGCTTGAGCCTTCGCCGCGGCAGCTTCCGCTTGCTTTTTCTTTTGGCGTTCTCTTTCAGCTATATATTCTTCATCGAGGCCCCATAACCAACCTTTCCCCTCTTTAGAAACCTTTCGAAATGATTTGTTTAAGGAAAGATTATGCCTTACTGAACTTTGCCATCCATCTGGACAATACTTATAATATGGAAATAATTCTCTAATTCCAGTATATATCTCTGACAATGACATACCCTTGGGACTGGAATACTTTCGTATACAAGTTGTAAGAAGTGCGGAATAGGAGCAAGTTGGCTTTGTCCTATATTCAACAGGAATCTCATCTAATGTGTAAACCCTTTTCGGCACTTTTGTCGGTTTCTTTTCCTTCTTAACAGGGGTTTTATTTATCTGTTTCTTCTCACTATGCTCATCAGATGCAACTTTAGCTTCTTTATCATTATTTATCGTGATACTCAGTTCTTCTGGTTCAGCAGATACAACAGGTTCCGGACTTTTTTGCAGTTGCTCCGCTTTCTCTTGCTCTGGTAATACAAATTGAAATGGAATCTGTCCGATTTGAATTTTGCTTTTATTTCGAACCGGGACAGTATTACCTCTTTCAACAAATATGTCATCAACAAATGCACCGTTCTTACCTATTATCGATAGTTCAAATCGCCCAGTTCCAAAGTTATAAAAAATCTGCGCGTGCCTTCTTGAAATTGATTTTGATGGTCCTAAGTTCACATCAACTTTGTGCGAAAAGTCATTTTCTGATCGCCTTCCTATTATTACATGTAGAGTTTGAACGTAAAATGTAAAGCTCTGAAAATCCAACCTTGCATATGCAGATATGGTTGGTTGTTCATCGGGAAATGCAGAGTTATCTTGGACCAGTCCCTCTTTCGTAAAAGGTCGGCTAGTGTCGGTGCTACTTGGATGCATTGATTGTTGTGAGGGCAAAAGTTCATGCTGTTGAAACATCACAGGTGTAAGCGAATCATGACGCTTTGGATACAAAAGGTTACCTTTTTCGTGCAAAATAGCCGCAGGTGTATGTCGATCGTGGCTCAGAGTAGTCTCTTTTAAAGCATTCTCTAGTTCAGTACGATTACTTTCCTCGTCATCATTATTGTTATTGTCATCGCCATTATTTTGCCTCATGTTGGTGTTGTTCTCCCCTAAATCAGAAAGCGTGCGCCTTGGAGATAAAGTCTCTTCTTTCAAAGTGGCCTCAATAGTATCTTCCAACAATCCTTCAGTATTACTATCTAAATGACTATTATTATTAGTAGTGTTACTGCTGTGATCATCGTTGCCATCTTCATCCCCAACTCTATTCTCTTGTACTTCATTATTATCCTCTTGCACTTGTTTATTCAAATCAGAGGCTATGTTTTTAATAGCGTGTTCTTCAGAATCTGCTTCCCGTATTGCGTCCTCTAAAATATCTTGAGTTGCAAACAAATCATCATCATTCTTTGGGTCGAAATCTAGTAATTTTGAAAAATCATCGTTATCAAGGTTGTCTGGTAATTCTAGTTTCATATCTACATTATCCACTGTATCATTTTGCTTTTCTTGTGACTCTTCTTCTTCTTGGCTTATATGTCGTTCAATGGACGGTACTTTTTCAATTACTGACATTTGCTTCCCTAAAGCGGCTTGCTCATCAGTTGCGCTTTCTATATTATTATCATTTCCATGTGGTATTGCCGAATTATTTGAAGAAATGTTTGGATCATAATTTGCCGAGTCTAATTTTGTATCATTTAGAACACTTTGTATTGCCTCCATTTTCATAAGCTTTGTTTTTCAGACACTATTAGATACTATTTTTTATATTACAATTAAGCCTTTATCCCCACTTTAAAGCACCACAGTCGTATTTTCTGCCAGAGAAAATTCTTTTCGTCCAATATGTACAAACAGGTACCTGTACTTAGTCGCACAATTTCAAAAGAAGTCCGTCTCTGTTGATTACGTATCCCGAGTAAAACTATCCGGATGCTGCTTAGGATTCTAATAAAAGGGAACTCGTTCAAATAATTTTGAGCTACTTTGATACACTTAGTTCCCAAGTGTATGGGATACAGCCACTTAAAATGGTTAGTTCGTTGTTTATCTGAATTTGTTTTGACGATGATGTCTGCGAAATTTGTATATTCTCGCCTTTATTTATTTTTCTTGAAAGCAGTTTACTTACTCGTTGTTAGTGACATGTATGATTTTGCACAAGGTTTGTCACTTTTAATACGCATATATATAGATATACATCACTTCACTAGCGTCGTTTATCCACCTTTAGGTTCCTTGAGTCAACACGATCTTTTGGACTTAGAAGCCAGTTGATACCATTGGCTATCTCCTCCTTAATATCTCCGGTATCTACATCAAAATCATCGTCGTCGAATCCCAATAATAATACAATTTGAGTCAATTTTGTGAATTTCTCTCTTAACGTATAGTTTAAAGAACAGACTGTGCTTATGAGTAGACTTAACTCACGATCGAGTTTAGCTGCACCCAGTTCGTTTACTTGTAAAGACCATATCCTTTGTTCTAAAACTTTAACGATATATTCAACTATCAATGAAAGCAATTCTGTGTAAGCTTCTTCGTGGAAAATGTTCTGAAACGGTATCATTGTAGCTTTCCACCTTGTAACAAATTCGTTCATGTTAGATAAATCTTCGAAATCTTCTGCGCCTGACACGTAGCTGTTTTCGTTACCATTTACTAGTATATTACCGAGTAGAGTTCGTATCTTATTCATAAGGACACTGTCAAACAGAAATTTAACTGACCATTTTTGTAGTTTATTGGTTTGTTTGATGATTAGTTCTTCACAAGCACGAACTTTATTCGTCAATGAAGTAGCATTGTCACCAAAGGGAAAATTGTCACGTAGTAGTCTAGGATTTTCCTCGAGAATTTCGACAGACAGTAACCTATGAACAAAATTGATGTTCATATAAAGGGTGTTGACGTAGATCAGATAGTGGTGCAACGACAAAACAGAATCTTCATCCGAAACAACAGCCTGCAGATTGGATTGAATGTTTGTCAAAGCACTTGCCGCCGCACCTCTAAAATTGAAACCCAATTGGGAGAGTTTAGTTGTAGCATAATTTTCAGTTATGGAGGGTGATGTGCTTCTTGAGCCTATGTCCTGTACAGCATTCGGATCATTGGTTTTTGGCACATATTTTCGCAAGCTCAAAGAAGAAGTCAATTTCGGTTGAAGCGATTTGAATTTTGATTGCATGAATTTCACCAAGTACTCATTTTGATAAAATTTGGCTAATTGATCCAAAAAATTAGACAAAATTTGAAACTGACCAGTGTTCACCGTCAATATTAAATTTTTCCTTATTAATAGAGACAGATCTTCAAGTACTGAAGAGACTGGGAATGAAGAAATATCTGCATGTTGGATTGGCTTTAGCGTTATCAAATCATTCAGTGGTGGCAATTCTTCCAAAGATAAAGTCTTTTTGAACGAGTTATTCAAATAATGTAAAACAAGAATTCCAAAAGCCGTCAGATAACCATCCTTGTTCAACTTCACTGTAAAAGTACCATCAATGATTGGCGAGGGCGGCGTCAAAACAGCTAAGTCGGTAACGTCTTCGAATTCATACCATCTAACAGAAAAAAATCTTGAGTACATAGACCAATTTTGTAACATCTGAGAGAACTCATTGATCAAATTAGTTAGATCCCCTACTTCTATTAAAGCACCGTCGTTATCATCATTGTTTTTGTCCTCTTCATTGTTCTCGTCATCATAGTCGCTATCTTCATTATTAGCATCGCCATTTGTATGATCCACAAAATTGCTCATATCTTTGTCATTCCAGTCAATGATTTCTTTAACTATGCGATCAACCTTTCTAGTTTCCGCGAAAATATCTAAAATCAGACCAGCTTGCAAATCAGCTTCTTTTTCGACTTTCTCCATAACATGGAGCATATAGTGCATACCATAGCAGCTTGATATAATCTTAGAATGGTCATTAATAATTGTAGAGACAATTTTAAAAAGATGCAATAGAGCCTGGGCAAAAACACCAGATCGTTTGGCTTCACCAGTCATAATTTTGCGACTTTCTTCAGCAATGATATCGCAAACGTATTTTGAATATAGGTCCAAGCCCAAAGTATTTTGGCCCACCATTGGAAACATCTTGAACATCAAAGTTAGTTGTTGTACATCTTGAACTTTTGCTGCCTTCAAAAAGTTATCCTTGAATAATTCCGTGAAATCATTACACCAGTTCTCTATCAAAACGGCTGGCTCTTCTGGTATTTCACTCGATGGCACAATTTTTTTCGCAAATTCTGAATTAACGATATCTTTAGGTAATTTTCTAATTTCCTGAATCGCTTTCGCAGCTAAAAGATATTCCTTCGATTCCAATGCAGTATTTATTATGGAAATGTTTTGTTTCAAAATTTTTATTTGATTAACAAAGTCCAAAGTCTTCGTGACTAGCTTATCCTCATTATCTATTGTAATAATGTCAGTATTAATGGTTTTAGCAATAACATTTGAATCTGAAATCGTTGTTAAAGCCGTATGGTAATTTGACAATGTCGTGGTTAAATCAGTTCTTTGCAGCTCTAACTTACGCACTGATTTGTTATGTTTCAATTGAGACTCTTGAATAAACACATCTAAAGAACCCAATTGCTCCACATGATCTTTATTTATTAGCTTTAATAGTTTGTTCACCTGTGATGATGTTGTTAATTTTTGTAGTAGCAGAGAGTATTTGGTTAAATTCTTGAACAATTGGCCTTCTAACACACCTGAATCCCATGGCAGTGATGTTGACGATTGATAACTCATTCTTAAAGCACCTTTGCTTTGCAGGATCTCTTGCTAATACCCTTTGTAATACTGAGGATGACAATTTTGTCTTACAATGATATACGTTATCGTCGTCTAAAGGTATATCTAAAGAAAGGAAGAGGATCTTTTGAAATAAAAAGTAGTTAAATACAAATATTAATTAATTAAAATTAAAAAGAGAAAATGTTTTTAATAGGAAAAAGAATAAAATCAGAAGGAGATGTAGTTGTTAATTACTTTTTAGTTTTCTTAACAATATTTCTTATTTTTCTTTGATCATTGGAAAAGGAAGGAAAAAATTTAAAAGATTTCTAAGCAACAGTGGTAGTAGTTTTTTGGTGAACTTCATGAACATGAGTTTCAGGGTTGTGACGTTCCTGCTCATGTTCATTGGTGACTTCATGTTCTACATCAGCATTTTCAGCCCATCTTTCTTCTTCTTCAGCACCTGGCTCACCGCCTTCTACCTCTTCATCTTCATCTTCATCATCATAGTCAGCATAATCTTCGTGCTTGAAACTTAAAGTAGGTTTAACTTGAGCGGAATCCAAGGTCCATTCGTTCAAGGCACTTTCAGCATCGATAATGATTTGCTTAGAAGCTTCATAACCATCATAAGCAGGTCTTGTTTCACCTGGAGTGACGGGAGAATCATCTAGTAGTTCCAACAAAGCCTTACCATAACCTGCAATTAAAGCAATCTTTTCAGAATGCTCAATAATTGAATCAAATTGATAGTTGAAAGCGGCTCTTAGTTTAGATCTTGTGATATTGGATAATTGAGCTTCAGCGACTAAAGATTCTGCTTCAGCACGAACCAATTCCTGTTCCAAAACTTCAATCTTTGGTGATTCTGGATCTTTGTATTTCAAATAAGCAATCTTATCAGTAACCTTATCTTTACGGTCTCTTGAAGGTTGCACAGAACCTTCAATATCTCTAATAGATTTCAAAGTCAATCTGTATTGATCGTAACGATCAATGAATTGGTCGTCCAATTCACTCACTTCATAAATTAGCACACCCAACTTGTCAGTGATATCAGAAACATCATCATCGTTTTCTAAACCCCAGATAGACAACTGCTTTGCAGCATCACGTCTTTCATTGGAAGCAATTTCCATAGAACGTAAAACGTTCTTTTCAATCTTGACCAATTGAGATAGTTTTCTTGATAATTCTGGTCCCCAAGAGCCAGCAGCATTCTTTCTGAAACTGTATGCAATACCACCTTTACCAAAAAATCTACTCTTGGTAGAAGCTGGTGGGGGAGGAGGATTCTGCAATTCAGAGGCAGTAGGTGCCCTTGAATTTCTCAAGGAATAAGTTCTATGCATCTTATTTTCTTGATATTGTTTTGTATTACTACTTACAACACAATTAGTGAGAGCAAAACTCGAACAAAAGATAAAAGGAATTAAGAGTATATGTACTATCAAATATAGAGAATTATATATACCCTTTATTATCTGAAAATGACGGCCATCCAGGGAAAAGGGGAAAAAGCAAAAAAAATAAAAAAGTTTTGCCACCCCCCACCGCGTAAAGTCGACTAATCCGGCAATCGGTGTAAGAAAATAAAGGGTTTCCGTACATCGTGATGCAACAACCCTTAAAAGGGAAAAATAAAAACAACCGAAAGTCGGGTAACGGGCGTGGCTGGGATTATCGTGCCGAACGACACGGAGGCCGGGTAAGACCGACCGACCTCATGATCGAAAAGTTGTTTTGTACACACCCCTTCTCTGGAAGATAGCCGGATAGAATATAATGTTTTGAACGATAAGAACGATACACATTTTATGCAAAAGTGAGAAAGAGGAAGCAGTGTAGTATTGCTATGAACCGTACTCCGCCCACATCACCATCGTTGCCGTTGCAAGTCTCTTCTTTTGGCGGGTTGAAGACGGCAAAGTCAACGAGGAGAACTGGCTTTTGTAAGGATTATCCTCTATCGCCTTCACATGATGCATTAGCAAACCACCCGTCTTCGTCTTTAGAATGCTTATTGATGGATCTATCGTCATTGGCAAAGGCTGCTCCATTGTCACCGTCATCCCCTATCGAGCAAAATGGTGGAGTTATATCGCGTTGCACGGAGGACGATATACCCTGTAATGATGCTTCGAAATTGTTATCAGGGCAATTTGATATGTTAACAGATCCATCTTTGCAGTTATCTGTGCATCCGTTAGGCCATGGCTCGTATTCGTATGTTTATGAAATCGCGGGTAGAAATTTGGCCATTAAATTCCCACCATCGAAGAGGAAATCGAAGGTCATAATAAATGAAGCTAAAGTTCTTTCTTATCTATACAATGACACTGATGAGAAGGATAAGCACATAGTACCATTTTTGGGAATTTCATACATTAATAAATCTCATTATAGGAGGTTAAGATCGAACGAATTTGTTCCTGGAATAATAATGCCTAAATTTAATATGAATTTGCAACAATTTTATAAGACTCAAAAGGATAATGTGATACACGAGAATTGGTGGAAGTTAACAGTTCAAATTTTAACATGTTTAGATTTTCTGAAATCGAAAAGAGTAATCCACGGTGATATTAAAACCGCGAACATTTTAGTCGATGCAAACTTTGATTTTTTCCTGGCAGATTTTACGTCTGTTAAAAGATTGTCAAATAACGATACAAATAAGGCATCCCCATCAATGAATACCACAATGGAATATTGTGCACCTGAAATGATTAAAAATTCCATAGAAACATTTGATACAGATTTGTATGCATTGGGTCTATGTTTGTTATCTGTTATAACCAAAAATGAACCGTATGAAGAGGTTCAAAAGTTGAAATCTCATGGTATGGAAAGATCATCAAGTTCTATTCAACAATCACAATGGTTGATGAATGCTATCTTGAAAAACGATCCATTGAAATTGAATATCCTAAATGATGATGATGATCTTTATAGAATTTGGGCCAAAGAATTATCATTTTTATCATTGATTTTAACTCAAAGACTGTCATTAGATCAATGCTTAGCAGCTATATCTCTATCTCCCCATTAATTATTGCATTTAACCTCTTTTCCTTTTCAGCATCAGATTTTCTGGTATTTATCTCTTCATCTTTTTTAATCCATAATTTACTTAACTTACTTGGTACAATAAACTCAGGATGTGCCATACCACATTCTTTTCTACCAAGTGGACAAAATCCACTTATGTATCTTGGACATAAAACTTTTTTGATGTGTCTCTTGTTACATTGGGAACCTTGGGGACAAAATCCCATAGTATAGTATTCACACAGCGCTATCTTGGATTGGGGATCGATATGCAAATATTGACATTCAGGCGTTTGCGTACAGTATCCATTTTTGGAAAAGAAAACACACTCTGGCATCTTTCTTAAGTTATATTCGTGGAGATATTCACACTGATCATTTTTTTTACAAAGTCCTCTAAGCCAATGCTTACAAACAATCTTATTTTGAAATATAGGTAAAACATGCTTCTTCGGACAAGAAATTCCTCTAGGACATGATCCTGGCCCTTCTCTTGGATTATAGTACTCACAAATAGGACGATCTGGATCCAAGGAAAACGAATACTCTTGCCTTAGAAAGGGTTCAAATTTGAAGGGATACTCAGCAGTCTCAGGATGTATTATTGACATTTTATATATACAGTCTTCTCTTCATCCTTATTATTTGACTAATCATCAGTTTCATTTCGTTTTCAAGGTTTTACATATTGATAAATGTATTTCATCAAGATCAAAATCAAAATCAGAAATATCACAATATACGATGTGTATTTCTTCAAATTTCTTTGTAAGGGACCTGAACCAGCGTTAAGTTCACAGTTCATGTATTTTGCCACCCAGCGTTTACAACCACACACGTTATTGAGTTCTTCATCACAGGCAGTCATATACGTTTTTCAGAGTGACAACCATGTCTAAGATTGATGACAAGAAAATTGGCAACGAAAGCGATGACGGAGATGACGAAGCTCGTTATGTAGATCCAACGGTTCATAAAGTCCCAAATTATGAGATTTCAGAAAAAGCATTCATTCTTACTCAACAGAAATTGGTGTCCAAGCATGATGATGTAAAGAGATCTGTTTTGGAGATTGTTAAAGCTGAAGAAATGGCTCCGTATTACAAATATCTATGCGAAGAATACTTACCCCAAGGAGTACTCGTATTCGATGAAAGTCTATACAATGAATTGTTGGACAAGAACGAACAAAAAATAACAGAACTTAAGGAACATCTTGCAGAGGTTGAAGAAAATGATGAAGGTGAACTTGAACAAGCACAATGTTGGATTAAACTAGGAGAATACTATGCTCAAATAGGTGATCGAGCAAATGCTCAAGAAACTTTGGAGAAAGCTTTAACTAAAGCTATCTCTACAGGTGCTAAGATTGATATAATGTTGACAATTACCCGTTTAGGGTTTTTCTTCAATGATCAACTATTCGTTAAGGAGAAGTTGGAACAGATTAATGTCATGATTGAAAAGGGCGGTGATTGGGAAAGGAGAAATAGATTCAAAACTTACCAAGGTATTCATTGCCTTGCGATAAGAAATTTCAAAGAAGCAGCTAAGTTGTTGGTCGACTCACTGGCCACTTTCACATCTGTTGAACTAACATCATATGAAAACATCGCGACATATGCCTCTGTTGCCGGCTTATTTACACTGGAAAGAACAGAGTTAAAGTCCAAAGTAATCGATTCTCCTGAGTTGCTGTCCTTACTTACCACAACATCGGCTTTGCGGTCCATTTCATCATTGACCATCTCCCTATATGCTTCTGATTATGCAAGTTTCTTCCCCTTCCTATTGGAGACGTACGAAAATGTTTTAGTCCCATGCAAATTTTTAAATGCACATTCGGATTTCTTCGTCAGAGAAATGAGAAGAAAAGTTTACGCTCAACTCTTGGATTCTTATAAGACGCTATCATTGAGATCAATGAGCAGTGCATTTGGCGTGACGGTGGACTTCCTAGACAACGATCTAGGTAAATTCATCCCAAACAAACAATTGAATTGCGTCATCGACAGAGTGAACGGTATAGTCGAGACAAATAGACCCGATAATAAGAACGCCCAATATCATCTTTTGGTCAAGCAGGGTGATGGTCTACTGACCAAAGTACAGAAATATGGTGCAGCCGTAAGGTTAACTGGATCAGATCGCGTAGCATAGAAATGTCATATATAATCTTTATACACGGAATAAGTCACGAGCCAAGCTGTCGTTTTTCGTTTATCTACTGGTTTCCAGGCTTTCATGCCTCCTTTGCAAACTTTTGCTCCTAGAAAAACACGTGAAGCGTACTGCGGCTTCATGCTGTTCATATCTTGGCAGATATTGCTCTCTGCCACCTTCCTACCGGCAGACGCTGTCGTTTGAGAAAATATCGTCATCATGCACATCGCTCTTGAGGGTTCTCATTGTCAATCGCAAAAATGACATCTGTAAATGATTCTGGGCGAAAATAAGGGATGTTAAACGCGGCTTGTTTCTGGCCAATTGCTATGGCATTACAAATAATTGCTTAAACGGTACATGATTAATCATCGTTTACCGTGCAATGTATCGAATAGAATTTTAAAAATATTATATCGGTCTTAAGGCTCCAACAATCTCCTCAGAATGCCAGTTACGCGTTGCGGAAGACCTGCATGGCCATAGCGAGGCCGCTCCAATGATGTGTAAGCAACGTAATGAAGGTAAACTCTTAAAGTTCCGCAAACGATATAATTTGTACAGCAATATTTTGCAATTGGTGCGCTATATATAAAGATGGCAAACCACTTCATTGCATTTAGTACGTCTCTCAGCAAGTAATGAGTTAGTTTTACTGAACCATTTGGAAACATCAGTGCGATATTAATGCTTTTCGGAATGTCTAATAACGAACAGCCACCACAAGTTTATTCCCTGGAAAATGGGTTCACATACAGTCACCATCCATATGGCAATCAAGTTGCTAGGCCCGACGGTCCGGTACTATTGCAAGATGTTCATTTAATAGAGTCCATGGCCCATTTCGATAGGGAAAGAATTCCAGAGAGAGTTGTTCATGCGAAAGGTGGGGGTTGCAGATTCGAGTTTGAGTTGACCGACTCTCTGAGTGATATTACTTTTGCTGCTCCTTACCAAGACGTCGGTTATAAATGCCCTGGTGTTGTTCGTTTCTCAACTGTCGGACGTGAATCTGGTTCTCCTGACACTAAGAGGGATCCAAGGGGTGTTTCTTTTAAGTTTTACACCAATTGGGGTAACCATGATTGGGTATTCAACAATACTCCTGTGTTTTTCATAAGAGATGGTAATCAGTTTCCACATTTTATTCATACTCAAAAGAGAGACCCGCAATCTCATCTAAGTCAGGATAATGACAGTGCAATGTTTTGGGATTATTTAACTCAAAATCCAGAATCGATTCACCAGATCACGTACATGTTTGGTCCAAGGGGTACTCCGGCTTCCTGGGGTGACATGTCTGCCTATTCGGGACACACCTTTAAATTTATGAACAAAAAAAATGAACTAACTTACGTCCAAATACATGTCCGTCCTGAGAATGGCTTCAAAACTTTAAGTGGTGCAGAGGCAGATGAACTTGCAGGTTCCGACCCAGACTATAACCAATCAAAATTATTTCAACAATTGCAGAATGGTGAGCGCCCCAAGTACACCTGTTATGTTCAAACAATGACTCCAAAACAGGCCGAGGACTTCAGGTATTCCGTCAACGATTTGACTAAAATCTGGCCACACAAGGAATTTCCATTAAGAAAGTTCGGTACCATAACCTTGACTGAAAATGTGGAAAACTATTTTGAAGAAATTGAGCAAATCGCTTTCAGTCCAACTAATACTTGTATTCCGGGCATTGAACCTTCCAACGATTCAGTTTTGCAGGCCAGACTGTTCTCTTACCCAGATACTCAACGTCATAGGCTAGGCGCCAACTATCAGCAACTGCCAGTAAATAGACCAAGAAATGCTGGTTGTCCATATATCAGCGCTTTCTCAGCAGGTCTTTCGGCTAAAGCAGTCGACCCGGCAGCTTCTCAATGTCCTCATATCATTTCCAACTTTCAAAGAGATGGACCGGGTTGTTTATATAATAAAGGTAAAGAGCCTAACTACATCTCAACTTTGCCAAAGGCTGACATGAAGTTCAAGAATTTAACTGATGACAAGCTCTCGGACAAATTTACTGGCGTTGTTTTGGACTCTGACACCGAAGAATACCTAAAACAGCAAGAACTTGAGAGACAAAATCATGAAACGATTATTAACGGTAAAATCAATGAATACTACTACAAGAGCGGCGTTAGCGAAAAGGATTTTGAACAACCAAGAACTTTGTATGAAAAAGTCTTTGATGAAGAAACCAGAAAGGCATTCGTGGAAAATGTTGTGGGCCATGCTTCCAAAAGCTCCGTTCCTTACATTAAAACGAGAGTTAGTCAATATTTTGGTTTACTAAATAAGGACTTGGGTAAAGCTATTGCCGAAGGTTTAGGTATCAAGTGGGAACCTGTCAATTTTGAAGAATACGCAAAATCAACGAACATCTCAAGCGCTTTTTGATATGCATATTTGTAGATGCACACATATAAACACCTATTTATTATAAGATATGAACCCCTATTTATTTAAACGCATGAATGAAAGTATATCGGAGTGTAGACCAGCGATACAACTAGCCTTATCGATATTTCTTATTAATCTGCACGTGAATAACGTTCAATCCTGACCGAAAAAGATCTTTTGGTTTGTGACTGCACTACGCCTAAAGAGGTATCGGGTTTAATGAGTTTCTGCTTAGAAACGTACGCAGAGAGGGTAAAAAAATATAGAAACTCGAAGCACGTCAACAGAAAAAAATGAAAAATTTCCTCGTGTAGGTCGTTGGAGAACCGATTGGGAAACATTCAATTAACTAATAGGATGACATATATAAATCAACACAGATTAACGGAGATTGATTAGGATAAATCAACATTGAAGTCGCGAATTTGCCTTATTTATAATAAAATAACCGCAATGAAATCAGTTTTGCTACAGCACATCAATCCGTTATTCGAGAAATACCCTGTATTACAGGAATACATTCCCACTGTGGATCGTCCTTTCTTTAACATTTTTCTATGGGGCCATTTCAATGAGATTGTGAAAAGAATCACATTCGGTAAATTCATTCCAAGTGAATTTAAATTCGTGCCGGGCGAGTTAGCATTGAGTAATTTGCCGGAAGTTTTGACGGCTATTGCTGCTTATTACATTATTATACTTGGAGGTCGAGCCGTGTTGCGTAAAACTCAACCTCTTAAGTTGAACTTCCTTTTCCAGCTGCATAACCTCTTTTTAACCAGTGTTTCATTAACTTTGTTGGTCCTTATGGTAGAACAGTTGGTCCCCATGATTTCGGAACACGGTTTATATTATGCAATTTGCAATGCTGGCGCTTGGACTCAGCCAATGGTTACTCTTTATTATATGAACTATATTGTGAAATTTATTGAGTTCATAGATACCATATTTTTGGTTCTGAAGCAAAAGAAACTGACATTTTTACATACGTATCATCACGGCGCTACTGCTCTGCTATGTTATACACAATTGGTCGGAACTACCTCAATTTCGTGGGTTCCAATTAGTTTAAATCTGGGTGTTCACGTTGTCATGTACTTCTATTATTTCCTGGCTGCTAGAGGTATCAGGGTTTGGTGGAAAGAATGGGTGACCAGATTTCAGATTATGCAATTTGTATTGGATATTGCGTTTATCTATTTTGCCGTTTATCAAAAAGCAGTGCACCTTTATTTCAGATCTCTCCCTCACTGTGGAGACTGCGTTGGATCAACTACGGCCACATTTTCTGGTTGTGCCATCATTTCCTCTTATTTGTTTTTGTTCATCGCTTTCTATATTGAAGTTTACAAAAATAAAGGGACTAAGAAAAGTAGAGTTATTAAACGTGCTCGTGGTGGTGTCGCTGCTAAAGTGAATGAATATGTCAACGTTGACTTAAAGAATGTTTCAACGCCATCTCCCTCTCCTGATCCAAGTTTGAGAAAGAGAAGAAATTAGCTTCTTATTATATTTAATTTAAGGTCACCTTGATCACCCCATTTCCACAATGGCTTATATCAAGCGTATTGTATACTTATCTCGTCATAAATACTTTTCTCCTGGAAGGAAAAAGGAATTAGGAGTAAAATTGTATAA
Source organism: Torulaspora microellipsoides (assembly GCA_900186055.1). Classification (NCBI taxonomy): domain Eukaryota; kingdom Fungi; phylum Ascomycota; class Saccharomycetes; order Saccharomycetales; family Saccharomycetaceae; genus Torulaspora; species Torulaspora microellipsoides. The sequence continues at coordinate 291,233 of FYBL01000006.1, read as the reverse complement.
TGTTAAAACTATATTTTTTGATATTATTCGTGTCTGTAAATTCTCAATACTTGATATATACATATGTATACATTATCAATTTTTAGATTCCAAATCATTAGATCTTTCTTTTGACAGCACTATTGACCTCTTAACCATCTCGGGTGTAATTTTTGCGCCGCCTCCAAGTAGTGTAACGTTGTTCAGATTTCCCTTAGAATCACCAATGATTGATATAGTTGAAAATATGCAGGATTCCTCGGTTTCTGTATCTAGATCGGCCAGTAGCACTGATGACGGTTCATTATCCTCCATATCTACATCATCTACATCATCTTTTGGTATTTGAGCCTCTGGATCCAAGTCAATGATACCATAACTGGACGCGAACCCAATGTCAGATTGGAGCAGCTGTAAAGGTATACTTTTTTCGGTATCACATAATATATCATAAGCTTCTCTTATTGTAGCACTCCTTCCTCTCGTTCTTACTGTCGTTTTCAAAGCCGTAGCACGTTCATCGATGAAAGCCCTAGGAAGTTTAGTATTCTTCAATGCATAAATTAGAGAATTCCAACATAAGTCAAAAACAGGTCCCGTACGGCTAAATACAACAATTTTAGCGTAGAGCACATAAGACCATCTTCTCTTTGGTAAAAATTGTACAAATGAGGATAGATCCTCTACCTCATCGGGATATGCAACATGAATGTTACCTTCATGATCAGTTGTGCGAACACCACACTTAACCTGCAGAGCTGATTTAGGAATAATCCCAGAATGTAATACACAGTCGTACAGTTTTTGAGAAATTGTCATTTCTTCATCGGTTGGTGCTCCTACCCTACCTCTTTCCACCTCCACTAAGGGAAAAACAGAAACATATTTGCTAATTTCATCTCTTTTCCGAGACATCTTCAGAAGTTCCTCTTCGCCATAATCTTCTTCATCCACCGGTATATTCTCCTCTACGATACCTCCAGTGATGGATGTGATGACAAAGGTATTTCCACATTTCAGCACGTTCGAACCTAAAATGTTGTTATTTGTATCATTAGAGCTCGCATCAGAAGCACTATAACGAGAAAGTGTTGCTTCATTAATATTTATATCTCGAAACTCTTCAAAAGCCCTCAAACATGGTCTAATCCCAAGCGACAGATGCCTTTGTAGTGATAATTCAGGTGAAATACGGGCAAGAACCTGTGGTGGAAATGTAATCGGGTGAATATCCACTGTTTCAGCCTCAGTTTCAATCATATCAATTACCTTTGAGCTCAATATAAAGTCTCTTTGTAGAGGGCCATAGAAGAGTAACTATCGAACATGGAAGCTATCAAGTCTACATTTGCATATTTTTTTCAAGATGTTCACGGCAAAATTTCAGTTTCCTATTTGGGTTCCTAACCCTGAAACGGACGTATGTTGGAATTTCTACTTTTGAGCGACATGTCGTGAAACATGACGGTGAATGAATGGGTAAATACGTATAAATTCCTGCGTAATAGCATATGAAGGATGTAGATATATAGTTTTCAAATTAGATATCATAAGCATGGGTATTATTGTAGTGGGATCATTAAATTACGATTTAGTCACCTATACTGATCGAATTCCTCATGCTGGGGAGACTTTTAGAGCTAACAGTTTTGAAACTCACGCGGGAGGCAAAGGTCTGAATCAGACGATAGCTATTGCAAAATTGAAGCAAACGGATGCCCCTTATGCTGTAAGAATGGTAGGAAATGTTGGCGATGACTCTTTTGGACAACAATTGCTGACAATATTAAAAGCTAATGATGTCAACGTTTCCGAAATAAACGTAGTGCCTGGTGAAAGTACTGGTGTAGCAACCATTTTAGTTGAGGCACATAACGGGGGACAAAATAGAATTCTTTTAACTGAGGGAGCCAATGGGAGAACCGTATATACTCCGAACAAGCTAGTACAACTTTTTGGAAGGGTTCTGAAAGATGATATCGAAGATAATAAACATTTCGTAGTATTGCAACACGAAATCCCAGATCCTTGTTCTATAATGGCATGGGTCAAGAAAAATCACTCTGCATTTCAGATAGTTTTCAATCCATCTCCGTTTCATCCAATAGCCAAGGAAAATTGGCTCTTTGTTGACATTTTAATTGTAAATGAAATTGAAGCTTTACAAATTGTCGAAGCTGTTTATTCAAAGGAAGAATACGCCGAGTACGAACAAACTATCAAAACAGACTTTTTCAGCGCTTATAGTAAACTTTGCCAAAAGTTCCAGGAAACATTAGTCAATCAGCTGAATTCTGCTATTGTCATTATAACTTTGGGTTCACAGGGAGTTTTGTTTGCCTCCAAAGTTAACCCAAAAGTTGCTTACGTACCCTCGATCGCCAACATCGAAGTTGTCGATACTACTGGTGCTGGAGACACGTTTTTAGGATCTTTAGTGACTCAGTTATATCAGGATGCCCCATTAGACAAAGCAATTAAGTTCGCTACGAAAGCGAGCTCAATAACAATTCAAAGAAGGGGTGCTGCTGAAAGCATCCCATCATACATGGAAGTTAATTTAAGACCTTGATACAACTCCGCAATAGACTTTTTGCGCTTCACGTGTATCAGCAAAATACTTGACAAAAAATGGATACATCTTAGAAGGACACCATATCAATTGATTTACCTCTCAGGATGATTGGAACCGGGTAAGATAATTTCTTTTCACGATCTTCTAACCCACATACATAAGAACTCTAGATTCTATTCCAGTACCATTTTTCTGTATTTGAGACTGGAAAGAACTTGTTCGAGCAAACACGTTGTGGTCGCAGCTGGACTTGCCTGAAAAGTAGCTAAGAACTTCATGTCGATCTTGGCATACGAGAATTTCTTACCGGTTTTACAATTCCTTCCTGAATGTAGTGGAGATAGGTAAAGCGCAAAGTATCGAAGCTCCTGGATCTAAGACAGAAGTTACAGTCCCGTCTAAGAGCTCATGGGAAAAGGTGGATGTACCGCCGCAGGGTCCTTGACAGAGTACTTGAGATAATACACTAGTATCGTCTATAAGATCACACTGAGGCGCCCCTCTACTTTGGAAAAGACTGAAGCCCATCATGCTCGAGTTATTTAACCATACGATAGCTAGCAGTTGAGCAGCAGTCCTTTTTGCACTTGAATGCATTACAAATCCCCGCCTGGATTAAAAGTTTATACAGGTTATTTATCTATGTACACGGGAATGCTCGCCGGACTTGTCTGAGTAGTTTTCTCATGCGTGTCTGCTCCATCAGATGACATTGAAGATGTGGGGGAGGCGCCTATTGAAGGTTCGGTGTACGTTTTGTTCAGCAACCTTAATTTGCGTCTGCCTATGTTATTCTCATTTTCTTCAGTGAGTTCGTTCTGGTCCAAACGGCCAACTTCTAGACTTTCTATGCTATAGTCAGTCGATCTTGTGGAACCCGGATTTTCATTTGAACTAGTACTACCAGAAATACCTTCAGCATTTTCAACATGGGCGACCTTCATTTCGGTTTCTTCTGCATCATCCTCGTCATCATCAGTCTCTAAGATATCTTCAGTATCTGTCTTGTTGGTCTCATATAATAACTTTTGCCTTTCATTCATTTCTTCGATTTTCAATTTATATTCTTTACGTGATTTTAATATTATCTCCTGCAATTTAGAACCTCCGAGTCTTCCACTTTCAGTACGGCGTAAGTAGAAGAGTAGATAAGCGGATCCCGCTATGCTGCGTTCAGGGGTAGTCTCTGTAACACGAGAGTCGTCGAAATAATACCATTTTTCGTCACTGGAGTTTTTCACGTAGGCCGTGTAGTGACCTCCTCCAAGGCCCCCATAATGGTTATCTACTGCTATCAGATCATACAATGCCCCGCGAGGATCGTCTTTATTAACAAGATAGTCCGTCATATCAAGATCCGTAATAGGAAAATGAACAATTTCGTCGATTTTATCGCTAAAAGATCGCTGGTTTTCAAACCTTTTCAAATGGATTAATAGAATATCTGGTGTGTTCCAAAGTTGAATCTGTTTTGTTGCTTGTCTGTGTTCTTTGCAGGTAGGACAATACCACGAATCGTTCAAGCCCAACACCTCCCTTTTAGAAAATAATTGCAGACAATCATGTAATGTGATCTTTTTCTCGTTCTGCTTTTTACGTTCTTCCTTCTGAGTCGCTAAATGGGTGTTCAAGAACTCTGCTGGGTTTTCCCAGTTTATCATTGTATCCTCTGAAAACACCTCTTGAACAGACGAGCTCGACCATTCGCAAACAATTACATTGCGCGGGTGAATAATAGGACTTCTTTGCACGATAGGTTCCTCAACCTCCATATCATCGTTTTCGAATTCAGTAGCGTTGTTGTCATGCTTTTCGTGTGCTAGAGGTTCCGTATCACTACCAGTATCTTGGATTTCTAAATGACTCTTAACAGACTTCAAGCTGCCATCTTCACCGGTAAGCTCGTTGCGAACAGTTGATTCATGTAGATTCTCAGTTTCCAGCTGGTAACTTTGGGCAAATGCGGGGTAATCGTAGATGTCTTTTACGATTGGATCTAAGGATTCGGTTATATCTCTTGCTCTGCCAAAATTTATATGTGAAAGCGGTGTCCAAAAGTCTCTTTGTGATTGTGTGTTTTCGGAGACTCGTGATTCTGGAACGGTGCCACCAGTACTATTCCTGAGAAACTTGATGGAAAAAAATTCATTGATATTTATTTTTTCTGTAACCGCATATTGTATAACGTCTTTGTATTTTTCGAAATCAACCATTCTATATCTTTCTTTTAGCAGCGGTAGTGAAACCAATGAAGAAGGCTCCTCTAATGAAGCAAATGGAAATCCAACGAAACCTCCACTCAAATTTGTATAGCATTTTTCAAGTTTCAAACGGATAGAAGCAGGATTTTTTGTATCCTCTGGGGAAAGTACTAAGAAGAAAGGAACACCAAATGGCCTCGGGCTTTTAAAACCTTCTTCTAATTTTGTATTCAGTACTGGCACAATAATATCATCGCCTGAAGCGACAAGTTCGTAAAATATAATATCGTCAGACTCCGATATTAATTCTTGTATCGGAAGGAACTGAGAATTTGACTCTGAAGACTCATAGTTACTGTAAAACTGGTGGCTGAATACTTCGCAGCCATACAAGTTCCGCGAATCTATCTCTGCGTATTTTGCAACGTACTCCTTCAAGCTCTGGTAAGTGGAGGATTTAGGTAGTTCCACTTCCAAAATGCAAGGTGGAGAGTTTTGAGGGAAAATTTTCACTTTCGAGTGCCAAACAGCATTGACCGGTAAGGGCAACGTTAAATCGTTGTATGGATCAAACGTAATAGAGACATTAAGACACTCTGGACATTGCAATGTAGATTCGTAAAGTCCCACAAACATATCCGTTATCACAGAATCGTTACGTAATGAATGCTTTTTCCACGTATCTTCCGCAAGTTTCCTTATTAGACTAAAGTCATTCATATCATCTTTAGGGGACCATGAGGGCTTCTCAATGTACGGTTTGTCGACGATTCTATTCAAATCTTCGTGGAGCCCATCAAGTAGAAAGGCAAGAAATTCTTGCGAATCTTGTTGCATATATCCTGAAAATATTCCATTAAAGTGACCAATTGTCGTCTTAAAACTACTAGGCGAATACGCTGAACGTAATGTTGAAGATAGTGGTGCCAGTTGGCTCTTGAAAAGGTTTTGAATTAGTACGCAGAAAGCCCGAGCAATATGACCTTGATGTCCCAAGGGATTGTCGACATTGACTTCATTTTCATAACCATTATATAGAAAATAGTCGCGTAACTCCGGAATATGCACAAGACATTGTAATGCGGAGTTCATATAGCAAGTATTTCCCAAATTCGTTAATCCAGTCACCCCTTTGGATGGTGTAAGTTCATTGTATATGAAATAGTTCGAAAGCCAATGGTAGTTTCGACCTGATTGTCTTATTTCAACCACAAAATCACCCGATGATATATGCAATTCTTTCAGTGTATGGTGGAACATTTGTGATGTGATGCGTGTCTTTACAGGTAGTTCCATAAATTGCAAGGGATTTATTCTATAAGTCGATTGTAAGACGCTATTCAATTTATTAGCATCTGAATCCTTGACATACCACAGTTTGAACTTCGTCTTTTCGATATCTAAATGTAATTCTCTATCAAAGAAAGAATCCAAAATTTTCGTGAACACTTGTTTAATAGTGGACAAATTCGACATTGTGAAGTATGGGACTCCACTATTATTATATCGGTTTTCACTGTCATTTTCAACTAAATGATGCATTTTAACTACACATCTGTTATACTCTGTAACCAGTACGCCATTTTCTTCATCATATACTAGACACGTTGCCACTGGTTGTGAACGGGGCGCCAAGCCATACCATTCCACCAGCTTCTCGAAGACTGATTCAGGAACAGATGTATACGGGCAGCGATCATACTCCACAAGAATGAAATTTTTGTAGTCTCTGCATATTAGGGTTGTGTTTATAGGACCAAGCTCTTGTGGATCTACAATATCTGGGTTTAGGAAAGTATCGTACCAGAATTGCGGTATAATGAACACCTTATCACCTTCTTGAGCAGTTACTTCATTTTTTTTGATAAGCTGGGTTACTATTTCTCTTTGCTGCTGCAATAGGGGAAAGGATACCTCTGAGATGTCTTGATCGCTATTTTCCTGCCTTTTCGCATCTTCTTCATTACTTACTATGTCTTCTTCCTCATCAGACATGTTATGCACTTGCACGCCCAAAGACTCAGGGCTTCCGGTATGGTGACCTTCGCTTTCCATACGATGAACCTTATTTTTTTACCAGATTTCTTCAGATTGACCGTTCAACAGTCATATGTCGATTTATGGAATTTACCCTTAAAGGTCGTTAAAAACGCGACTGCAAAATTTTCAGCGCTGTTGGCGCATATATTTGTTCCTGTTATTCCTATATTGAAAAGCTGAAAGCAGATGTTCAGAAGAACCCAAGACTAAAAAATTTGCGAAGATCCTAGAATTTCGGATATAACTGATACACTCTCCCATATGAAAAGTCAGCAAAAGTTGCAGTCTGCATTTGTTATGATTTGGTAATGCCGTCGTTAGAAAAAGACCCTTTCCACAGAGAAGTTATGCACGACTGTGCGCATGTGCATGATTCAATCTTGAATACGCTATAGGTACAAGAAATTTATACTGTTGCTCAAAATGCTTCGAGGCGTTCCGCATGGATGATGTGCTCCTTCAAAGTTGATTCGTATATATGTGTACTTCTACAAGCGGCCCTAATGCGCTGAAAGAGTCTGCTATTTAATATAGCATGCCAAGGATTGAGAGGCAATTGCCCTTTGTTATCCACATAATTTTGCACACATACTTTCAGCGTTATAATTGAAAAACCCCGCCGTAATGCATTTTTGCGAATAGTTCAAAGTATTTGACCATAGTCCGATCAATTCGTGAATATAGTGAATGAAACGACTAAAGCAAAATATGGCCTTAATAACACGAAAGTAATTTTCTGTTCATCTCGTGAACTTATTTTTGGCCACCTACATCTGATGGAGGAGCCTAGAATAGCATCTGTCAACATCGAAGAGTTATGAGTTTCTTGGGGGATATGATTGTTTTGAAGATGACAGTGTTCATGAAAATAACGGTACTTGAATGGTGTAGAATATGTTGGAACGCACGATCGGTATTTAGTGCAATTCAAAATTCAAATGAAAAATGAGCACCGCAAATTCGTGTCGTATACTTTTCAAATAAAGCTCCTAACATTTTATTCAGCTTCACTATTTAGAAAATAATAGTTTTTATTTAATTTAAAAGTAGCAGTCGGTGCAGATTTCAAAAAGTGAAAATAAAACATCAAAATAGTGCCCAGGAATATTAGCCTTTGAGCACCGATTCCATGATTCCATATCCTACTGTAATAACGCACAGAAATGCCAAAAGAGAGGCCGGAACACCTCTCGTAAGAAAAGTACTGACATTAAGATATCTCTCTCCTTTCCGATCCGTCATTGAAATTGCCGTAACATTAGGGAAACCAGATGATGCCAATCCCATACCACACGATGCTAATAAAGCGCAACCAAATACCAAAATTGGGGCAGCGTTTCCAGTATCCAAATTATCACCAACTTCTTGAACCAAAGGCACAATAATAATAGCTGAAACAGTGTGGGACACAAATGTGCCGACAACCAACATCAGAATACCAAAAATACACAATATGGCAAACAAACCGTCGTTCTGAATATTTCTCTGCAATGCTCGTGCGATTGTTGATAATAGGCCCGATGTCGAAACTGCGTTACCTAATGCAATACCTCCCATTGCCAAAACAACAATTGACCAAGGAAATGAATTCAAGTCACTTGCACATAACATACCTGTGCCAAAAAATAAGACGATCGGTAAAACTGCGATTTGACCAGAAGAGCCAAACGCGCTTTCAATCTTGGATTCTACACACCATAACAAAATCGTACCCATGCTCACAAAAATGACAAAGTATTGCTTTAAAGTGAATTTTGCTCTAATTGGAGTGAACTTTTGCAATTTGGTTTTATGAAACTTAAAAGTGAAGCATATGACCCCCCATGAAAGTAACATAGCAATAATACCTGTAGGTAGTGCCACAGCGAAAAATTGACCCCATCCGACACCATAAGGTTTCAAATACTGCATTGAGATAACATTTTGAGGGGACGAAATTGGGGAGGCCATGCCACCAATATCGGCAGACAATGCAACACCTATTACTAAAGCTTTACCAAATGGTGAGGATGCTTCCAGTGGATCCAATAGAGGAGAAAGTAACGAATATGTCAAAACAGGAGCAGCAACATTTGAGATCCACATTGATAGGAAAAACACAACACCCATCGCCATTAATAGAACGTTTCTCGGTTTGGTGCCTGCTAAAGCCAGTAGCCAGGATGCAAGAACCCTAGCAACATCATATTGTGAAAGAGCCTCACCTAATGTAAATCCGGCCAGCAAAATCATAATTGTTGAGGACCACATTTGAGATAATACCTGCGATGAAGCTGCAGCAGCAGTCATTACTTGGCCGTTACTATCTTTCAAAACCCTAAATAGCACTACCAATAAAGGAACCAATAAAGCCGTCGCATACAATGGAATAGCTTCACTTGCCCATAACAACGCAACACACTCAACCAGTGCCATACAACGGTGTTGTGCTTCATCATTGAAAGTCTTGACTCCTAATAGGACACCAGTTAGTGCAATAATAAATGCTATTTTGAATGCTTTAATAGTAAAAAACAACTTTGGTACTGATATCTTGTTTATTTCAAGAGAATGGATGCGGATTTGTCTTGGTAGATGGTAATGGTACCAGTCTATCGCCAGTTTATTATTGACATGAGGATTCACAGAATCTGACTCTGTTTGTATTTCTTTACTATGAGATAGCAACCCTAACATATCTTTCCATGTATTACTTCTTTCCCACACGATGTGGTCATGCAAGAAGCACTTCAACTCATGCTTACACTCTTCTATGTTGGATGGTTGTCCCTTAATTATCGCGTAGAATTCTATTAATTGGACTATTTTATTGTTTAATGCTTTTAAAGTCCCATGTTGAAAAACGTAACTATCTTTGAAAAAGACTTCTGACTGAATTAATTTTTCTCTTGTATTCATATGCAATACTTTGTCAAACTTCTTTGTAATTTTACAGAACCCAAGACGGTTCAACTCGATAAAGGATTTCAATTGATTCAAATCAATGTACAGGTTTACAATAGATTGTTTCAAAAGTGATTTTTTCTGTGATTTTACATTAAATTGTGAATGATGCAACAAAGCCGTATTATCTTGGACTCCATATTCATCATCCTCTTCATCATCATCGTCGTCAAAATCTTCTTCAGAATAATAGTCTGAACGAGCGTGAAGTGAAGCGTTTTGCGACTCATTTTCTTCAGTATTTTGTGCAGAACGTGTTCTATGAGGGTGACCTGCAGACGAAATCGATTGCGAATCCAAAGAATCTTCCCACACATTACAAACTCCCTCTTTCTGCAAATCCTTTAGTAAAGTGTCGAATTTTTCATAGAATTTCGCTTCCATTCTTTTGTAAAAATCATCAATCGTCAATTTCTCTTCGTCTAGATTGGCGACAAATGCATCATACGAACTGCACAGAGTCTTTTCTTCGCTAGATGACGAGGAACGATGTGATAAAAATCTTCCTTTGATCTTTTTCAAAGATGTGTTCTTTGGGCTATTTATAGGGGCAAGTTTGGGTGACGGTAATTCTTCAAGCTCAAAAGTCTCTTCTTGAACCATATCATCGGCCTTCCGATTGTTACTCCTACCTCTACCATTATCACTCGCATTGAACAATTTGTTCCTCCAATTTTTTGCGATTTGTTTGGAAGATGGGGAGGCTATGGCAGTATCTGGCTCATGGTTTGGTAAATTGATATCAATACCCTTAAACTTCAATTCTTCTGTTTGTAAAGTGTAAATCAAATTTTTCAACTCGTTATAGTCAATGTAATGACTTTGCCATTCCGGAACTGCATTATATTTTAAAAAGTGAGAGAACCTCATTTATCACAACAATTCAAAGACGAAAGCTGTCAAATGATCCTGAAACACTGGTTGATGCACCTCGCTAATGATGATCTCTTTATGACTCGTAACAGATCGCACGAGCTTTTAGCCTATATCCGGCAGAAATAATCAAGATCTATCAACCAACAAATCTTATATTAGCGCAGATATCTTAACTAGAATCAAAGACTAGTCAAGATTCTTTGTTTTTGAATCATTTGCTTATTGCGCCTTCTTGTGTGTTCCAAGCCCATCACACTCGAAGAAACTGATTTTGCATTATCAAATTTCTCTCTTTTCTTTTTTGCATGTAACAAAGTTATCATGTGACAGAATTTGAAAAAAATTCAATAAAGTACGTTCATGTGCTATTTACAATAGGTTATATTCATTTCTGGTACATTACATTAACAGCTCCTATCCACAATCCACGCATTTTTGTTATTTCTTCTTGGCAAATTCTCAGGAAACTTCGACTTCACGATGATGTGGCTCCCTCTGTAAATATAGCAGAGAGTACGAGGGGGATATTCCACCAGATCCTTCAAAAAATGGTCAATTATCAGAGTCCTTACACTTATTGTAGGAATATCTTCGAGGGACACTTAAACATATATTTGAACATCTAGTTTTCACAGCTTTGGTTTCGGTTCGAGGTGGTACAATTAACAGGAGAAATCGATTATACTAGAAATATGTATGAGATGCGTCTACGGCATGCCGCTGAGGAGGAAACCCTTGAGCAAGAGCAGTTCAGAATCTATTGCTTTGTGATATATTAAGACGCTTCTTGTTGAAAGAGATTTTCCTTAGAGGAATTGTTGAAACTATTGATGTTAGACATTGTCAGATACTTGGTGATTGTTCTATTATAGAGATATATAAATCCTTGCTTTTCTTATAAAGTGAAGCTAAGTCATAAATCCAAAGGCTGTCATATCTGGCAGTATCACCCGTATTTATACCTGATGAAATTGCACATATTGAGACATAATCAGCTGCTGTCAGTGAAGATTTTTCACTCTTCTGATTGCATTTCAATCTCTGATCACACCATTTATTTGATCCCATAGAATCTATAGTACCAACGAATAATGTTGCGTGATATGTTGCGTGCCCATAGTTTCATTTGTGGTAAGATTCCTGATTTGTAATCGTCTCGCAAGTAGCTATCAACTGATATATTCTCACTCTTTCATATCACTTGATACTTTGTTCGGGCTTAATCTTACCTTCTTAATCTTATTATTCGCTCTATTTACTGATGGAAATGCTGTTTTACAACACTTCAATTCTATAACATAATCATCATCTTCAATATCTTCAATATCTTCAATACTACAAGCATGTGATATTCGAGTACTGAGAATAACGGAGCACTTCAGTGTGGCTAAACGAAAACAACCATTATCAAAACGTCTTGATTGTCAAGAGCCCAAGACCAGAAGCTTCTGCTTATTTCCATTTACTTCAGGTGATTAAATGTTTTACTGTTTGGATCTTATCCGGGATAACCGTACAATAAAGAGAACAAACTAAGAAATACTGCTTCTATGGCCAAGTTGGTAAGGCGCCACACTAGTAATGTGGAGATCATCAGTTCAACTCTGGTTGGAAGCATTTTTTTTTCTTTTCTTTTGATTCTCATGTGCGCCGATCCAAATTCCGCTGGAACTTTTTCTTCACATCTCGATGATTGTTGTCTAGTCATAATGAAATTTGAAAAATTTTAGGAAATGAGAGTTATTCTGAAAGTTGTAATGACTATTAAATAGATTTAATCTTTTACTTTTTTTAGCAGATTTTCCTAGTTTGTACGTATATTTAGGCATCGTGTCTTAGTTATCTAGTTCGGTCATATAAAGAAGTTATACTGTCACAAACCGCAAACTGTTATGCTCTCTGCTGGTACAAGAGTCACTATTAAAAGAAAGCTGGCCACTCATGCCAAATTTCCTTCTATTCCAAAGGACTTTCAGTCCCGTGTTCCTCCTTATGCAAAACTGTTGAACAACTTGTATAAGGTTAAGGAAATTACGAACAATACACCTCTGACGTTAGCTGAAAAGATATTATATTCTCATTTGTGTGATCCTGAGGAATCTATTGTTTCTTCCAACTTGGAAGATATTCGTGGTTTGCAATATTTAAAATTAAACCCAGATCGTGTTGCCATGCAAGATGCCTCAGCACAAATGGCGCTTTTGCAGTTCATGACTACCGGGCTTTCAAAGACATTCGTTCCTGCATCTATTCATTGCGATCATTTGATTGTTGGTAAAGAAGGTGAATCAAAGGACTTGGTATCCTCGATCGCTACAAACAAGGAAGTTTTTGATTTCTTACAGAGTTGTGGTAAAAAATTCGGTATTCAATTCTGGGGCCCTGGCTCTGGTATTATTCATCAAATTGTCTTAGAAAACTTCTCTGCACCAGGTTTGATGATGCTAGGCACTGATTCGCATACCCCAAATGCAGGGGGTTTAGGCGCTATAGCTATTGGTGTTGGTGGTGCTGATGCTGTGGATGCTTTGACCGGGACACCTTGGGAGTTGAAGGCTCCAAAAATTCTTGGTGTTAAATTGACTGGTCAACTTAATGGTTGGAGCTCACCTAAGGACGTTATCACCAAATTAGCTGGTGCTTTAACTGTCAGAGGTGGTACAGGTTATATTGTTGAATACTTCGGTGAAGGTGTGTCAACATTATCTTGTACAGGTATGGCAACGATTTGTAATATGGGTGCTGAAATTGGTGCTACTACTTCGACTTTTCCATATCAGGAAGCTCACAAACTTTATTTGCAAGCGACAGGCAGAAGTATTCTTGCCGAACATGCTGACATTGCATTGAAGCAATACGGATTCTTAAAAGCTGATGAAGGTGCGCAATATGACAAAGTCATTGAAATCAATTTATCAGAATTAGAACCTCATGTTAATGGACCATTCACCCCAGATTTATCTACACCAATTTCTCAATATGCTGAGAAAAGTTTGAAAGAAAACTGGCCGCAAAAGATCTCTGCAGGTTTAATCGGTTCATGTACTAACTCGTCTTATCAAGATATGAGTCGTGCTGCAGAATTAGTCACCCAAGCCGCTAAAGCAGGCTTGAAACCACGCATACCGTTCTTCGTCACTCCAGGCTCTGAACAAATAAGGGCAACCTTAGAAAGAGATGGTTTGATCAAAACCTTTACAGACAATGGTGCCATTGTACTAGCAAACGCTTGTGGCCCATGTATTGGTCAATGGGATAGAGAAGATATTCCAAAGACTTCCAATGAAACGAACTCCATTTTTACTTCCTTTAACAGAAACTTTAGGGCAAGAAATGACGGTAATAGGAATACAATGAACTTTTTAACTTCACCAGAGATGGTTACAGCAATGATCTACTCTAGTGATGCCCACTTCAACCCTGTAACTGATTCTATCACACTTGAAAATGGTGAAAAATTTAGATTCAATCCTCCAAAGGGTCAAGATCTACCAGCAAAGGGTTTCGAACATGGTAGAAATATGTTTTACCCAGCTTCTGATCCCAAACCTGAAGCCGAAGTAGCTGTTGAGGTCTCTCCTGATTCCGACCGTCTACAACTTTTGGAGCCTTTTGAGGCCTGGTCTGGCAAAGAATTGAAAACCAATGTTTTAATGAAGGTTGAGGGTAAATGTACCACTGATCACATATCCGCTGCTGGTGTATGGTTGAAATACAAAGGTCATTTAGAAAACATTTCGTATAATACTTTAATTGGAGCCCAGAACAAAGAAACAGGCGAAGTAAACAAAGCTTATGACTTAGATGGAACTGCATACGATATACCTGAACTTATGTTCAAATGGAAGAAGGAAAGTAGACCATGGACCGTTGTTGCCGAGCATAACTATGGTGAAGGTTCTGCAAGAGAACATGCTGCTTTATCTCCGAGGTTTTTGGGTGGACGGATTCTATTGGTTAAATCTTTTGCTAGAATTCACGAAACTAACTTAAAAAAGCAAGGTATGCTGCCGCTGACATTCGCAAATGAAGCTGATTATGACAAAATTACTTCCGGTGATGTTTTAGAAACTGTTGATTTAATAGATATGATAGCCAAAGATGGTAATAATGGTGGTGAGTTAGATATCAAAGTGACGAAGCCATCGGGAGAGTCCATCATGATTAAAGCAAAGCATACCATGTCGAAGGACCAAATAGAATTCTTCAAAGCTGGATCTGCCATTAACTACATTGGCAATTTACGTAGAGCTCATCAATGAGTCAGCCATCAAGATGGCAAGAGCTGTACACTTATTTATAACGTGTTTTAATATCATTTCGATAATTTTTACATTTCAATTTTTCCCTACATAAGCTTTCGTTGAAAAAGTTCAAAAAATGAACAAGAGATTAACTTTCATCATATTGTTACAATTGCAGAGTAAATAATATACAGGCTATGTACGAGGTAATAACTGCAAACTCAATTGGTATCCACGATCCTTATCTGCAGCGTACAGTACATTTACTCGCCAGAATTCGTAAAGTATGAATTCTTGTAGTAGTGGAATTGACTTAATATTTTTTGTATCAACATCTAGCTGATCAGTCAAATTGAAAAAGGAATTCAGATTTTCGGTGCTCTCATCATTAATTTCATAGGCAACTTGAAAGTAGCTAACCTTATTTATTGTCTTGGTAACTTTGAAAAATTTATCAATGTTAACTAACTTGTGGGGCCTGAATGAATCCGGGTTGCGGAAGGTGTTGTTACCTTCATAAATGAAGGTCAAGTCCTGTAGATAAAGATTGAAAAAAGGAACAACCGGTACGGGGGATTTTGCCATTTGCAAATTGCCAAATGGGGTTTCTTCCATATAGCGTTGCAATTTTTTTCTGTACACTTTGAAATTGTTGTTGGGATGTATAATCCTGGATAGATATTCGTACAGTTCAATTTCCTTCTTACCTAATGCATTCCAAATTGCAACGCACCTGGTAACTGCATGATTTTGCAATGCCGTCATTACAGACGCCACAGAATTGTAGTTCCTGAAATATAGAGTTGACAATGCAATTTTTAACCAAGCCTTCAATCTACCAGTACGACTTTTCAAAGAAAGCCTGGGTTGAAGAATGCTTTCAATGACATAGTTTGATAATTCATTAGTGAAATTTAGTACTGCATTCACGTTTGGGGATAAACCAAGAGGTAAATTTTTTGGTAAGAAATTTCCATCCAAGAGCTCACTAGGCTGAATTGCCAAAAATAATTGCGATTCAATTAATGTAAGCTGCTTTGCGAGCTCCAAAGGATTCAAATCCGCCAAATTCATGTCATTGTGAATAAAACTGTCCGGACTATGATTAGAATTCGAAATCAACTGAACCCATTCTTCAATAAGCAACTGGGTATCATTTTTAGGAATGAATTCCTTACTCTTCGTATTTAAAATGGATTTACCAACCTTTGATCTGTATAGATTTATTAAATTTTCCATATCTTGGATATTCCTCTTACTTAACAAAGAAGATGTGCCCAAATTCAAAACTGGTAGAGGCAAAGAGAGAGAACTTGTACGACGACTAGGCACGTGTGTTAATTCATAGTCTTCAATTATCTTTTCATCCAGTGAAAAAAGAGAAGATCTACTGCTTAAACTACTAGAAGACATGTCAGAGTAAATTGAACTAGTTTTTGGTTGTTGGATTGTCTTCGGTGCTAGTTGATTGCGAATTTTTGGCCCCTTTCTGTACGCTTTTGAAGTCGGGCCTAGAGCACATAATCTAGCCGCAGTCTCGATAAGGGATTTGGTCTGTATTGGTAAATATAATGATACACCTTCATTGAAAAAGTTTATCATGGTTGGTAAGTGCTGTCGATCCTTCGTATAATCCCAATAGCTCTCCATCCAAGTTTGAAACACTTGACAGACTAATTTTCTTCTGTTTTTCATACGAGAAGATCGTGATGAATACTGAACATTCTTCTCCCCGTGGTCGAACTCAAAGAATTTATTTGTCAGATCAAATCTGGATACCAATCCATCAATTAAGTCTATCGCACCACCAAAGGAGCGAAAATTTAACAAAAAGCTTGCAATGAAAAAATCGTCAGGTTTATCAAGTTCGTCAGTTAATTTAAAAACCAACGCACGAAAAGATGCCCCGAGCATTCCTCCATCTTTGCCAAACGTTAACTCATTTTGCATAGTTTCTTTATCATTGATGCTATTATCCTCCTTTTTCAGAGTTTTATCATCATTCGTATCAGGCTTGAAAGGTTCAAATGTAGAATCCCTAGCAAATGGTTTTTGGTCAAGAAATAGTTCTTCTAAAAACTGTGATCCTTGGAAGGTAAATCCCAACATGTCATCTGAACCAGCACGTATGGTTGAAAATCTTGCAATTTTATTGTATGTATCTTGGGCACCTCCTTGATTCTGCCTTG
The DNA here is from genome assembly GCA_900186055.1 of Torulaspora microellipsoides. Taxonomy (NCBI): domain Eukaryota; kingdom Fungi; phylum Ascomycota; class Saccharomycetes; order Saccharomycetales; family Saccharomycetaceae; genus Torulaspora; species Torulaspora microellipsoides. Next base: position 274,186 of record FYBL01000006.1, on the reverse strand, counting down.
CCTCGTTCAGCGTCTCTATTAACTTCTTCTTATCTACATTTTTGGTTAATCCAAGGGAACACTTTTCAATAAATTTTTCCGGGGTCATCTTAATTTTTTTCAAATCCAAGTACTGTCGATCACCGCCTAATGGAAAGTCGCCGATTAGGCGGAGATAACTGTTGCAGCCATTTATAGAATTTGAGATCAAAGTGGTCATGTTCGATACAATATCAGTCAACCTTTCACCTTGATCAGTATGATGATAAAGATCTTCTTTGATCAGGAGCTTTCTATTTTCGACATTATACTCGTCGTGAAGGGTCTGTGTAATGAGAGCTTTGACGCATGAAACTAGTTCGGACACCAGAGATAACAACGGATCCAGGTTTCTGTGCAATGTATTTTCATAGGCGTATTGATATTTATCTTGAATGATGGCGGAGCAGGACTTGCTGATATATAACAGCTCCCTCAAAAGAATGATCATTTGATGAACAATAGATTCTAAGGCCTCACCACCGCTAGGATTATGTTCTATCATGTCTAGCCTGCCAAGAATGAGACCCACATATGCAAATAACAAGTCATACACTTCGTGCAACCTCTTCATCGCACTTGGAGGTTCGTCCAAATAGAGCATTTTTTGAGCTTGTTCGGTATATTGATCCGATGAGTTTTGACACGTTTCCGCAGTTGTCACGATTTTGTTTTCGCCCATCTCTTTTTCATCTTCTAATGATTTTTTCTCGACCGACCATATTTTGAAAAATGCAAACGCTTCGTTAATAACTTCAAAGATCAAATTCATCAACGTATCAATATTTTTCACACTGGTTGTATGCTTGTGATAATCAGCTTTGATCATAAGGTTATACCAATTGGCGAGTAGTTGCTTTCTTGCTTTACGGACGATTGGTCTTTGTTGAACAATCTCATTAGAACGGGAAACACATTCTGTCAACTCCAGTATTGCCTTCACACCATCTCTTACCGCGTTTACATAATCTACATTGAAGGTCATTCCACTATTATCCGGTAACGGTGTATCTTGCGGATGCAACAAAAATCTTGCACATGCAGACAGTAATTTTTGTAGGGGCGACCTTGTTTCTATCATTTGGTTTAGGTTATCTGTTTCACTGTTAGAAGAGCTTTCAGATTTGACAGTATCAGAAAAATAATTGAAAGGCACCCAGCCACGTTTTCTGTTTCGTATTAATGTTACTTCACCCCATCCCGACTCGTCAACTGTATGTACAAAGGCTACATCATCTTTTTCGAAGGAGAGACATATTGAGACATCCTCTTGATTATCTAATGACTCTGCATTGAATGAATGAATCGCTATTATAAATAGATATGCGAAGTTCTCATCATTCAAATTCAATTCTGAACTTTTCTTCGTGGTATTTTGTCTTTCCAGACCTTTAATTTCTTTAGCTTTATCCCCTACAAATGACTTATCATTATAGGAGACGTTATACAGGTTTCTTTGTGCAACATTATCAGGATTTTTTTCAAGAGATGCGCAATCTATTTGTCCATTGATAATCATTGAAGTTCGAATTGCTTTGACGGGGGAAGATCTTGCCGAAATTACCTTTGCTGTATTTGCTGTTTCTAAAATGGAAGATATACTAATAGTACTATGTCTTCCAGCAAGTCCTAGTCCTGCATGAGGTTCTCTGCTTATCGGGCCAAATCCAGAGTTATCATCTTGTGAACCAACGCTCCCGACGGTGATATCTTCCTCTGGTGCTTTAGGAGTCAAAATGTCGTCCATGTGGAGTATTTCGTTCCGTACGATTGGAGTAGTATCACTAATAGTGTCTTCATGCGACCACGCGTTTACTGGTTCGGTATATAGCGCATCATTTTTGAGATCCTCTTCATCAAGCTCCATAGATTGGGCCGTCTTGAATGAATTGTTGCTGGCGCTACTCACAGAATTTACAGAAATATTGTTCAGTGATTGGCGTGTATTGTTGTAACTATGTCGAGTTACAGCTGTGGTATATTCCTGATAATTATGTGATGATATTTCCAAAGGTTTAGTGGGCGAAATGAAGTTATCATCATGGATAAATAAAGGGGTGGTTGCACTAATCCCTGATTCCATAACCCTGATGAAAACTCAAATGTGCTATATTAATTTTAATATTTTCCGAATGAATGCTGTAAATTTATCAAGCACTTCTTCAATTGCCTTAGTTCAAAAAGAGACGGTATGTATTATATGATATGTTGGTAATTGAGGGTACACAGTTATTATTAAAGATTTTATAATTAAGATGCAAAAATCTGAAAAGAGTTTACATTAGATTTTAATCAAGGTCCAATATGTTTTACCTTTTTTGGTAAGAATTTCACGCGTCCTATTCGATGTTGACACCGTACAACACGATCAAGACTATATGATATCAAACTTGTAAGTCCACCAATTCCTCCATATATAGAAAAATCAAAAGTTACCTGTTACCTTCATGTTTTTTATATCGTTCATTACTTGTAAACCTTGCAGCCTTTCCTCATACAATGCCGCAAGTTTACTAACCTTATTAGCTGACTTGATATCAGAATAGCCCTCAACTGAAAATTTCGTGTTTGTGTCTGTTTTCTCATTCATTTTTTTTTGGTTTCGTAGGTCCTTATCAAATTGAATTATTTTTTCATTTTTTTCCAATGCTAAGTGATTCACATTCGCAGTAATTTGAGTGGTAACTTGAAAATCATCGTTCGTGTCTCTTTCTACTTCATCAGCAACCATTAGTTTTATTGCGTCCGGAGTTCGGGTGGGGGAACAGGATCTCGAATCTCTATTTTCATCTGATAACGTTGCAGTCAAATCACTGTTAATACGAATTGATAGGCTTGGTTCTCTTGCTTTTAAAATGGTAGTATTGGAATTATCCCCACACAATGTCGATGACGAGCTTGTACAACGAGTATTTTTCTGATAATCTGAAAGTCCAGATGTTGCTCTGAGAGGGCTATTATGACGATTAAGATCACTCATATCAAGATTGCCATATTTCGTAGGACTCGCCTTCCTGGCCTTTGGTATAGGAGGCGGCGCAGTGATATTAGTCGCTGAAAAGCCAACATTTTGTGGCTGTGATGACTCCTCCGGTTGAGACGTTATTAAAGGCTGGTTTATTGGGGATAAAACACGCGTTCTTCCTGTTCTAGCCCTGTCGATGCGCTCTACAATTGCATAGTAGTGTACACATAGGTTTCTTATGAATCTGGTACCAACTGCTACTCGATCGCCACTCATAATTGAAATTTTTTCCTTGCACAAAGATGGTGCTAATGCTTTACTTAACGTCTTAGCGGTATGCTTTGTCACTTCAGAAGCATCCAATATTGAAATAAACAATGGAAAAATTGCTTCTAATAGGTCGTAGTATTGATTTTGTTTCACAATGTTACAAAAAGTAGTGTAAGTGTATTGGAAATCATCAGTGATTGGCAATGGAATCATGTCTATAGGTATCAATGGTTGTGACTTATTTTTCAAAAAGTGCAGGAACACTGATGCTATCGAAAAGATATCCCATTGAGACAAATCAATATAATTGTTCCTTGCAATGATATCTAAAAGGATGTTAACCTTTTTATATGTGCCCGGTTTTTGAAAAACTAGTTCATTTTTCACTGCTTCAACTTTCAGTCTCTTGAATATCTTGTCAAATATCAGTTGTCTATACTGTCTGCTTCCTAAAGGTGATAGGTTTGTAAAATACTCTTGCGGTACGTCTATGCAATCATTAAATTGGTAATCATAAAGGTAAACATTAAGAGAAATTCTCAGCCTCGTAATATCAATCAAATGAGACAAATGTGTGAGATCCGAAACATGGACCATAGAAGGTTGTTGTTGTGATGCAGAATCCGAATCTTCCAAGTCGGTCGTATCATGTAATGCATTGTTACCTAAAATTTTGAAGTTCATAGCATTTGAGAGCACTTGATAAACTGTTCTAACAAAAAAAGATTCGTGGACAATATATGTCTTCTGTAGAAATCCACGTAACTCCTTGGGAAGCTTGGAAAACATTTTGATTCCATAGACCCAACTTATTTTATTCTGTGAAAAACCAGAAGAGAATACCACTAAACTGAATGGAGCAGATGGCAACCTAGTAATCAAATTATCCATAAGCTCATCGACGAGTAAATCATAGACCTGTTTGTCACCTACCTCCTCAGGTTCAGGAAGATATGTCGAGTCAAACACATAGATGGAGTGTCCAGATATGGGGTCAACGGAGTATGATTTGAAGAAAATGCTATTGACATTAACGTAAAGCATACCAGTTTAATTTGATCGAATTTATTAGTTGATTTGGTTAAGGCCTGTAGTTGTTGATGCTCTTCGAATCATCCTTGTAAGTGGATGGATGCATGGGACCTTTCACAATTCAGTTTCATAAACAAACTGAGTTTCCTGTTTGGGTTAAAGGTTCTAATCACCCACACACACTTTGAGATTTCACGAAAAATATAAAAAAGAAAGAACTCCTCATAGGGGGCTCGAACCCCTGACATTTCGGTAATCCTTGCTTAAGCGATGAATTGCTTAAAAGCCGAACGCTCTACCAACTGAGCTAACAAGGATGAGTTCTCTAATAATTTCCTCCATAACGAATTACTATGCTCGATAGAGAACAGTTTGTAATTATAAATGGAAACCAACATATCGTGCATTTCAAAATTATCTGATAGCGTTTTTAAACTATTAAAGGCTGTACGTTCCAACCACGGCAGATCATTTTCTCCTCATGAGAGGAGTAGAAAATATAGTTACTAATAAGTAATAAATAGGGCGTGAGACATTACATATATTTTCAAAATTAAATGTTAGTGGAGTTCGATTAAGTAATTGCACTGGGTAGTCGTAGAGTTACGGTTGAAATGAGCACCATGAGAGTCACACAGGGTATCGCAACATTCAATTAATTGAGCCACTTGATAAGTGATGTTCATATGTGATCGTCGCCAAGGTCACCTACTCATTTTTTTCGTTTACATAAGACAGTTTAGCTTCTCTAGTACACCTTTGAATTTTTCGGTCCATCCATTCATTTCTGCTGGCTTTGTTATTTCAGCAGGGCAATGTATCGTATCTCAAAAGTTTTCTACATTGCAATTTCTACCCATTCCTGTTTGCGAATCTAACAATAACACTAAGCCAGATCATTTCAGAGGTATGAAATTATGCGGGAAAGCATCATCTGTTGCTGCTTATCTTTTTGTCATAATGTCACTGCTGGGATGATGATTATTCGAGATATACTAATAGCTGTGTCAAAAAATTGAACTATGCTTGAGAATTGGGGTTTTTTGCGATCCTCTTAATGTTTTCATAGACTTCCGTTGAAGTTAGGTTTGTCAGCTTATGCTTCGCCTCATATTTTTCTCGTTCTATCTTGTAATGCGGGTCACCTAACAATATCTGCAAGTGTCTATCGAATTTACCCTCAGGTATCATCTTATGACTGATGGGGCATTTGATCAGTTTTTCGCCTGCATTGCGAGTTCCAGAGGCGTTTGGACCATTCGTAACATTTCTCTTTTTCAATCTAGTTTCACCAGCGGCCTTAATCTTTCTCTTCCTGACTTTGGTGTCAGTTTCTTTATCATTCTCTTCATTCTGATAGTTAATTTGCTTGAACAATTCTGGTTCATCTCCCTTGTCAATTTTTTTTAAAGACAATTGCGAGAAATCCAGAGGTTCAGGTATGTCGCTATCTGATGATGTAGGAAGTGCTACTTTATCTAATAGTTTAAATCTTGTCCAATCGAATGCGGCAAATTGAATTTTTTGTAGATGGAGTGCTTTATCCTTTTCACTAAGTAGTTCTTTGGAATATTCATTGAATTCTGCTCTTTGGAAACTTCTTCGCAGTATTACATTCTTATAATCTTCTTTTTTGAAGTCAAAAACCGGTAGGCCAAGAACATTACTTTTCACTTGTTTATATTGATTCATAAATTGAATAAATATGCCATTCAAGATATGATCTGGATTTAAAAATCCAAACTGTGGATCTTCAATGAATTGGCTTTTCATTTTTTCCAAATAATTTATATTTTCATTCGCCACGCAAAATCTTGCTGTAGTTCTGATTATTTCTAGGTCTAATCGTGAAATATTCCTGTCATAATTCATGAACGAAAATGCGTAAGGCTCTTGCGGCAGCTTCGTTTTGGCCTCATTTACATCATTTCCGGTCTTCACCTTCAGCCCATCATTCTCAATAATACTCAAATTTTGCTTTAGCATATATTGGTACAAAGCGTAATTCTCATCGCTTGGATGAACAAAGGAGAACCGTGGATCATCTCGTAGTTTCTCTTCAAACGATCGACCGTTCAATTTTACATAGCTTACTGTTTTCAAAATAGTATCTCTAATCGATTTCTCTTCCACACTTTGTAGCACAATCATTTCATCAGGATACTCCATTTTGCTACAATATTCTAAAAATGCTGAAAAATTGGTTCAAAAAGCTTGACTTAATCCTCTTATTGCTGCTTTCTTTGTTCAAGTTTTTAGTCAATTTCATCCATAGCGGCAGTAGTGGAAGAAGGTCACTCAAATTCTAGGAAACTCAAAATAAAAAAATAAAATAACACAAACAAGCACAGAAACCCTAAACAAGAATTGCTAACGAATGAGACTATGGAGGATTTGCTAAAAGTTAGGAACATTGTGCTAAATATTGCAGGCAATTTGAATACAAGAGATTACCTCAATTTCCAGCAAATCAACAGAGTTGTGCATGATGTTCATCTACACGGAGAGGTTGATAACGCCATTTGGTGTAGAAAACTGATACTTATGGGTATAAAAAAAGATAAGAGCAAAGAAAAAGCTGAAGAGGATATAATTATCAAATTTGATGATGATCTGGATCACGATTCTGGTACAATCTTCGAGCATATTCGAAGTTTTCAAACGGGGAATGCAAAGAAAACCTATATCCAGCTATATCGTTGTTTCCAACCATATTGCGATAAGTTGCAACGTAATAATATGGCTCACTTTTTTCCTCAGAAGTTCGATAATGACCCTGTAATTCAAGTCAAAATCTTTAATTACATTACGAGATATAACAAATCAAATATAAATGATATGGAAGAATTCCAACGAATAGAACAAAATCTTAATATACTGAAAGAGATATTCATTAATTCTGTACTACAAGAAATGGAGTCTAATTATGCGATAAAAAGATATGAGATGGTGAGTAAGTTTATACATGTCTTGTTATTATGTCATGAGGAGAGGAATGCCGTTGAGTTCTTCAAATCTAAGGCAGATCCAGCCGCTGAGGTAGAGTTGTCACCAGTTTTTGATGATCAAGGTGGCATAGACTCTGATAAGCTAGGAAAAGCCTTAGATTCATTGAGGGATTTCCTGAACTCAAAGATTGAGTTGGCGGACATTCTATTTGAGGATAGATATCCTGTAATACTGCAATACATGGAAACATTTATACAAGAGAATGTATTAGAATTTGTCAACCGTTTATTTGAGATAGACGATTCTACATTGCGCTATATGCCACTGATCTATTTTCAAATTATCCAAAAATTATGTGATGAGCTCAAAGAATCCAAAAACGCTGGTCCATCTTTTCATGAGGTAGTCAAAGAGTTTTTAAACATGTACATTGAGCCTAAAATCATCAGCTATTTGGATATACAACCGAGAGATTTTGAGAAGGAGGTTTCCAAGCAATTTGAAGACTACAAAGAAGAAGTGGCAATTAAGGAAAAAGAGACGAATGAGCAAATTTACAATTCCTTGAGGGACCAAAGCTTTGAAAAGAATAATATAACAGATGACAAAAATGATTTTTTAAGCTCTTTTACAAAGATTTTCAGGCTTCCGAATAATGAAAGGCAAAAAACTCAAGAGCAGTTACATTTGGCTTATAACTTGAATCTAATCAGTAATAACTTACAAAATATCAAGAAATTGGTGAGTCTTGATCTATGTTATAAAGTGGTGCAGGAAGCCCAAACAAAGACTGATGAAATGTACAGCTTCCACGTAGTTGAAAATATTTTGAGTACGGTAAAGTTGAGGTGCCAAGAGATATTCAAAATTTTGATAAATCAATTGAGTTTGAATCATGTTAAGCCCGGTTTTGAAAAAGCTACAACTTTATTAGAAAAGTACGATTCGAATGAAATTCAAAGAGTTGAGCTGAAACTGGAGGGCGTTGAAACCCAGGTGGAACCTCTAGTGCAGTTTACCGAACTGATTAATATAGGTGATATTATTTTACAAATGATTTCAATTTTCTATCGAAATGAGCTACTTCAAAAAAATATTATAGATAAGAACCGTGATTTTCTAAATGACGTAGTTCAAGCCAAGAAGAACTTTGAGACTATGTTAGACGATTATGTTGCAGAAGGATTGAATATTGGTATTAACAAGCTAATGGATGAGGTGGAATTTGTATTCAATACAATTCAGGTACCTGATGATTTCAATCCTGATTCTAATGCGGCCAGGTTTAAACAAAAGGAAATTAAGCCAACTCAGTGCGCCTTAAAGATTGTTGAGCTTTTATCAAACCATTGTTTTTTATTGACAGGTGCCACAGATAAAGGCACGATTGATGTTTTTCAACAGGAAATAGGAGAAAGGTTTTTCAATGAGGTTGTTAAACACATGAAAAAAACTCTGATCTCTTCAGATGGGGGCATATTTTTAATTTGTGATATTAATTATTATTATGATTTTATTGCTTATAAATTGAAACAAAAGAGGATAGTTCCACTATTTGCAGCGTTAAAGAATGTCGGACAATTATATATCATATCAGGGAAAGATTCTAAAGAACTGGGTAAGATGATATGCGATGTTGGCAGATTTCAAGGAATATTTTCACAAGAAGAAATTTACGAATTTGTTGAGAGAAGAAGCGATTGGGTTCGTGTGAAAAGGGATGTGGAAAAAGTGATGTATGGTTTGGGAGTTAAAGATTGTATCATTATGTAAAGAGATATGTATAAAAATGAAAATTGAAATAAAAAAAAACAAAGACTTTTATTATTCTTGAAGAAAGCTAGAGTAAAATACTTTTACATTATTTAAAGCAAAGTAATTGATGCAATTATCGATGTCCTGAGTTGTGAAGTTGTGAAGTGTTTCGTTATATATGTTACCGTTCAATTTTAACGTTTTCAAGCTAGGGATAGATTCGATTAGTTTCATAATGTGAACTGATAGGGTCAATTTCAGGTTTTTTTCATTATTCGTAATCGATAAATGGTTTAAACAAGTGAAACTGGGGTTATTCAAAAATAACCTAAACCTCTCGCTAATAATGAAAGCGTTATTGTACTTCAAATCTAAACTTGTAATCTTCTCATGACCAAAGTTTTCCAATTGGAATGGATAACACCAGGTGCAATTCTCTAATTCTAACGTATCTAGAAGAGGACACCAATTAATATCTTCGTCAAATGCTTCAATTTCAAAATCTTTCAAACGTAATTGTTTCAATTGAGCAAAGGGTTTGATATGTTCGAGGCTAAACACAGATCCCGGTCGTACAGCACTAAGATTTACCGTACGTAAACGAGATCCCGCTGCAGAATATTTGAAAAAGTTAGTTGAACCAGACGTCAGTAATTCCAAGCTTCTCAGGTTCGGCAGGCTTTCACTTAAAAATAATTCAGCAAAAGGGAAAACCCACTCATTCTTGGAGCAAAAATCTGTTAATCTCATTGTTTCTATCAGATGAGGAGTGGGTATGAGCACAGGGATCGAATAAACCTTCCAATTAGAAATCAAATGATTCCATGAAACTTTAGTATGAGCAAAAACATAAGGTAGAAATATCCGTCGTATTTTTTGACTCGTACTAGCTAATGCAATGAGATCTTTCCTCGTACTGTGACTTAGTATTTTCAAAATGAGTTCATGTGGTAATGACTCGAAGAACTGGTAAGATCTGCTTTTTCTTTGACGTTTCTCAACCATTCCATGATCGTAGGAGTATGCTTCATTTTTCAGTCTTTTCATTCTGATGATATAATATATTTCTGTTTGCAGTTCGCAAACGAATAAGAGTGTATGCAAGTTTAGACATATATATCTCACAGTATTTATTCTATATGGTTGGTTGGTGGTCGAGATTAAAATGCTATGGCACCTATTTTTCTCCCTTCGTGAAGTGATCATGTGACGCAGCACTATGTATGGAAAACTCTACGAATGAATGATGTCGCTTATTTTGATGAACTCGTCGAACTTGTTGAGTTCTTCAGTCAGTCTTTCTTGATTTCCATCACGTTCGTAATTGACCAACTCGCTAATCTTTGCTCCGCATTTTAACGTTGCAGTGTCATTGACAGAGTTTTCCAGCAAATATGCCTGACAATCAACGACAGATTTTAATACGTTCTTACCAGCAATCTTCCTACCCCTCAGATATGTAATGTGTAAATCCTCAGGTTCTTCTGTATTTGCTTCGTCAAGTTCTTGTTTTCTCAAGCACTGATCGTTATTCGGATCCATATGGAAGTTGTCTACAAATTCATCCGTAGGACCAGTGTACCTTATCTTACAAGGTACTAAATGTGCCACATATTCTTTGTTAGACCCAGATTCTGAGCTGGAAAGGTCTATCTTACCTTGAAACATGGCGTCCTGCAGGACCCATTAATGCCGTTGTGTGTTCTTTTGTTCCTTTTCACGTTCCGATCATTATCTACAAGAGGCGCCTCACAGAGAACGAACAAACACGACAAGCTTAAAAACACTTGCAACAAACTAAACTAAACTAAACTAAACTAACAACACATTTGACAAGCATAAAATGGTCAAACAAGCTCCATATCTGTTGGGCCGCTATCTGGACCCTGTCTTCGCGATTTTAGTCGGCACACTAAGCTACTACTCATATGAACGCAAAGTCGGTAGACAAGAGGGACACCACCTGAACGAACTAATTAGAAAAAGATTATCTAAAATCTCTCAATAATTCAATAGCTAACGATGTCGATACGTACTTGTATATAGCAAAAAAAACACCGTTTCATTTCATTATTACACCGCTTTCCTTCTCTTTGGAAAAAACCTCTTGTCTTTGACCAGCTAGTACGACGCCTTTGCGCTACAAACAAGCCGTTCCGACTTTTCCAGCTCCACTCCACATTTGAGATACAATCGCGATCCTTCAACAGACAACTCGTACATCTTGGTCCTGTACCAAACCATCTGCATGTATCACAAGTCTTGAGCTGTGCAGCATTGCAAGTCACAGTTTTAGCTCATCCCTTCAGCGTGCGTAAACCTTACACGTACATGGCATAGCCGACTTGAGCTGTTTCATCGCGTGTTGGCTACTACTCCTTCATGAAACTTCAGCACCAGCGGCCAAGAGACTTGTGAGCATCGCACGAGTGGCGTAATATCCCTTCCACGGAAGCGCAGTTACCCGCCAACTACCGAAGTAAAAGGCAGAATAATCTACATCCGCCAGAGATCTACGCAGCGCATTTTGTCGATAAACGCGATACAGCTGGCGGCTTCCTACGCTGTGAGATGGGAATAGCCAAGCTTGGACGCCAAGACTCCCCGCATGTCCGCATGCGGGGATCAGCGGGGGAGTCAAAGAAGGGGCTGTGGCTGGACACCCAGACACCTGTCTGGGTGTCTCATTCGGTACGACGGATACCCTAATGAGGGTCTGGATTGGTAATTTTAATCAAGAAGGAAGCATTCCCTTTGGTGAAACTGGATAAACCATCTGGTGAGAATAGATATTTCTGCGGTTACTGGAGACTTCTCTAACTAGTTGAATCTCTCAGGAAGTCGAGAAGTATCTTCTTTATGATGAAGTGGAGAAGAAGTTTGTCTATGCAAAATGCCTCCATCGCGGTCTTCTCAACCAAAAGTTCTGATACTATCTTTAGACTCGTCTACGAAAAAGCTTAAACCTAAGAGAGGGAGAGTTGCTCGAGCTTGTAATTTGTGCCGGCTCAAGAAGAAGCGGTGTGATGGTTTAGCACCTTGTAATGTTTGCAAAGTGATTGGAAGTGTTTGTGTGTATTTGGAAAAGAAGGAGAGTGTTTCTCCTCGTCAAAGAGTTGTTAGTTCCAAACCGTTGTCTTTGGGTGGCGTTTTGAAGGGTAGGGAATCTCTTATACCTTTACCTGAAAGAGAAGTTGCTATAAGGTTGATACATAAGACATGGAACAATGCATGTGTGTTGTTTAGGTTTCACTATAGACCCTCGATTATTAGGATTCTGAATTCGTTGTACGAGATAACAGACCCTTCTCAGTACACTGAGGAGCAGATCAAAGCTCAACCTCTAATATACTCTGTTCTTGCTGTTGGCGTTTTGTTTGCTAAAGAAGATTTGAAGGAAACCGATGTTGCCGCAAGGGATTTTTACCAAGATGAAGGTTACAAATATTTTTTGGCCGCTAAATCTTTAGTTGATGTTACAAACATCAGTGATGTTTTTGCGATTCAAACTATGTTCATGATGACGATGTTTTTACAATGTTCGGCGAACTTGAAAAATTGTTATTCGTATATTGGTATTGCGCTTCGGGCGGCTATAAGTGAAGGATTACATAGGAAAAATTCGTTGGTAGGTCCAACTCCAATAGAAGATGAAACAAAGAAAAGATTATTCTGGACTATTTATAAAGTTGATCTTTACATGAATTGTATATTGGGACTGCCGCAATCTATAGCACAATCTGCGGTGAATCAAGAATTCCCTCGTGATATTGACGATGAAAGAATTACTGAAAATGGTATTGTAGAACAAGAATGGGGTAAAATCAGTAGTTGTGGTATGAATAATCAACACACAAAACTTATGTTGATCATGGCAAGTATTCATAAAAAATTATATCCAGTATTAAAATGGGATCAAGAAACATATATAAACATTCTCGCTTTGCAAGATCGATTGGATCAATGGTTTGTGGAATTACCACTACAGTTGAAACCTGATTATAAATTTATCAATAAAGAAGATAAAGATTATTACCTCAAGCCAAAAAAACTGTTATATTTGGATTATTTACTTGCAAAAATCATCCTTTACAAGCCTTTCATACATTATATTGCTATCGATCCACGAGAGGTACCTATTTACAAGTTTCAAATTTCAATGGCCAGAAACTGTATTCAAGTAGCCCACGATGTTATTTCTCTTTCGAATGAAATGATGGAAAATAATTTGTTGAGCGGGAGCTATTGGTATTCCATTCATACGATTTTTTTCAGCGTTACTTGTCTGATGTTCTATCAGCATCAGATTAATTTAGGATTGATTATGAGAGATGGTAATGATGTTGAAGGGGACTGTAATTTAGGCATTGAAATACTACTAAAATTGAAAAATGCTTCATCTGCCGGTGAGAGGTCTTTTAACGTTTTAAATTCAATTTTCAAAGAATTTAATAAAAAGACTACAGAATTGTTCTTGCAGGTCAAAGAAAACCTGCAGGTTCAAGAATCAAACCAAAATGTATCGAGACAAAGAGTGGGAGAAATCTCACTTTCTGGTAATCCAATAAATTCTGCATTGGATTCAGATGAACTTTTGGATCAATTGTTACAAGATTTTGATATTCCAATTAGTAACATATTGCCGGATTTTGAAATGACCTCTTTTTTCCCTAAATTAGCGATAAATGGTACCAATGATCCAAACACTGAAGAGGTAGGTAGATAAAATTATAGCATAGTGCATTTTTTATAAGAATTTTGTAAATCTGATGAGAACATTTCAATGAAAAGGAGAAAATTTTAATTTGATATTTGTTACCAATGTTTGACAATATATTATTTGAAGAGCTAAATGTGAAATGTAAGGGCCATAAACAATTTTTAGTGGATAATATCCACCTAGCAGCTTTTCAGAAGTGACAATATCACTTCAACAGCTGAGAAATGGTCAGAATCAATCCGAGGGTTTTCATAATCAAATATAAGAGAGCATCATCAGATTTACAGTTTTATGAGGCAAGCCGTTCAGAGAGAGCATATTTGAGATATTATTCTTCAAAGTAAACAAAAATATAAGCGCAAGTGGTTTAGTGGTAAAATCCAACGTTGCCATCGTTGGGCCCCCGGTTCGATTCCGGGCTTGCGCATTTCTTTTTTGCTTTCTAAACGAATCCCATATAGAAATTCACTGTTACTCATTGTATAGTATTATCAAGCGGAATTTATGAGCTGCTTTAAACAGCATCCAAATGTGGCTTTACTCGTTTGAATGCACATACCTTATATCCATCTTCATGCTTGAAAAGCTTCGTGCATGGTGATTTCTTCAATGTACATCTCTAATGGCTACACGTAATGAAACATTGCACTATTATAATAATATTGCGTAACACAGGGGAATCGACATTCAATTCTTCCCTACATAGAAGAACAGAAGAGTCTTAGCGATACGGTTGCTATGTCTGAGGCTCAACTTGTGGATTTAATTGTGTCCTCTGAGACAAAGAGGCATGATCTGTTTACATGGATAACCTCAAATTTCGAAGAGTTGGTTCAATCCGAAATACCACAAGAAGGCCCCGACGCTCAAAAAAAGCCATTAGAGATTCATAGTCAATTGAACACACTTATTCGGTTCCTTTCCACCTCAGAAAATGCAAAGGATGTAGAATCTCACTATATCTTTATTAGAATCTCTCAGTTGTACACCGTTTGCCTCCTACGTTTGGAAAAGGAATACCCGGGCAAGATATTTGACTCTGGAGAATTTTTAGCGAAGGTATTATCTGAAGAAGATGTGTCTATCGATGAAGAAGAAGATGGAGATGACAAGGACAAGGAGAAGAAGAAGAAGAAGAAAAAGAAAGCGACCCCACCCAAAAAAACATATGTTTACTCAACAAGCAAAGACCTAGCTTGCACTATTCTATCTCAGTTGTTTGAAACTTTTGGTAAAGAACTCTCATCTTTAGCGCCGTTAATCTTCCCTGTTATTTTCAAGAATCTAAAAAAGATTATGGAAAAAAGTAAATACCTTCATGCTACTTTTATGACATCGTTAATACAATTGGCTAACGCAATTCTAAGGAATGGGAACAGATCTGTATTGAACAGTACTTTCACCTCTAAATTTGCTAAATTATCTAAAAGGGTTTTCGAAGAGATTTACGCCGATGAGCAGGACTTTCCTGTTAATTTCGTTTCCACCATAATAGAAATATGGTCCATTCATTTTACCCAGGATTCATTCATTAAAGATCATATTCATGATCTGCCAGAAACCATATTGTCAAAATATTCCGAAGGTGAACTGGGAATATACGGATTTGCTAATGATGAAACTCGTATATATACCGCAAGATCCATGGCCGAGGTTCTATTTCATTATTATTACGTTAGCCAGACCCTAGAAATGGAAGAGATTTGGTCATTTTATGCAACGTTCTTCAACCATTCCTCATCTAGAGATACACAAGCGGGATGTTTTGAATCCATCATACATTTCATTGGATTATGTTCGGTGGCAGAAATTAGGTTTTTTGATGGTTGTGAATATTTGGATATTGTAAGAACTTTAGCCGCCGCAATACTTCAATCCTTGCAAGTTAAGAATGTAAGTATGGATAGCTTATCAAGATATCTAAGATATTTTGGGTATATGCATGAGATAGTATTACCACGAATAGGGAGTGCTTCAAAAACTCAGATTTTGTTCCGAATAATGGGTTGCATGAACAGTGATGACGATGACTTCTCTAAAGAAAATGATGCTTTTATACTAAACAAGAAAGCCGAACTACAATGGTTTAATTTGGCCCAGTTAGATTTAGCACGTCTTTTATTGACCTCGTTATCATCTTCTTTCGGAAATGAACAACATTTTGTTCAGCAAATGAAATCTAAACTAATCGAATTGAGCACCTGTGAAATTTTTAGCATACGCATTCATGCCAATGAGGTATTAAAGGTCTTTTTAACAAATTTTCCGGAATACTTGACAGAAGTTATCGAAGCCTCACTAGAGCAATTGTCAACGGATTTCAAATTGACAGAGAAATTCCCCTTCGCGATTAATCACGGTCATGCTTTAATTATAGCAAATTTAATTGATTCCGCTGACAAAAATTATGTCTCTTACGAGCTCATCATGAGGATTACAGTTTTCGCAACTTCTTTCATCAAAAACTATACGACATCAACTGGATCTTCTCTTTATTTCAAGGGAATAATTTGCTGGATTTTATTGATAGGTTTAGTAAATTATCGAGATGATCAATACCTACTGATGCAGTCTTCACAATTATTTTTATTCTGGAAAGTTCTTCTTACTCACACCTACACCCATAACGATGAAGATGATCTCTACAAAAATTTGGAAATAAGAAATCATGCGCTTACCTGTCTTTTAACATATATAGGCAACGCCACAATCGACAGAGATGTTGCGAAACAAGTTTCGTATTTGCTAACAAAGTGTTCCAATTTTAACCACTCGATTACTGTAAAATCTAATAGTATCGATAATGCGCTGCTAATAAATGAGCATAGATTGCTCCAAATTTATTTGAAACTTCACGAATATATCAAAAACGATTTCAATACCTCTGTATTGATTCTGATTGTGAAAAACTTCTCAGATCCTAATCTTTACGCAGAGTCAACACACTCGCTATTGGGGACGATTAAAAATGTTGGGGATAAGAAAATGTCGTCAAAGGGGGAGCTAAAAGACGATGTGCTACTAGAGACATCTGTCAATTCACTTCTTCGTCAAAATGATGGTTTTGCTTTTGGTCTCTCTAGTAAGATCAGTAATTCAGGTGTCTCAGAATTAAGCATAAAGTCGTCGAAAAGATCCGATTTACAGCTTAGTGGGGGCTGGTCGTCAGATTATTTTTGGTATAATGTATTTGAGAATGAGATTACAAAGCCAATTTCACCGATATTTTCTTTAGATTACCTAATAATGCTTTACGGATCGGGAAGCTATTCTGGTAAAGATAGATATGCACCCAGGGTCACAACTTCGCTCATTGATGCCTCGATGGAAATCTTTTCTTTGGTATTTCCTTACTTGAATTCAAAAATCCAGTACTCAGTGATGGAAAGCTTAAACGTGTCAATGTTCTCCAAAATGACTACTCCGTTAAGAAGCGTAGCTATTGCGGCCAACGCATCTATTGCCATTCATAGTGCCTTGAGAATAATTCATGAAAATGAATTGTCTTTAGATAATACGGTTGGACAATTACTCATGGAATCAGTGAAGAAAATTGATTTTTATAACGACTGCTTTCTAATAAGATTGAAGGCCGATTGCATTGGTTTAATTAGTGCAGCTGTCAGTAGAGGTGCACCTGGGAATAGCAAACAAACTTATGTCTTAGAGCAGGCTGCTATATTGATAAAAAATGTTGTTGATGTCGATGAACCATATTTGAGAATTCTTCACACTTTGTCTCTCGCCGCAGTTTATAGGTATAATCCTCAAATTGCCTCCTTTGCATCAATATTTGAAGTGATTCTTACTCTAATTAGGGATCCTCACCCAGTAGTTCACTCATGGTCCTTGACGGCTATGCAAGTGCTGTTGGAAAAGCACCTTGCTATTGACTTATCTTCTGCATCTAAATTATTTCTCACACTAGAAGATGTCGCAATTGATCCGGCTTTTGGTATGCATGGCTCATCAATTCTTCGTTACAATTACAACCGGGAGTTCAATTCACATTTAGTTATCGGGCAGATCATCAGAACTCTAACTGAAACCATGGGTCCTAATATTCCTGAGCTTAATAGATCTGCTATAGACTCTTTCAAGAGTATAACATATGCAGGTATAACGTCTAACGATGTTGTTTCGAAAGCTCTGAGCCTTGAAATTTATGAGAATTTAGCAACTTTTAAATTGAATGGCATTCTTTCCGACCAAATTTTTATGAAATCCGCTAAAAAAACCATTGATGATGCACTTATTACTGGATTTGGTTCAACCTATTATAGCTGCGACTTTACCAAAGACAATCAAATCATTTCAAGTACCTCCAGTCTAAAATCAGCATCAGATAATTTTGATCTATTTACTCAATTACTAAGGTTAAAAAAGGAGTCTTTCTTTGTTAAGGAAATGGATATTGTGAGTTGGAGATATCTATATCTTCATCCTTCATCCTCCTCTGTTATTAATTATTTCTTCGCCTGGCTTGAGCAAAGTTATGAAAATGAACCTCGTTGGTTTGATAAGTTATACTTAATGTTTAACATGAGCAGAGTGAAGTTATTTCAGGGTTTTTACAAAGAAATGGGTCTGACAATGCAAGAAAAAGGATACGATAAACCGGAGGAGAAAGAAATACGAGGAGAGGAAGAAAAATCTATTGCAAAAATCGATGAGATGGATTTTCAAGAAAGGAAGGGCAATTCTTCGGACACAATACCTTGGGAAGCCAAAGAAGTAATTCTAGAACTGATCAAATATGTATGTGTGAAATCTGAGGACAATAAAGAGGTTTTTAGCATCCTAATCAGGAGAGTTTCAGAATTAATACGTGTTTCATTTCAAGCATCGACAACTAGAATTGCTTCCATGAAAAGTCTAGGTTTGGATATCTTAACAATTTTGCTTAGACAATTTTCGCAAGTTAAAGACCCGGAAAGTCCAGAACACTCGATTTTAGAACAGCAGGAAGCTCAAATAACAAGCGCTTTGATGCCAGCTTTTGACGCCGGAAGCTCACCTGATGTTATTGCGTGCGCAATTAATGTCGCTGCTGAATTCTTAGGCTCAAACATTGTTCCTTTAGAAAGGATGAGCAGGATTTCGCAGTTGCTCGTACGACTTTTAGGATTTTTCAGCGAGAAAAGTACATCTATGACAGTAGGAGAAGCCAATATTATAACTCAAAAAGCAAGAAGGAAGACAGAACTTGCCATTCTAAATGCTTGGGCAGGATTGGTTCATAATTCGCTTTTATCTATAAACGAGGAACTAATCACCTTCACCCAAGCCTACTGGGATATTTTAGTACCTCTGTGGATTATTTCCCTGCGTGAATACGTTATGGTGAAATATGAGGGCATAAAGACGGATGAACAACTGCAAGTTAGATCTAAGGAAACATTAATAGAATCTCAAGGCGCAAAATTAGAACTGTATGATTCAGTTTGGTTAAATTTTGTTGTTGCGATTGGATCTTTACTTGAAGCAGATCCTGCGGTTATATTAAAGTGTCTGAACGAAGTTGAGACCGAAAGCTTCATTTTCATCTTGTTTTCTCAATGTATGGAAGTTATTGTGAAACATATTGATGATCACACGATAAAAATGAAAGTTTTTCCTGCTTTACATAATATTTTAAGGAGCAACTTTCCATTGAACAGTTTATTTGATGATGCGATTAATGATGAGATCATTGGAATCTTGGATCGCTTAATGATTATGGGGAATAACAAAGAAAGGATGGAACTTGTAAATATTATTAATGACCTAATCCTGGGATACACAAAGCAAAATGATTCACATGAATTGTTTTTGCAAGGTATTGATAAACTCTACGAATTGCTGAGGTTACTTTTGATGCCAATATCAGATCTGTTGCCGTTTGTTAGGTATAACACATCCGAAGCAAATGTTGGAGAAAAGTTAAGTTTGGATGGACTTGATATATCGCTTATCAAACGAGCATTCTCTGTATTCGAGTCGCATGTGAGACAGTTTGATGATGTGTTCAAATTAGATCTCTATTCATGTCTACTATACATTATGGGCAGAATATATGAGGCTGAAGTGAGAGACTTAGTGATCCCATGCATACTTCCTTTGCTGAAGTCTATTGCGAAAAACCTCATCGAAAATGCGGAAAATATTGCAATGTTGGATATTTTTTTTGCATGCACCAAATCGTTCATTTTTGAGAAAGTCAATCGAGAAAACCAACTAGCCACTATTTTGATTTTAATAACTAACGGATATGAAGGATTTACTGAGGAAGAGTTGAAAAGAAGCACTGAGCTTCTAGTAGCTGGGCTACACGACAGCGAAACACAGCTGATCGTTGCGCATGGATTCAGAACTATTATTGATCGCTATCATGAGTATAGGTGTTGTGGTTTTGTTCTAAGAAATGCCATCAAAAAATTCAGCGAGACTTATGGTAAAGAAGATTCTGATGTTGCACCCAAACTAATGTTGGAAATTGTTACGTTATTTACAAAGGATGCCATAGATAGAGAGCCAGAAAAAGGTGTTGCTGCCTTCGCATTAAATTTAACATTTATACTATCCTTCTATCAGTTATCTCCAGACAATTTCGATGAAGCAGCTGAGAAGATTGTCGCCCTCATAAAGCTAAACAGTGAAACATTCAAGATTGCCGTGAATAACTCAATTACTGCGGATCAGAAAAATAAAATTGAATCTATTATAGAAAATACGCCGCAGTTCAGTGCTCTTAATGGAAAAAGTTCTAGCAAGGCACCTTTGGAGTTACGAAGTTTCAGTTAAATTGGCGACCGATTACAACTTTCTTCGCGTATGCGAGATCGGAAAAATTTAACATCAAGAAACGTAGATACATATGTAAACTATGCAAACGAAGATTGAGTCGAATATTTCAAATAAGAGACCGCGGTTCTTCAATTTCCTCAAATAGTATTTTACTTGTTTGAATAATGAGTTTGAAACATGTAGCAGTCGGGCTGGCTGGTATTGGAGTTGGATCGAGCGTCGCGACATATTTCTTAGGAAGATCGTCACCTGCCCCATCGAACGTCCAGACGGTACCTGTCTCGGCTGTAGGTGGTGCTGGTCGTCCTAATGGGAAGCTGGAATTGATTGGGACTAATATCAATCCTTCTGACTTTTTTAGGTACGGTTTTCCAGGGCCAATCCACGATTTAGAGAGTAGAGAGGAATTTATTTCGTGCTATAATAGACAAACAAGAAATCCGTATTGGGTTGTTGAGCATATTACTCCGGAGTCACTTGCTGCTAGAAATGCAGATAGAAAGAATTCTTTTTTCAAAGAAGATGAACTTATTCCTGATAGTTTTCGGGGAAAGCTAAAAGACTATTTTAGGTCCGGATATGATAGAGGTCATCAGGCTCCAGCTGCGAACGCAAAATTTTCTCAGAAAGCAATGGATGAGACGTTTTATTTGACAAATATGTGTCCCCAGGTTGGAGATGGTTTTAACAGAGATTATTGGGCGCACCTGGAATATTTCTGTAGAGAACTGACGAAAAAATATCGTAGCGTCCGTATTGTCACCGGTCCACTGTATTTACCAAAGATGGATCCTGTGGATGGTAAATTGAGAGTTCGCTATGAAGTGATAGGCAATCCGCCTAATATTGCTGTTCCTACTCACTTTTTTAAACTTATTGTTGGTGAGAATCCTACTAATAATCCGAGCACGGACAATATATCAATAGCGGCATTTGTTCTGCCAAATGAAGTTATTTCCAATGAAACTAAGCTAACTGATTTTGAAGTACCTGTAAATGCTTTAGAAAGAAGCACTGGTCTTCAATTCTTCCAAAAAGTTCCTGAAGATAAACGAAAAGCTTTATGTAAGGAAGTAAAATGTCAAATTACGGTGCGGGAGTTTCAAAAGGCACTACCTGCTCCTAAAGAGCTTTTGGCACTCCCTGCTCCAAAGAAATAGGGAACGTTCTTTAGGAGCTCGCTAAATTATATGTGATCATGGTTGTTTCCACCTAAGTATTTACATAGTTTTGTTATTTTAATGCATTTCGTATAAAGGATATGCCCTTTAGTGATAAATCTTCCTCGATTTTTTTCTTGTCTATGAAGTGTGCTCTCCTTACTTCATGATTCAAAACCATGTTCCAATCTATCAGTAGTTCCTTTATCGGCATACCATTTTTGTAAAGCTCTGAGCAACACCATCTAAAAATGTCTCTTCTGCGGCCCTTTATGGCGCTTAATGCAATATTTCTGAGTATTACGAATCTATTAGTTTGTGTGATTTTCAAAATAACTTTTTGTGGAGAAGATGTGATGAAGGGGTTGTAATGAATTTTTGAAAATCTGACTGTTTTGTTGTCACTCCTTATGTAAATTAATTTAGCCAAATCCAAATTTATTGTATCTAACTTTTTAGGCGTATGGGATCTTGCAGTAGAAACAAGTTTGCGCTGAAAGTTTCTATAATGAACGAGTTTTTTTATAAATAACGATGATATGACATTCCACAAAGAGCTTTTATGTTCGGGATCTTGTTTGTGGGCTTTCATTAGTAATTCATTGATTAAGGGCATCGATTTGACGTCGAATCTCCCGTCGGACGCAATTTGCCATTCGATAATTTTGTTTATTATTGATCCGTATGCCAACAATGAATGTCTTGGAGGGATACTGTTAACCAGTTGGATTGCTTTGCTTATGTTATCCAACGTTTTTACTCGAAGTATTTGTGATACCAAGGCCAATATATTTTCTTCTGAGTGCTTGCCAAATATGTCAACGATTTGTTTGAGAACACGATCAACACCTTGGGAATCTTTGAATATTAGATGCATTCTCAACAAAGAAGATAAGCATCTTTTGCTGAAAAGGACAATTTGAGTATTTTCAGGTTGAATGTATTTGTTGACGTTTTCCATAACTTCTTTTGCCAGAGATAGGTTAACGGTTTTTGTTGTGTAATCTATTACTGTTGGAAGAAGTAGTGGATTGTTGCAATAGTACTCTGGAGGAAGTTGTAATACGATGTCTTTAGCTATTGATCTATAAGCTTTGTGACTTGTGAAAATTTTGATAATCTTGTAAACTATTCTTGGATCATGTTTCGTTATTGATGTGTAAAAATCTTTTATTTTTGTCCATGTTACAAAGGCCCCTGCTGCATTATCAATTGCGCAATCTTTATCAATCAAATGGTATGCAGCTATAATTTTTTCATTTCTCAAGTTTTCGTAAGTGGTTAACTCTGTGTTCATTATTCTGTTTAGTGTTTCTTTTGTAAGTATTGGTGCATCTTCCAAGGACAATGTTTTATTACAAAGTGTTACAATTTGAATTTGGGAGAGTTTCATCGTAGAGTTTCTTTCAGAGTAAAGATTATGAAGTTCCAGGTATTTTATTAAATGCATATGGTCATATTTTGGATTTTCGAATGCTAGGGCAGATATTATAGTGGAACAAAGAGCATCTCTTAAAGGCTCGTGGGCGTTTAAGGTAGCGTATAGTACGAAGAGATCTGCCGCCATAACTACATCTTTTGTATGCAGTGAGTCTTTTATGCAAAGACTCAAAACATCTTCTCTCGATTTTGGATCTTTTTCCGAAAGTCCAAGTTCCTTTATTAGCTCATTAACTTTTTCAATATTGTTGTTACAGTTGAACAACATTTCTCTTCTATAACATCCTCTAACAGTTGATGAATTCCTTCGGTTCTTATTTAAAAACTGTGCAAATGTATCCAATGGTATTTCATCAAGAAGGGTTTTGATCTGGGTAGCTTGAAGATTTGAAGTTATAGATTTCCAATAATCTCTAAAAGGACGCTTGTTTTCTTCGCATAGTCGTCCACCTTTTAATATTATATCTATTACTTCAGATTTCAGCGATGTAGTGTTGACATTTGTCGAATATGTGCTGGTACTCAACATACGATGAATAGTATGTAGTGTGGAGGGTGATCGTACAGGTCGTACGTAAAATAATGCAAGTTTCTGATAATTCCTGAGTAACATTGTGAAGGCGGAAACACCAAATATGCACGAGTTGATAAAGGTTACAATATCATACAAGCTAGCTCTATGCTATGGAAAAATTTAACAAAAATGACTATATATTCAAGATTTAGTTAGATTATTTTTTCAGTCTTTTTGATGTTGAGAAGCTAATCACGTGAAAATTGTTGATCTACAAGGTTGAATAATGCGCTGCATTGTTTATTAATGGTATTGTGCGAGGTAATGTTAATATATAGGTCTTGCTGATAATTCAGTAGTAGTGTCACAATTGTTGCATTGTGACCATTCTAGCGATTTCGCCACGCAAACGTAACAGTATAGGGCTTTACAACATGAGATTTCGTATGGATTTGTAGGGAATTCCGAGCAGTAAGGACATCTTACTTGGTCGATATTTTGTTTATTCCCTTGTATGAGCTTTTGAGGTCGTCTATTTAACCATTTTGCATTGTTCAATAACGTAGCATTAAATAGTTCAAGAATGGCATTCCATAATAACTGCCGGTTCTGAAATTCTATACCGGCATAGACTGTGTTGTGATAAAAATTAATGGGATTTAATGTATCGGTGGTAGAGGAGACACCTAGAATTCTATGCAAAGGGGAGAGGAATTTTTGGTTTTGTGAACCTATTGAGAGTAAAAACTGCGCAAAATTGATTAAATCCCAAGCGGAATATATATTTGATCCCCATTTGTAAATCCTGAGAAAAAATTGTTTATTGAACCTATCTAAACGGGAGGATGAAAATAGTAGTGATGAAAGCTTTTTCTCTATGTAATACGAGAATACGGTTATTAGATAAAGAGTGCGCCTTCTACATCTATAACTTACACCGCTTAGTTGTGAACCATAAGTAGTTGTGTCTTGAGTTCTGGAAATTAATTTTGACCCACAAAAGAATATAAGTGTATCAAGTAGTAATCTGTATTCATCTTTATTATTCAAAGTGTCTATGTTGGATTGAAAGTCTGTCCAGAACAAGTTATGTATTTCCTGGTCTAAAGCCGTCGAGTCCAACTGTGCTACCCTAGACATCCTGTGAATGAGGACTGGTCTGCTCTACTATATCTGATGATCTGTTACATTGTATGAGATCAACTTCGATTAAGTGTAATGAGCCCTTAAGTTGAAAGTGATTGTTATTGTGAACAAAGCCCTAACTAAAGCCCTAATACATACGTTATAAGTGCAGATTTGTTTACCAAGTAGTATGCAACTGTATAAGAAGTGATTAATATATTAAAGAGGTGAGTTTGTATCGCTTAAGCTACCATTTAGAGCACTGATTCTGGAAGTTAGGTGGTAGAGGTCTGGTTTTTTCAGCATTGGAGTACGGTAGCATCTGCAAGAGCTTTGTGACTTAAGAATGAAAAGAATAAGAGAAACGTTTGGGGATTGTCAGGAGGAGTTGAAATGAAAGCAAGAGTTAAATTTCGTGTGGTAAATTAGAAACATTGATGTTTTAACTTTTTTTTGTTGTTAAGATGTGCTTACAACATTGCCGAAAATCGGAGTTTCCGGGTCAAGTTGTGTCTTGAAATGCGGAAAGCGCTCAAAAACATTCTTTCGTTAGTAGTGATTGGTATCTCTTCGACGTGTGTCTGGTTTGAATGGATACTTGAAAGGATGAATGACCAATGGACATTAAGGAGATATTTTTTAGTTGATGCACGCTACTGCTTCATTGTTTGACGTTTGTTGCATATAGTTTTAGTTGTGCTGTGAATGTTGCGATTTTGGTAACGTTTTGAAGTCAGCGAATTAGGCAGCTAGAAAAATCAGTTGTTTTTGTATGCCTGTTTCGAAGGATTGTTTGACATCTCCTGGATCAGGCAGCGGTACTGATGGTGAGAAAAAGGCGCTGAGATCATGTGCCAGGTGTAGGAGGAATAAAACCAAGTGCGATTCAGTGGATACCAGACCTAATCCATGTTCTAGTTGTGTTAGAAAAGGTGTTGAATGTCATATTGATTATGTTGCTCCTCCACAGAGATCAAGGGAGATGAAGGTACTCTATGAGAATATAAGGTTTGCTAGAGGAAGGATCACGTCTCTGTCAACGATTTACGATTCTCTTTTGAAGGATGCTAAAGTGGACGAGAGGCAGAAGATTAAACCGAACATGAAATGTCCAACGAGAATTCTTAAGGTTGATGGGAAGTATTTCGTCTTTAACTTGAATCAAAGTGATGATTCTTTGTACGTCAACAATTTGAAAATAGACGGTGTTTTGTTAAAAAAGTCGTTTGAGAATTTTAGAACAGTTTTGAGTAATTTATTGAAAATATACTTCAAGTGGGAAAAGATCGATGAGTTTACAATTGAGAAAGCTGATGTTTATGTATCTCAATTCGACGTTGAATCGCTTTTAAAGAGAAGTCAATTATTGTTATTGCTTGGCATTTTGAATTTTTACTTCGATATTCCGGGGTTTAAATACTTGGATATTTTTAATCACGTGATCGAAAGTTATTATTGCGGAGCTTCTGGTCTTAATGAGCAAGTCGACGGTTCTAACCGTTTTAATAAATCTATGTTGGCGAAGCTTATTATTGGGATTGTTCCAAATGCCCAATTTCATAGTGAGATGTTTATAAAACATTTTACGATCTATTTATTTTTGCATATTGTGCTGTATGGTCCAGAATATTTTATGGGTTGTTTTATGGATAAGTACATACGGACTTTGGAGTCTTTGAGAAAAAAGATTAATTTCGATAAGAATTGGGAGGTTAAATGGGTAAATTTCTATATTCGGTTGTTGAATTTAGTTGAATCTGACGTTGTTGATGAATCTGGTC
Organism: Torulaspora microellipsoides; assembly: GCA_900186055.1. Classification (NCBI taxonomy): domain Eukaryota; kingdom Fungi; phylum Ascomycota; class Saccharomycetes; order Saccharomycetales; family Saccharomycetaceae; genus Torulaspora; species Torulaspora microellipsoides. Next base: position 247,671 of record FYBL01000006.1, on the reverse strand, counting down.
TAAAGAGTATGGTAGATGAAGATGAAGTGGAGTACCTATTCAGCTTAGCGAAGAAAGAGTTGGCCTGTGAAACCAATGAAGCGGGATTGGACTGTTTTATTTGCCTATTAAAGTTTAACCAGTATGTGATTGAGAGGAGAATGTGGCCAGATAAAAAATATGTGAAGGATAATCTATTAGGGATCTGTCAGAAATTAATGTGTGATTTGGTGGGAGTATTTTACGGTAATGGCGGTTTAGAAACTGATAAAGTTGAAAGGTATACATTTGTCCATTTATTTTTCACGCAATTAGTTACGTTGAATATGGTGGCATGTGCGAATCATTGCGGAGGTTCCATTAATGATTTTGATTCGAAGGTAACTTTTAATGGATTTAATCACTCAATGTTGGTATCGACATTTAACGAAGTCGGCGGTGAAGTGAAAAAGGGTGATAAGTACTATTGTTGTCAATTGAAGTATGAATATCTTAAGTTGGCTGTTAGTAAATGTTTGGATGGCGATGTTTCAGATAATTTTTTAAAACTTGTTGAAGTACCTGTTGGGAAGAATTACTGTAAAGTAAATAAAGATAAAGGCGTCGTGGATATGATAGAAAGCGAGGTTCAATCTTACTTTTCGCAGAATGATATGTCTTTGAATATTTTGAAATCTTCATGTAAGTTTATTTGGTATTTTTATGAGTTTGTTATATTCTGGAATATGTTAGATCGGATGATTGAATACGAGCCATTCATATGGAATGCGCAGTTGCTGGTTGAAAATAATGGATTAGAGGCTCAAAGTGGGGATGTCCGTGGATTATGGAGTGGAGATGATAGTTGTAATGATAATGATAATATTCAAAATGGTGTAGATGATGTTAAAGAAATTGGTATAGTCAGTTTACTACCAAGAAGATGCAAGAGTGAAACAAGTTATTTTGATGGTGACGAAAAAAAATTGTCTCTAGACGATGAAGTTAAACAAAAAGATGTACAGGGCGTTACGAGTGAAAGTATGAATTCTTCTGGCGGCGAAACTTGTAGACAATTGGGTGGTGGTATTAATAGAATACTTCAAGATGTTGATTGGGTGAAGGAAAGTGCGGATGACGTTTTGAGAAAAATTCATGGTGTTTTGAATTAGTCTATTAGATTATTAATTGCTTGTAGTTTTCTAAAAAATCGATTCAATCGTCAGCTAATGTGACATACCAACTCTGTATGATCTTAGCTGTTCTACAGCTAAAAAGATAAGAATTGTATTTGGTCCTAATCTTACGAAACTCGGAACCCAACCTCTGAACATAAATTGAACTCCCTCATTTTTAATGGAATTCTTCAACACGTTGAAGGCACTTTCGTGATGTTGGTGGGCATTCATAATACGAGTTTTAATAACATCAGCTGGAGAACAAACTGTAGTGGCTACTAAACCTGCCATCAAGGAAGCCGAGAAGTGGGTTGCTTTTTTGGAGGGATCGAAATCAAGGGTAGTCACTAAGTAATTCTTAAAGACGTCGTAAGTAACAACTTGACTGGCAGTCATCAAAACACCTCTCACTAAATTTGGAGTCAAACCAGTGAAAAGTTTTTTCACCCCCTCATCCTTTAGTATACGACACAAGCCATCGATTCCATGCTTGTAGTTGCGTCTCAAGTGAGGTTCGTGTGCCGAATCGTTCTGCATTCTGATATTCACAACATCTGCAGGGTTACCTACGAAGCCTCCAATAGCACCGCTAAGCATTGAGCAAGGTAACAAGTAGATAGTGTTGTTAATTTCTTTCTTTGGTATGAAGTTTTCCTTAATGAAATCGTAGCAGCCGAATCTTGCTGTGGTATAAGTGCATTGCCGAAGTATTGACGCGCTCAATCCTGAGTAAAGACCAGTAATACCCTCTGTTTTTAAAATACGTTGCATCATGAAAAACAGGGATGGTTTTGGAAGGGAAATAGTCTGTAGGCGTACTTTTGCCAAATCCAATGGGTGCGTGATGATACAGGCAAATACACCTCCTGCTCCACCGTACCACCAAGGATATTTGACGACGGGGTTTTGTTGATACTTTTTATGAGGCATTGAATGCGTGATGAAGGTGTAGTTGTTACTTTAGTTAGTTGCCTTGGATTTCAAAAGGGCTGGTTATATTCTTCGGAATACACACATACATATATATTTTTGATCGCGTTAGATGTATGAAAAAGGCTAAAACATGAATAGAAATGAATCTCTTTGAGTAGATCCGATGCTGATTTTCTTTCAGCGGTCGCTATACAAAAGAAAAATGTGGAGAAAAATAGTGCAGAACGTTACTTTAAATGCTTGCACGCATGTTTCGTAGGTACGTGAAGCAAGCGGCGGTTTTTATGTCTTTTCTGAAGAGAGGGTGATGACGCTTGCCTTTTGAAGAAATAAATCTTCTACAGTCAGATGCTCCTGAGAGCGAGCCTTACAGTATTTCTTCAAGTAGCAGGTATCTGTTTTAGTATCCAAACGATTTCGTTTGCTATTGTAAGCGATGGAAGAACAGGAGGGGCGGAAGTTGTTTGCATCTCCTGTATTCAAATCCGTTATGTGGTTGGGATTCATAACGTAGTGTTCTAGAAGTCGATCTGGTTGAATCGGAAAAGAAGAAGGAGACGCCGAAGAGGCCGGGACGGCACATGATAGTGTGATTGCTGTTTCTAACGCACTCAAATCTTTTTTCAATACTCCATTACCCTTAGTCACACAGGCTATCCTCGTTTTCTTAAAGGACACAGAGGAGCGACCATCCTTTTTGGGAAATGCAAACTTGATACGATCACACAACTCTTCTTGTTTTAGAACCGTACACTTATTATTCCTATTATTTTTACTAGAACTGCTGAAATTGGTTTTACAGCGTTTGTTCTGGAGTGTTTCAAACGATTCCGACTCTTGTAAGTATGCAAGGTTTTGGGGTCGGAAATTCCCCGCTGTAATCGGACTTTCCTTCATCTGGCGGTTGTGGTTGTGGTGGTAGTGTTGTTGGTGGTTTACACCAATCTGGGAGGAAGAAAAAGAAGAATATGTATAGGTGGAACAAAATCGTTCAGCAGCAGTGGCAGCATCCGCAGCAGCAGTAGCATCGACAGCAGTATCCGCAGCTGAAGCAGCAGGGAGTGTTACAATATCTTCCAATTCGGATAACAGCGAAGAAGCTGTAAAATAGCGCATTCGATTTAACATATTCTGATACACGAGCTTATTTTCCAGTTGCCGACTTATTTTATTGACCTTATGGTAACGATACTCAGGATAAATGTTTAGATGCCAGTGCTCTTCAAATTGTGAAAGAAGCTCAAAGTATAGCTGAAATATTCCATCATTCTTCCCCCATAGTTGTGAAGTGATTGCAGAATGTCTTAATGATTGTTTATGTGTTCTACTTTGTTCGATCTTTACCTTCTACCAGTAGTTCTGTGATTGAAACAGAAATAGTGAGTGATTTCTCTTTTCTTCTTCTATTGGATACCCAGTTTTTAATTTGCAACCTTGATAAGCTTGTGTCTGCCATTAAGGCTTTTAGGGTTCCTTCATTCAGATATGGTCTGTTAATGTTAGCAGCAAACCAGCGCTCTAACTTGCCGACATTCTCTTTAGGGAGTCGATGACCTCTGTATGATTTGTTTGCTCGAGTACTGCCGCTGAGCGTATCTTGGGTCACGATATTAAAAACCAGCGAGCCATTTGTTCTTTCATCACTGGAAGTGTTTGTAAGCTTGTGGTAAAGAATATTTGAGTGTGTGAATCTTTTTCGATAGTTTTCCAAGCGACCCGTTTCTTCCAGTAATACAGAAAGGATAGAGGATATTTGAGACGTAGCATTTACTAATGCTATTTCTTCATCTCCTAATTTATCATTTTGTATTACGGATTTTAATCTCTATATTCTTAGTTAGTCATAAGACGTTGCGAAGATATACCCTGATTTAACATACCACTAAAACATCTTGGAGCTCCAGATGTCTTTGACGAAGGTGTTTTGGCTCACTTGCAAACCTTGAGCATATTAAGAATAGCTGATCATTAATATTCACCAATCTTTGATTTAAGGTTAGTATTATGTTTTTCTTTATGTGTTTGTACCTAACTTACTTCTCCTTGGCATTGTCATGTTGTAGTGGATTTAAAAGCACGTTAATGGGAATCTTCTTCATTTCAAGGCTCTTGTTTACTTTCTATATGCTGTTTAGGCTTCATAATAGCAGCAACAAGTGCTCTTATATACTGCTCCATAAAACATGTAAGCTCTGCTAGATTAACTCCAGACATACATGATTCGGTTTCATAAATGTGAGACATCGTAGTGTATGGGTGCGACGAATAAACTTTTGAGGTTTACCATTACTATATAAACATGGCTATATGTATATGAAGCAAACGGCTTGGAGATGAAACATTTTAATACGATTCAGTAAGGTAAAAAAGTTTGGTCTTATAAATGAGAGCTATACCCCTTTCAAATGTTCTTGTCTTATTCATTGCTCTTCGTAACAGTTGAAGTGTTAAAATACACGGTACATACAGTAGGGATGAAAGACAAGAGTTTCAGAAAGCTAAAAATCAACCAACCTTTATTTAAAGTACAGCTCAAGAGCAAACCGAAATCTCAGAGGCGCCGAAGCAGAATGAAATGTTCTGAAAAGACTCTGGCGAGATATGTAGGTTTGGAGTCGGGTAAGGAAAGACGTCTTAAAACGTTCATGGCTAAACCTCGAACCATAAAAATACCCTCACCTCCTGGTAATTTACTAGAGAAAATAGAAGAAGAAAAACGCAGGCTAAAAAGAGACGAAACGGCGGAAATTATCTCGTTATGGGAGCTTCCTGATTTTTGGGAGAACGAAGATCTATTTCTTTCAATAACAAATGACATATTAAGTAGTTTATATACCAAACCAGCTCGTAGAAATCCATCCGAAAAACCATTAAACTCCTTTATGGCATTTAGGGCATATAATTCACAGTTCGGGTACGGGCTGAAACAAAATATTTTATCCTCTCTGCTTGCATCGGCATGGCATTCGCATCCGGAGCAGCAAAATATATGGGACACTTTTGCGCAGCAGTTTAATTTTGTCAAGCCGAAGTGTGGGTTTGTGGAGTGGGTGGATCAAAGATATGAGCGGGAGAGTTGTATTTAGTTTGTTAAGAGTTGTTGTAGATTTGTATTTGCATTGATGATGTCTTGTTGGGAGGGGGAAAGTAGTGCTTGGAAGTAGAGTTGAGAAGCTTGGGCGAGGAGTGGGGATGGATTGCGTTGTAGTAGTGTTGTGATTTGGTGGGTCAACTGGATGATGGTTGGGATGTGTGGTGTTTGGTTTAGGAATTGTGTAGCTACCTCGTTTGCTAGTTGCGATATGGAGAGGGTGGAGACTGGGTCTTGGAAGTGGTTGATGGATTGGAGGCCGAGATGGATGGCGAGGCGTAGATCTGGTGATATTGTTGGGCTGCCCACAGTGGACGGAGGCGTAGGTGTTGGTGTAGTATTTGTAGCTGTAGTGTTAGTTCTAATTTGGCTTCTTGGTGAAGCTGCAGAAAATATTGGAGGCTGAGGCGGTAACTTTGGCAAGCTAATTAGAGAGGTGAGATACTTTATCGATGAGCAATCTGCGTATAATTCAAAGAGTCTGGAATGTTGAATTTCAAACCGTCCGACTAGCTGTTCCATCGCACCTTCATCGCTAAACTGTTCACACATAGCACGTAACATTGACGTGATAAATTTATAGATTCCATATGATTCAGCAACCAAGGGAACCAAAGCTGCTATTTTACATTCCGCGCTACGAGTCCGATCAATCGACGCTAAGATAATGGTCGAAAACCGATCCAAACTATCTTGCAAACTCATTAAATCTAAAATCGTTTCGTATCCTTTATCTGGATCTGAAACAGATACTAAAGAAATATATTCCTTATACTCAAAGATACCGTTTTGAAACCCAGGATGTTGGACATGGAAATCAACCTTCAAAATCAAGTATCTCACGTATTCCTGAATTAACTTCGAATAAGATGAACAAGCATTGGCACCTCCCAGAGACCTAATCCAATCCCTATTTCTGACAGCCTCCTTCAACGCAGACGGATGCCCTTCCTGAATAACTTTATGCATCAAGATTAAACATTTAAATACCTGAACTTCATCATTGATAATAGGTAAACTTTTCAAATCAGTAAAGAACTCCGACGTTGAACGATGATCCCACGTATATACAATACAGGCTCTAACATGTTTCCGCTTTGGAGACGTCTCTTCAATGGAGCATGCCTTCTTGACAGATTTCAACAATTCAACTGGTGCCATCTTATTTATCTTGTTTAATTAACGGAGTTTGGTGATACTTAAAACGTTTCAACAAGAAACCGACCCCTTTTCACCTTTTGCCATTTTTTCTTCAACTAAACCGATTAGTCTCAAATTTTTCACCGGCAAAAACGTCAAAAGAGATTCTCTTCCCAGTAAAAAACAAAAATATAACAGTAAAACTTTTCCCTTCATAGAGAAACCTTTCAGCAACATATAAGAGGATCATTCAAATTTTTAACCAGGAACAAACACATGTCTATTGAGAATTTGAAGTCATTTGATCCATTTGCTGATACTGGTGATGACGAAACTACTACTGCTAACTACATCCACATACGTATTCAACAAAGAAATGGTAGAAAAACTTTAACTACAGTTCAAGGTGTCCCTGCAGAATACGACCAAAAGAGAATTTTGAAAGTTCTTAAGAAGGATTTCGCTTGTAATGGTAACATCGTCAAGGACTCCGAAATGGGTGAAATCATTCAGTTGCAAGGTGATCAAAGAGCAAAGGTCTGCGAGTTCTTGACAACACAACTGGGTATGCAAAAGAAAAACATTAAAATCCACGGTTTTTAAAAAGCAAAGCAAACTCGGCCTAAGAGCAATCTTCTTGTTTTATCTACATTATTATACCTACAATAAATAACAAACTCCGTTGTACAAATATAGTTTATAATACAAAGTTAATTACACTAAAAACAGATGGCCGGTGGTAACGATTTGAATCTACTCAAATCATGGAATCCGAAGTTGTCAAAAAACAGGCAAAAGGTGAAACAAAAAGAGAAGCTGCTGCTACTTGAAGAGACAAAAATTCGACAACGACAGAAGGAAAGAGAAATCGAAGATTTAGCCTCCACGAAATCAAAAAATGGTTTGGAATGGATGTACGAAGACGTCAAAATAGACAGCAAAGTTCCCGAAAAGCCAAAATTAGTAAAGCATGATTCCACCACAAAAGGTATACCAAAAATAACTACCGAGAATAACAAACCAACCATAAAGAAAAAGTATTCATACTCAAAGGATGATCCCATGAACAAATACAAGATCGCAAAAAGAACGAAAGAATCCAAAAAATAACTATATATAGACTAAAAACATTACATCTGTAGTTTACTTTTGGCCATTATACAACTTTTCTTGCTGCAGCCATTGTTTCTTTAAACGTTTCATCATACTTTTCGTCACATCATTGCCATCTTTATCCTTCGTTGGGATGCCTTCTGCATTCCATTCGGAGTAAAGTTCCGTATCTCTAAACATATCTATCGGGTTTATCTTCGCCTTCTCTAGCCTCTCTCTTTCTCTGTTATTATGCTCTTCTTTCTTCACCTTTTCCTTGAGTTTTTGTTCTTCAATCCTGGCAGCTTCCAGTAACCTATCCGCTTCTAACTGTGCTTTTTCTTCATCACTGATAAATTTTATAAGAGCTGACTGACCACTTCTATCATCCAAAGAGACATTCAAATTTAACAATTCATGGTCTCTAATATGATCAGTTAATTTTAGATATTCTTGAGGGTCCGCCGTCTTGATAGCCATATTTCTAACATCATCCCTAAACTTGGATAAACATTTCACATACGGTAAAGCAACAGTTTCAAAACTACCTTCAACATTTTTTTCCCCACTGACCCATCCTAGCCTATCAGAACGAACAGGAATTCCTACTATGCCCAAAATTTTACTTATATAGTTCGCAATGGCAACCAAAGGTTCAATCTTCACTTCACTGCCCACTTTACTAATATAAGTATTCGCAGAGCTTACCAACTCACTGATCGCTTTCAAAGCCTGAGGAGTCGACAAATTGTCACAAAATGCAAGATCAACCCTATCTTCAGCTACTTCGAGGTCTTTCAATAACAACTTTTCCAACTGACCAACCTTCTTAGGCGCGTGAGACTCACCGTCTTCCTTAAGAGCCCTTACGTTTTTGAAAAAATTAGTCAACATATTTTCAAAACTTTTAACCTCTGAAAGTAAACTATCTTTAAAATCTAATTGATTATTCCATTGAACCAAGCAAAATGCTAATCTAAGCTGCCTGGACGAAAACTTCCTTAATGCTTCTTCAATAGTAATGAAATTCTTCAAAGATTTCGACATCTTCTGGCCTTCAATGTGCAAATGACCGGTATGCAAAAAATAATTCACCCATTGAGAGTTACCAAAACAAGCCTCTGATTGAGCCATTTCATTATCATGATGCGGAAACGCCAAATCAATACCTCCTGAATGAATATCCATAGTCGATCCCAAGATATCACTAGCCATAACTGAACACTCGATATGCCATCCAGGTCTACCACCACCCCATGGACACTCCCAGCGTGGTTCACCTTGTTTCGACGCTTTCCATAAAGCAAAATCGCTTGATGCTCTTTTCCCCGTGCCATTTCCAGTGAGACTACCTTCACCTTCCTCAATTAGATCTAAGTGACCTTTGTTCCAAGGTTGATTCTTAGCATAAAAATGGTTTTCGGAACCATCAAATTTTACTGTATCAAAATACACCGATCCATCCTCAGTGGCATATGCATATCCATTCTCAATAATCTTAGCAACAAAAGCAATAATTTCCGGAATATATTCAGAAACTCTGGTGGTAACAGTAGGAGGTAAAACATTCAACTTTTTCATATCATTATCAAATTGTCCTTCCCAATAAGCAGGAAGCTTTCCGAATATCTCAGGATCTTCCACATCAGAACCATATTTACCATCCAAGTAAGGCATAACTACATCTTTCACGTTTTTAAAAAATACATCGTCCTCAATAACTTCCACTTCATTCAACGCTTTAGCAGCATTCTGAACTGCCGTAATATGCATAGGAAACTTCGGATCCGCCAACTTCTCAGCATCAACATCCGCATTTTTATACCATACATTAAACTTTTCAATGCTGTCAGCTTTCTTAATGTTCTTCTGCAAGTACTCCAATAATGCCTTCTTAACATCCACTACCGCATCTTCTTTAGACTTCTTCCCAGCAAATTCATCAAATAAATAATTTTGTCTCGCCCTTAAAATGATCTTATCATCAATATCGGTAACATTTTGCACAAACTTGACATTATACCCAAAATAATCCTGCAGAATCCTTCGGTTTATATCAATCGACACATAATTCCTAGCATGACCCATATGTGAGGCATCATAAACAGTAGGCCCACAAGAATACCACGATACAAACTTGCCACCAGATTCAGGGACAAAAATATCCTTACTTCTGGTTAAACTATTATACAACTTCAAAGTACGTTTAGTATCCGTAACTTCAGGTTTTATCCATTTAGGCTGCACAACTTTATTCAGGGACATTATTCTTCTACTAAAGCAATTCAATGTTTTCATAAAACATACAAAGAAGCTATTTTATAATTTCGAATCATATCAAACTTTGATGTAAATATGATTCATATCACGTTTAAAGCCCATTGAGATCTTTACTACGAGGAAAAACAACTCATACCGAGTATTAAAAATTTTTTCATGGTCTCAAGAAATCCAAAAAAATTGAAAACTCCACATAGGGGGCTCGAACCCCTGACATTTCGGTAATCCTTGCTTAAGCGATGAATTGCTTAAAAGCCGAACGCTCTACCAACTGAGCTAACAAGGATGAGTTTTCAATGAAACACCGAAAACATCTCGACGGTCTACATTCAATTTAACAATCACACACCTATACTTTTTAACCGCACAGTTGATCACATTGGGCATATATTGATCGAGCTATAAAGACCCTCTCCCAGCTCATTGTTTAAAAAACGTATTTATTGAACATTTTCATGTGCCTCTCATTTGTGAAGTTATCCCACTTAGCAACCCGTTATCACTCTGTACGACTCCTCCCATAGATTAATATTAAATACAATCAAGCCAAGTTATAACAAGCAAACAACCATGATTCTATACTTAATAAAACATAGATAAGCACATTGTCAACCTGCAAAACAGCAACTTTCCCAAAAACTCTTAATTACTCCTTAAATTCAAAAATACATCTTTTTCTCCATAAACCCATTAACCCTCGATGGACTTTTTCACAAAATCCCCCACAAATCGCACTTTAAAATTTCAAAGATATCAAACCAAAGCTACAACCATCCCTTGCGTACAAATAAACAGCAAAAGTCCTTTTTTATGACTTCAACTATTTATGCCTTTCCTTAAACATTTTTTCTCTGTTCACAATACATATCATCAGCATTCCGCCACATGAGTGATTCAAACAACACGCCAGACATCACTGAAATCGACTCTGATTTAGAGAACGATTGTGAGAATTGCTCAATAGTCAGCAACAAAACAGATGTTAAACAACCACATATTCATAGACATCGTGTAACGGACGATACAGATCCAGATGCTTTGATAGGAGGTACCAACGTTATTCCCTGTGCCCAAAAACGCCCAGCACTTAAGAAAAAGAGGACTTCCATATTCGCTGAAGATGATGACGAACTTAGTACCGAGAGTGTCATATCTACCACATATTCATATCTAGATACAGCCGTAGCAGCAGCTAAAGATCAAGATAAATCCAACGACCTGAAACCAGAAGATACTTCCCACAAGATTTTCACATTCACGTTACCCTTGGGCGGTAACTCTCTACTACCATCGAGATCACTTTCGAGCTTTGTCTCATCACTTTTACCTGGAGATTCCCCCTCTACACAAGATGAAAGGTTACAGCATCTCAATAAAGAACAAATAAAGGAAAAGTTGAAAAGATCAGACTCTATAACATCTTTAGAGGAAATGGCATTGTTTAACAACGAAAAAGGTATAGATAACGTTAGAGCAAGAGCTTTCAAAAAAACTTTCGAAATGGAATCCCTCAAGCAAACGTTTAAAAACATCACAGCTGCTCCAGGAGAATACACATATGACGGTTACGAATACATTCGTCTAGAATCAATATGGGATGAACTCGATGGTGATTTCCTAGTTATGGGCGGTTATCGAGGTAGTGTCTTACGTAATGCTTTGACGCATAGGAGAATCTGGATTCCAATAAAAGCGGGATTGAATATCAGAAAAATTGATCTGCTTATTGGACCGAACGATAAAGATGAGTTCAAGACTGAAAAAAAAATCATACCAGATGGTATGTTAACTCATATTGGCCCTGTAGATATATCTAAGAGGTTAATTCGAAAACTTAAAGCCAACCCAAAGGTCAAGGTCGAAAACTTCGGATACGACTGGAGATTATCTCTGGACATTTCTGCTGAGCATTTACGTAAAAAACTGGAATCCATCTATAGCAAACAAAAACAGAAAAAGGGAACTTATGTCATTGCTCACTCAATGGGTGGCTTAGTAGCTCACAAGGTGCTGCAAGAACACACGCATTTAATCAGAGGTTTAATATATGCAGGTGCACCTGGTCAATGTCCCAATATTTTAGGTCCTTTAAAATTTGGTGATGAGGTATTGATGAATAAAACAATTTTGAGTAAAGAAGCCAATTTTTTCATGAGAAGCAGTTTCTATTTCCTACCTACTGACGGAAGATGTTTTGTTGATAAACATACGTACAAAAGATATGATTTGGATTTCTTTGACCCTAATGTATGGATAAAATTAGGTTTATCTCCTGTAGTAGATGAAGAAAGATTGATTCAATGTCAACCCCAAAAGAAACCAGTTAATGATAAAACACCAAAAGAAAAAGAAAAGGATATGGCGAAAACTGAGTCTAAAGAAAAGCCTCCACAACCAGGAATCCCAACCGATGTAAAAGACTTTTTAGGTGTACTGAACCCAGTGCCAATGTTAAAATCACTATCAGGTCACAGCCAATCAAATTCAAATTCAAATTCAGGTTCAGTGACTTCAGATCTATCAGACGCTTTCAAAATTTTTAGCCCTACTTCATTTCTAACTAAAATTTCAGAATCAGCAACTGATGCATTGGGCATGACAGAATGTAAAGAGTGCCAAGAAGAGGAACGTGAAATGCTTTTTCAAACTCCATACGATCAATGCATTGATTATCTTGAAAGAACCTTAACGAGAACTAAAAAATATCTCGATAGCTTAACATATATTCCTGACAAGGAATATCCTCCCTTAGCGATAATTTATGGAAATCAAATTCCAACGGTTCGCGGAGTCAAAATTGATGGACTAAAAGATGTTAAATTGGGGAATTATGACGACTTTTACTATGGACCAGGTGATGGAGTCGTTCACCACAAATGGTTACTACCGGAACAAAGAGGTTTCCCCGTAGATGCTAAAATCGCATCGAATTGTGGCCATGTAAGCTTGCTATCCGATTTAGAATCGGTCGCTAAAGCTTTCATCTCCATTATCGATAATGAAAAGAAAACTGCATAATGCATTTCTAATTATTAATGTAAATAATGACATATATCTACATAGGCGAGAAACCTAATGCTAAAACTTTCAAGTAGCCTCCTCATACTCCTCGGCCAAATCAAAATTAACCTTCAACCATAAACTACAAGCTGAACATTGAGACAGCACTTCGAATCCGCCTTTATTTCTTTCTTGTGCATGCTCTTCCAAGGTGTCCTCGCTAAAATGAAATCCGTCTTCCGCTTTACAACGTGGACAATCCATACAATATTGAACTATATCTGTATTAAAATAAAACTCATCTAAAGAATATTCATCCAAACCATCTCCAAAACTATGATATCCTTGCTTTTTATGACTCTCCATTAACTCATTGTCGTACTCTGATCGGGATTTAGTATCAGCTAATACCTGATAGGCTTTTTGTATAGCATTAACACTAATATTACCACAATATTGCTTCGATTCATTCAGCATTTTTTTATCGGGATGACTATTCAATAGTTTTTCCCTATACGCTCTCTTAACATCTTCCAATGAGCAGTCAGAATCCAATCCAAGGATCTCATAATGTGACAACTTCATCATTAAAGCATTCTTAACTACCAGCAGCAGAGATAAATCCAGATATACGTTTAAATAATATCAATTGTTCATCGTTAAGATGAATAAGTTATAGAGATATCATATTCCAAGAGATTCATGGACAGTGTCCGGGTAAATTAACTTCAATCAACTTCAATTTTACGTTTAGTTCTTAAAAATCAGTTGGCTAATTATTAAAAATACAGTGGACAACATGAAAACCCCTCTTCTATAAACCAAAGTCTTGTACCTAAAAGTTCTCACAGCATGTTTGACCTACTACAAGACATAATATCACTACTCAAGCGTTAAAAGCTTTTGAAACCAAACCATAGATGAATAACATCAAAATTTATTAATCACGTGACCTTAAAACTCAATTTACCATATCGAGGCCTTAAAAATTTTTCCTGCAATTCGATGCGATGAGATGAAAAATGAGCTAAAAGTGAGAAGTAGTTTACAATTAAAGGTACTCATTATATAAGTATATCATATCAATACGACTGTTTTACGATGACTTCAAAAAGAACAGTTTCAGATGTCGAAGTAGAAGATTACCAAGAACATCCTAGCGTTGTTGTAGGTAGTTTCTTCAAGGGCTTTCGCGTGCCTGAAGGTACCAAATTTGATCTATATAAAAAAAAGGCATCAAAGAATGAATTTGTGTTACATGGTGAAAACGATAGATTGAAGTACGAAGGGGTTACCGATCCTACATCAACTAGCTCAAACCAATATGTTGTTGGTGTTTACAATGCAAAAAAACAGACAGTACAATTGTATAAAGCACCAGTTATATCTTCTAAAGTGGTCTCTAAATACAGCAAAACTCTCTCGGGACCAACAATCAAGAGCAAGAGCGGTGATGCTCGCCCATCTGACTTGAGAAATGCATTGGGTGAAGCTTTTGGAACTAAAAAGGCTAAAAAGGCCATTGCAGATTTAGAAAGAAATCGTATAGATTCCGACAAATTGACAGATTCAGCAATTGATATTGTGGACTCAGTTAGAACTGCAGCAAAAGACTTACCTTCAAGGGAACAACTAGAAGAAAAAGTCACACAGGAAAGACCTACACCACTCGCCAACGTTGATGCAACCGACGTGGAACAAATTTACCCAATTGAAAATATAATACCAAATAGAGAGTGGCAATTTATTCGCGTGGGCCCAATCCTGAAAGAAACAGATCAAGAGAAAAGATTGGAAATGCTACCATATACAAAGTCTCAATATCTTGGCAAGAAATTGGCAACTTTAACACAATCTGCGCAAACAACCAAGTTACAACTCCTATACTATCTATCTATACTGCTAGGAGTTTACGATAATAGAAGGGTGAATAACAAGATGAAACTAATGGAGAGATTAAATTCACCACCAGACACCTTATTAGATGGTATCCTCGAAAGGTTCACCATTTTGAGGGCTGGACAAGTGGGTAAATCGAAAGATCGTTCATTTCTCATTGATCCCCAAAATGAAGACAGGTTATTATGTTACATTCTGGTTATTGTGATGCATCTGAACAATTTCATGGTTGAGATCTCCCCATTAGCAAAAGAACTAGGTTTAAAACCATCAAAGATTGTTAACCTATTCAGAGTCATTGGTGCCTACGTAAAAGGTGCTACAGTAGCACAAGCTGAAGCATTTGGTATCCCAAAGAGTTCAGCATCGACTTACAAGATTGCCACACTCAAAGTTCCCTTCAAGCTACCTCAGATGACAAAGCGAGGAAGAGCAACACGCTAAGTCTTTTCTATTTTATACATTTAATTTGTGTACGGTAAATAGTGACATTAATGCTTTTAGCCTGATAAAGCGCACAGCTCTAAAACATCTCAAATTTCAGAAAAACAGCAACAAATACGATATTACTGAAAATAAATATGTTAAAAACAAATTTTGACGTTGGTATTGGCGTAGATTTGGGATCTTCATCCGTTAGAGTCGGTATTTTCATCATCGAAAATGATCAGATGATAACGCACCATCAAGAACCTGTACCATACTTTTTCAATGATGATCCAACTCTTTGGGAATACACTCAAAGCACAGATGATATAATGGAGGCAATAGAAAAATGCTTGAAAAAGATTGAAATAGACAAATACAAAGTTGTAAGTTGTGGAGTTTCCGCAACATGTTCAATGGCGGTTTTTACAAAATACGGCCAAAGTTTAGAGCCTTACAACGGAGATAAGGAGGATTGCAAACAGAATGTCGTATTTTGGATGGATTCTTATTCTAAAGATGAGTGCCGGGAACTGAATCAAACATGCAAACAATCTTTACGTGATTACATGGGAGGAAATTTTATCAATGAGATGGGTATTCCGAAATTAAAACGTGTGATGCACCACTTTCAGAGAACAAATAAGGAAAAAGACAAACTTCTGGTTTGTATGGACCTACACAGGTATATAGCCTACGAGCTGGCAACCAGCTTCAATTGGAGTTATGAAAAACTCATCAATTCCCCAAATTCGAATGGTATTGGTCATGATGGAGAGTTATCAGGATGGTCCTCATCTTTTTACAGAGACATCTTAGAAATAAGTCCAAATGTAATTATTGGCCCTCAGAAGAAAATCTTCACCGACACCAATCAAATTAAAGTAAATAGTTGCATTGATTGCTATTCTAGTTGGTTTACTTTATGTTCTGCTAATCCAGAAAAATCACTATTCATAGTGGCTGGGACGTCAACTTGTTACCTTTACGCCTCCAAGTTGAAGAAAGATACAATTCCGGGCGTTTGGGGGCCATTTACAGATATATTGGATAACTCAGATAAATATTCTATCTATGAAGGCGGACAATCGTGCACTGGAAAATTGATAGAATGTCTGTTCAAAACCCACCCTGCTTCTTCAGACGTTTCCCCACAAGACTGGCCGAAACTTATCCATAGAATTGAAGAAAATGTAGCCAAAATTGAGCACATATCGAAAAATTCCATTCATCTGAAAACAAAACACATGTTCTACTACGGCGATCTACAAGGAAATAGAACACCCTACGCTGATTCAGCAATGAGTGGTATGTTCATTGGAGAATCAACGGACTTTTCCTTTACCAATCTAACATACAAATACATTTGCATTTTGGAGTTTCTTGCATTCCAAATAAAACTAATGATACAAATTTTTAACCAATCCAATGACGAAAACAGTATAAATGATTTAAGAATGTGTGGAAGTCAGGCTAAGAATAAAAGACTTTTATCCCTCATAGCCATGATTAATAACTACATAACAATCCAAATCCCTACTACAGACGTCTCATTAAGCGGAGTACACGGTTCTTACCTCTTAGGAAAAGCCGCTCTTCTTAATGAGCCGTTAATAGAGTTGATCCACAGTAAAAGTCAAGGAGGCGCTGTAGAAACTTTTCAACCAGAGAGAAGTAGTAACAAACAACTCATTCAGCTGCTTAACGTTAAATATGAAATACATCTTGATATGGCAAAACAACAAATGAAGTACCGAGATGCTGTCAACAAAGTAATTGATAATTATGATAGTCCCTTTCTTCAAAATAACAACGACTAATACTGTAGCAAAGTCTTCTATCGCCCGCTCTAGTCCGTTACTTTGTTAATATCAACCCATTCTATCTGAGATTTCTGTCTATCATCTCTTTTAACCCTAAAGAAGTGGTCAGTAAATTGTGATGCATTCATATGATTCAAAAACTTTTCGTCATGCGTAATGACGATCAGTTGAAAATTCTTTTGATGCCTCCTCATTTGAATAATGCTACTCAATGATTTAGCCAGACTTTCAATGTTTTCTTCGTCAAGGTTGGTGGTGGGCTCATCCAGCGCAATCACTCCACAGTTAACACCAAATGTTTCCGATAACGCCAATCTTATTATGATCGAAGCTAGCACTTTTTGGCCGGCGGAACATCTGCCTCGCATATCTAGTTCAGCATCTTGTTTATACATTACAACACGATAGTTATATGATTTTCCCTTAAAATTACTACTGACTTCATCTGATCGTATTTGAATCTTGTCAACATCAGTTCCACTATATGTCCGTTTCCATAATTCATCAATGATTCTATTAATATCCTGCATCTTTAGCCCATGATATCTCATAATAGCACTATCGAGGGCCTTCGAATATGTATCAATATCGTCTGTCACAAAAGTTTTTGTTTGTAATTCAACCCATCTCTTATGGTATTGATTATCTATATCTTTATAGTCTGTAAGCAACTGCTGCGACAAAGACTTTATCTGACTTTGCAACTGCTTGATTTCACCCAACCTTCCAGCATTTTCTGAAGTCAATTTTTCAAAAAGACTTCTTAGTCGGAGAGATTCTTGTTGATATTTATCACGTTCTGCTTCGGCATTCCGAATATCAAGGATACCAATATCATCCTCAGTACTCTTTAAAGCGACTTTCAAGTCAATATATTCGAGATTTTGCTTCAGATTCCTTTTTTCGTTTGTAGAATCCTTTAATTTTTGTGTTGCGTCTCCTAGATCAAGATTTTTGGTGTCAATAGCCCTACTTAAATTATTCAACTCTTGCTGTGACGTCTCCAATTCGCGAATGCAATTGTTTAATTCTTCTAATTCACGCGAGGCAAAATTATCAACTTGTTGCTTTACATTAGCAAAATCAGTCATATGGCCATTTAATGCCTTCAAATTAGTATTCATCTCGTCGTACTTTGATTCGAATTCTTTTCTTTTATTTCTTATTATTTCTTCATTCTTTGAAACCTTACCGGAAAGATCGATAACGTCATTTTCTAGTTTTTCTATCGACGATTCAAGGCTTTTGATCTGTTCATTTTTATTAATGATATCGGATTCGATATTCTCTTTCAGTGATAAATCTTTTTCAATTTCTGCGATTTTAAGATTCCTTTCTTTGATGAGACTTAGCAGTGCAGAATATTCTCTGGATTTCGACTCCCTCTCCTCCTGCAGGTGGTTAATTTCTCTTCTTAACTTACGTAATAAATCATTTTTCTCTCGTTGAGCACTCTGCAACTCATCAACAGTTTGAGGGTTACTACCTGATGCCCCATATAGGGATATTTCGTCTGATAAAGTCTTCGACTCAGTTTCTAATTCTTTCATTTCTTTCCTTGATCGCACAATGAACTCCACCGTTCCGCGTATAATCTCCTCAATATGATCTTTATCTTCGTTCAGCATGTTGAAGTCATGCTCAATTTCGTCTCGCTTTTCCTTTAAACTGATTGAGTTTTCTCTTAAACCCTTTTCGTTCACCCGAAATTCAATGATCTTCGCTTTAGCTGAGCTCAATGCTATTACATCTTTTTCCAAACCTCTTAACGAAATCAAGTACTCTTTTTCAGTTTGAACTGTTTCCTTTAGCGTGTTTTCAAAGTGTGCATTTGTTTTTGCTCTCAATTTTTGTAATATCTCACTTTTGAATTCATCATTTTCAAATTTTCTAGTACAAAGATAACATGAACTATCTTTTTCTGCTATTTCTAATGCCTTCCTATTGAATTCTAAAGTCGTTTGATGCATTTTCAAGTTTTCTAGCGCAGTTCGGTATGATGTTTCTGATTCTATGACAGCTTCGTCATAATCCTCGATTGTACAATCCTCAGGAAGGGACTTTTCCAACTTTTTAATGAGGCCCGTTTCAATATCTTCATTTTGCTTCAAGTCAGATTCTACGTTGTTGAGCTGTAATAAGCTCTCCGTATGGTTCCTCTCCGCCTCATATAATTCCTTCTTTTTGAGCCCAATATCTCTTTGAAAATTAAGGTAAAATTTTTTGAATTCAATATCAATGTCAGAGCCAGATTTCAAACCCCACTTTACAACCTTAGAATCCTTTTGAAAAATGGTAATTTTACTATTTGACTCTTCAGATTTTTCTCTTATTGATTTTTTGAGAAATCCAAGCTTTGCATACAGATCTGCTTGCTGATTGGTTTTCGATATTTTGAGCTGTATCTCTTCTAGATCGTTTTCAACTATGATTATCTGATCATTTTTTTCTTTAATTTCAAAATTTATGGCAGCAATTTTATCATTCTTTTCCCAATCGTGCAATTTTTGGGTGAATTTTTCCAAGTTTTCCTTTTCTTTTTCGAGGTCTTCAAAGACAACCTCTGAAACTGCTAGCTCTGTTTCCAGTCTATCTACCTCAGTGGTAAGTTTCTGTTTGTCCATCTTGCTATAATCCAATCTTTCACTTTGAACTATCTGGGAGTGCTTTACCTCCGATAAGTCCTTATTTATAGACTCCAAAGTACTTCTCCCTACTTCAGTAAATTTGTTCATTTGGGATTCCATATTATCTCTATATAACTTAAATTCCTCGAAGAATTTTTCATGAGTGTCGTCATCTTGAGGCGACAAACCATATAACCTTGAGATATTCTGCTCAAGTTCCTTTATCGTTTCTTTATTCTTTTCATGAGCATCTCTTGCAGCTGTGAGTTCACCTTGTCTCCGTATCAAAACATTGCATTTACCTTGTAGTTCGCCAGCATTCAATTTCATTGATATCACTTCTGCTTCCATTGTTTTCACTTCCTTTTCCTTGTCAGATAAGGAACTAGAAAAATTTTCCACTAGTTCTTCCAACTTAGCTGTGGGTAGATTTATCAGATCAATCGCGTTTGCCAACCTGTTAATTTGTTCCTTCATGGAATCACGATTTATCTTAAGATTTTCTAGTTTGGATAAAACTTTCTGAAAATCCTGATTTGATTTGAACAGCTTATCAGATTGCTGCGTAATATCCGTAAGTTCCACCTCAATGTCTTTCATTTGACGCTGATATGTTTCAATTTTTGAATGAAGCTGTTCAATATTCATTTTAGTGACCTTTGACCTATCCCTATCCACTTTTAAATGTTCAACCGACTGTTTTAAAAGCTTAATATCTAATGACATGTCCTTTTTTATACCCTTAAGATTATCTAACGCTTTAGTAAATTTCATTGCTTGAAAAATTTCGTCAAACTTTTTCTTCAAATTAGAAGGTTCACTAAGTGGCCACAAACTATCCTCCTGATGACAAAATATAACATACTCTAAGATGGCCTTCGGAACACCCATGTATAATGGAACTTGTGTATCCAGTTCCAAAGATCTCGTGCTCAGTGTGTTACGATTTCCATCTCCATGAACGATCACCAATTGACCTTCGAGTGTTTTAAATGTATTTGTTGATTTCTTAACCAACAATTGGATATTCCTTGTAACGATCATATTCAAATTATTGGCGCTTGTGAAGGCAAGCTTTACTTGAGCCCGAACATCCTTCTCCCCAGTAATCTTTGGATCATGTACAAACGCACCACCTTTACTGTTTGGTGGCAAATCACCAGATGTTGCATATTTAAGGCATTCGATAATTGTTGTTTTACCAGAACCATTCGTCCCCACAATAAGCGTTAATGGTTTTCCAAACTCTATCGTTTCTCGGTCATTGGAGTCAAAAGAACGGATACCTTGAATAGACAACTTGTAGATAGCACTCATTCCACATCAAAGTTTGGTGATTAAGTTCAATCGACAAGAATACATCTGTCTAACTACTAAGTATTATACATTGATACAGTTTTACTATTATTTTACGCATCATGATAACACCCATGCACACAGAGAGCTATGTATTACCCGGCTCTCCTGTTTTTTTATTCTTAAAAATTATAAAAGGGGAACAGGATGCTGCCAGGGAAAAAAAAATTTTTCCTTCTTTTTTGATACCACAAACAAGCAGCCATAATTGTAGAACTTAATATCGTATTCGAACTAAAAGAATAAAGCTAAATCTAAACTGATAATCCATATTCCATAAATAGTATCAGTGCGAACATTTACGTCAAAACTAAAGAGATATAAAGGATAGTAATAGACGCTTTGATCTCTCTTTCAGTCCCTTTTAACAGCATTTTTCGGTGGAAAGTAACAGGACTGTAGTCTTTTTTTATTTACTGTACTCATTTCACTTTTGTGTATTTAAAATTATCTGAGTAGTTGTGAAGAACAACACCTAGACAGTTAAAGGTAAAGATAAGAAAGGTAATATTCATTGATTAAAAAGTGCTAAAGACAGAGAAAAAATGAGCCAAGAAGATCATCAAAGTTTCGTAGCCACCTTGGAATCCTTCAGGGAATTAAAATCCGGGATTTCTGGTTCTCGTATTAAAAAGCTGACCACTTATGCACTTGAACACGTTGTACATGAAGAAACAATAATCTCTTTAATCATTAATTATTCCAAGACTTGTTCTGATTCGCACAAGTTGGGTTCTTTGTACATTATAGATTCAATCGGCAGAGCGTACTTAGATGAAGCCAGGGCTAACGATGAATATGTAAAGCCCAGCTCTAAGAAAGGAACTTGTGGGCATGCAGTTTATACCCTTGGTGAATCGATACGAGAGCTTTTAACAGACGCTATTTCGAGAAGTAACGACGACCACAAGGAAAAAATTCGTACTTTAATTGACATTTGGGACAGAGCAGGCCTATTTCAAAAGGGTTACTTGAATGCTATTCGTGCTAAATGTTTCTGCATGGATGTAGGTAATGAAGATCCTCAATCCTCGGTAGCCGGAAATAGTAGTGTCAAAGGTACGCAACTTTCGGACGATCCAAAGGAAAGATGTATTCAGATTTTAAATGACTTGAAACCCTTAAGATTTAGTCCTTCAGTGAGCTTACCTTCAAACTTGGCTTCGAAAGATATAAACGAACAAAAATCAGCGTTATTTCACGTATTGATAAACATTCAACAGCAGCAACAGCAGCAACAGCAGCAACAACAACAAATGCAACAGCAGCAACATCATCTACAACAGCAGCAACAGCAACATTTAGTTCCTGAACCACAATCTTCAGCATCTGCGTATTCAATGGGTCAATCTCACGTAACAACCGAGTATGGTAGTAGACGTGAACGTGAACGTGAGCGCGAAAGATTTTCTTCCAGAAGAAATAGATCTAGATCACCTCCAAGAAGGGACAGTCAATACGGTGGTAATGGTCAGGCACACAGTAATTCAAATGGACCTCTTGGTACTAATAATCATCATTTGTACCCGGATGAACAGAATGTTCCATCAAATGCCCATTTTAGACCCAAACCAGTGAGTTATGAATCAAACCTACCAGCTGAGCAAATCAAAGTTTACAGTCGTACATTATTTGTCGGTGGTGTTCCTATGAATATGAAAGAATGGGATATTGCAACCGTTTTGAGACCTTATGCGGAAGTGCAAAGCGTCATTCTAAATAATGCAAGAAAACACGCGTTCGTCAAAGTATACTCAAGACGTGAAGCTGAAAATGTACTACTAAATTTCAACAAAGACGGTTCGTCACCTTTAAGGACACGTTGGGGAGTTGGTTTTGGCCCAAGAGATTGTTGTGACTATCAACATGGTTACAGCATTATTCCTTTGCATAGATTAACAGATGCTGACAAAAAGTGGTGTGTGCATGCACAATGGGGTGGTACTGGTGGTCAAACTTTACAAGGTGGTGTGGTTTTCGAAGAACCAGATATTATTGTTGGTGAAGGTGTTTCGTCGAAGGCAATTTCACAAAAGATGCCAACAGATTCGGGTAGAAATGGCCCAAGATCGGGTAAATCAAACAAGGGCAGCACATCAACTCCCCCAATGCCATCATATGGTACAAATCAAGTAGCCTCTCCAAATCAAATATATGCTCAAATTCAGCAGCCTTATCCTGCACAACAGGCGCCATATGGCCAACCTCAACCTCAACCTCAACCTCAAGTGGCTGGATACCCTCAACAGCAGCCACAACAACAGTCATTTGATCCTACTGCTCAATTAAACTCACTGATGAGCATGCTGAACCAACAGCAAAACTAAATATGTATGTATGTAATCAAACTAGATATACGGTAATTGCAATTTTTAATATATGATTTAATGGTAGTATTGAAATATTCCACCTGATGAAATGTAGATTGTGGTTCTTTCTGAATCGTGTCTAGCGATATGATTAATTGAAATTTGAAAAATTTTAGGAGATTCAATTAAATATACCTACTAGTTACGGAAGCACCAATAGCTGATTTTAGTACCTATCAGCCAGATCAGCTACTCAGTTGATAATGATTAACTTCAACAGGAAGATGGCCACTGCTGCCAAAAGCGGGGGGAGTAATTCTATCACGGCTGGCCTTATATTGTCGCGAATTCCTATAGTGACACCAGATTTAACCAAGTTGGAAAGCCAATATTACGACTATCAATCCAGATTGAAACATCGGTTAATGTGGACCTTTCCACAATACTTTTACTTTAAGAGGGGCACTCTAGCAGAACGCCGTTTTCTATTGGCTCAAAGAGGCCCAGTCAGCAAACAACCGGGGGTATGGTTCCCAAAAGGTGTTCCTGATATTAAACATAATAGAGAAAGAAGCCAAAAGCAAGAAATAGTGCTTCCCAGAGAAAAAAGTGATGTGGGACAAGAATCTCAAAGTGGGGCTGATATCACCAGGCCCATTATCCCCAATTCAAGACTTACCGATGCTGACAAAAACGCAGATTTATCCAGCTTAGAAAGGCTACTTAGTAGAACTTTGTATCTTGTTGTCAAAAACAACAAGGATGGATGGAGATTTCCCTCTTTCCCTGTGGAGAAAAGTGCATTACATATTAGTGCTGAAGAAGGACTAAGAAAACTGGGCGGTGAACACATCAATACATGGACTATATCAAGCACACCCGCTGCTGCCGTGGAACATAGTGATGGTTCTCATGAATTCCTCATTAAGTCACACATTCTAGCAGGGAAATTCGATTTGCAAAATAAGGAATATTTTTCGGAATATGCATGGTTGACGAAGGATGAAATAAAAGAATGTGTTGACAGTAAGTATTTTAGTCAAACGGGATTTTTATTGGCCAATGTTTAATATCCTAAAGTCATGTCATATAATATATAATCGTCTATACTATATTATACACACTTGTAAATATATTTCAAATTGATATAGCTAACCATGCCATTTATTCATATATCTTTAGGTATGTTTATCAGCAAACCTACTAACTCTTGGTTGATCCCGCTCTCGTCTTTGCACACGAGTTCTTTCCCTAGGAACTTCATTCTCTCGCTCCCTCTTCAGTGGCCTTCGGTTCGTATTTTTATTGCGTGTATTCAGCAGCGTTTTCTCGTATTCTGACTTCCATAGCGACAACGTGTCATTGTACTGAATTGGTGTAAAATGCCTCTGCAATGAGTCATCTTTTCCGGATAAGACGAACCATGTCTTATCAGGGTAGAATTTGAATACTAAATCAGAGCTAAATTTTTGGGACTTTTGGGAAAAGAGCTTGTGTCCCGAATTGATGTCATAGAATTGAAGATTTCCATCACTGGTACATGCTGCCATAATCTTACCCATGGAATCTATATCCAATGATATAACAGAAGCATCTAAGTCATCAACAAGCGTGACACAACTCATTGTAGATAAATCCCAAATTCCACAAGACCCGCAAGTACTTCCAGTAATTACAAATCTTCCCCAAGGTTCAACACGAATGGAAGTTATCGGACCTCTATGAGACGGCACAACCATGCACATCTCGAATTCATCCTCCGAATTTAATTTGAGTAAAGCTACCTTGCCGCTCTTCAGACCTACGAATGCGTGAGA
Source organism: Torulaspora microellipsoides (assembly GCA_900186055.1). Lineage (NCBI taxonomy): Eukaryota > Fungi > Ascomycota > Saccharomycetes > Saccharomycetales > Saccharomycetaceae > Torulaspora > Torulaspora microellipsoides. The sequence continues at coordinate 222,742 of FYBL01000006.1, read as the reverse complement.
TCCAGAATTGTTCCAGCAAATAGAATGTACAGAATCTTCTGCTATGATGTTGTTAACATCGAATACGGAATGTAGTTCATGATCATTCTTTGCATTAAAAAGATGCAATTCGTTAGATTTCGTGACTGTCAAAAGCCACGAGCCAGTTGGATCGTAAATGCACTTGAATATTTTCATTTTTGTACCAATTGACAATGATCTCAATTTGGTTAAGCTTCTTTTCTTTTCATCTATACCCCATATAACTATTTCAGAGGAGTTACCTACCGTAGCAAACTGACCAATTTCATTTGGGTTCCATGATAAAGAGTATACTATCTTATCTGTACCAATGGCGTCCGTTAGGTATATTTTCTTAGAACGGGCAAAAGACGCTCCACTCAATAGCCAGACGGTCAATGAGCCATCAACTCTGCTGTATGCTAAAGCGTTCCCCGATGGATGAAAGTCTATGGATAACACTTCGTTGGGTGTAATTGGTGCAGCAAATCTCGAGTGTGATCTTGAAATCGCAAGAGCATACCTGTCGTCTTCAATGTCTTCAATCTGGCTCTTATTCATCAAAGTGTCAAGTAACTTCTCGCTCATTGCATTAGCCACGGGAGAACTAACACATCCTTGCTCCAAAATTTGAGAGCTCTCATATTTCGACATTAGTGGTCTTTGATTCCTTTGAAGTCTGCTTGTTCAGCTCTTGCGGAATATTAATTCTTCGATATATCGTTGCCCTAGCTTACATCAAGCCGTTTACTGCTTAAAATTACTAAACTTCCAAAATTTTACATGTGGTGCACGGGTTCAAAGAAGAACACATTGAAAGATAAAGGCATATCTTCTGACTTTTAATAAATAGTTGATGGTCCAATGACTTTGAATGTAACATTAAAAAAGGAACTACGAAATTAGAAATTGGCAATACGGCTAGGGATAGTCAAGACTTTTTATCAACCGAAAAACATGCAAGCTTACTAGTGCTCTTATACCCCTTGTATACAGATAAGCTACTTCCGCATCGCACAGGCATTAATCATATTTGTATTATTGGACATGACCAGTTAAAGACCCATAGTATCATGAATAATTGAAAGTAGTTAAATCATCTTTGAAAAATGATTTTTACTCCTCGGCCTTACCTCGGATTATCCTCATCATGAACTACTTGGCTACTTTACAATTACACAGGTGCCGTTTATATGACCTTGATGGTTACGGCATACAAAATAATTAATTGATATAAAACCCCAAGATTTAAAGCAACTAGATTGGACAGCCCAATGAAATATATAACTAGACGGCTACCCGTATGCATTAGATTTCAATATACAACCTTTTGCAAGCTCAACTGAGAGCCTTTCATAATAGTTCTGTGATATTTGATTTTTCATACTCTCGGGTTATGCAGCGCCCGTTTAATCAACAAGAATATACATCATCATAGTAAATGTCAACACAATCAATGACATTGTTTATAACTAGCACTATGCAGCATGAAGAAAGTCTACAAGCTCAAGAGAAAATTCGTTTATGTTACTAATAGACAAGATGATGGTAACCTCGACGTTGTCAAGAGGAGACAAATGTCATTAAAGAATGACTCTTTCGATGCTTCTAATGACTCTTTGTCCGAGGGGGACAGGGGTAGTACCCACAGCAATTCGTCCTCTATTGAGAAAAGTTTTTTGGATTTGCTTGATTGCGAACCTCTGAACAGAATGGCAGTATCAACTTCATCCTTATTGCAAGGAGAAAAGGAAAACAGTGATTTATCCGCAGAAGACGAAACAACTACTGCTATTGATAGTTATACTAGGTGCAAAAAGACTTCCAGTGACCTTTGGCCATCCGTAAGGCTGAAACAAACTGTTGATGTTGACGATATCGAACTCATCAAGAGAGAAAACGATAAAGGGATTCAACATAGTGAGAAACTACTACTGGATGCAGAAGCCTCCATGTTAGTAGACAGTGCATTTTATGAAATGGACCCAAATTTACGTTTACAAAGCGTTTCAACAGACCCAAAGGAGCAGCAATTGAAAAAATTAGTGGTGCGCACAAAATATGAGGAGCTGTATAACATTCCTCGTGTATTATATCTGACGGAATTAATCGTTAAAATTCAACCGTTACTACCAATTATAAGAGATATGTACAAGGGTGTAGTGGACTCTTACTACAAATTTGAGGCAACATCAGCTGCCAAAATGTCTCAGAAAGCTTTTCTCTCGATAAAAGAATTCAGATCTTTGAATATCAAAAAGTTTCTCGCCGGCTATTATGGCCTGAAAAGGCAATTAAGAGTTGGAGAAGAGATTCTTAAGCATTATAAATCATTTTTATTGAAGAGGCAAGGTGACACAATGAAATGGTGGGGGGTCACTGATTTTGCAAATTACGTGCTTGCCCCAGAAGTGCTAACGTCCCTCTGTATTCAAGAAATGAAATTAGGGAACGATATCTATCATAAAGAAACTAGAGAACAGGCTTATGAAATTTTCGATAAGACTGGGCAATTCGGCTTGGTAGTGGCTGATAATGATCCATTGGAAAGCTGGGAGATCGTTATGGAAGAAGAAAGGCTGAGAGAACTTGGACTCAATCCGGAAATATACTTAAAAGCCAAACTAAATGGGCAGGAATAGTAAATATTAAAAATAACAGGTACATGCTTTCCTGACTTAACTTCGTCATAATCTACATTTTCCCGCGATCCCATAGATATTTAATACCGAAATATCGCTTATGACGAGGAAAAATTTTCTTAAACCTCTGGCGATGAAGTTCATATATGGGGAATCACATCTAATCTACCGAAACACTTACTGAAAAATATAAAACTCAGCAAATAGAAATATCGAAAATGTCTCAGAAAGCTTGTTATGTGTGTGGGAAAATTGGCCATTTAGCCGAGGAGTGTGACTCTGAAAGACTATGTTACAACTGTAACCAACCAGGACATGTGCAATCTGATTGCACTCTACCAAGAACCGTCGAATTTAAACAATGCTACAATTGTGGCGAAACAGGTCACGTTAAAACAGAATGTGCTATTCAACGTTGTTATAACTGTAATCAAACTGGCCATATCTCCAGAGAATGTTCAGAACCAAAAAAATCTAGATTTCCCAGCGCTGCTTCTCCAACTGCCAAGACTGGATCTAAGGTTTCTTGTTACAGATGTGGTGGTCCAAACCATATGGCTAAGGACTGCCTACAAAGTGGTTCTAAATGCTATTCATGTGGTAAATTTGGTCACTTATCTAAGGATTGTCCAAGTGGTCCTGGAGAAAAGATTTGTTACAATTGTAATGAATCTGGCCATATCTCCAAAGATTGTCCAACTAATTGAATTGTCCCATTTTTAGTCGAAAAAAACGTGGTATACTCAAGGTAAACTTCTTTGCCTTTTGTTATATTCTGTTTGACACGGAAATCTATTATATCTACGCAGGTGTGCCTCTTTGGTCTGTTCAATATGTTGGTCTTACATAAGTAAATATCTATGTGTAGTACTTTAATTTGGTATTTGTCCTTTCTGTCCTTTTGTAAGTTGTTGTGGACAAAAATAGTTCATCTATATCCCTTTATACACTGCGTCAGCAAGCTTGACCGCCTTTGCACAATCTGTCACATTATGAACTCGTACGATATCTGCACCAAATCCAATACATGAAGAGATGAGAGCCCCAGTTGCGAAATCTCTATCAATTGGATTTACATCTTTGGTGATTTTTCCGATGAAATTTTTACGCGATGGCCCCACAACAATGGGTAAATTACGAAAGTTGATATAGTACCCTGTCTCCTGGACACAGGAGAAGTTTTTGAATAGTGAAATGTGTCTGATAATCTCCAAATTTTGCTCACCATTTTTCGCAAACCCAATACCTGGATCTAGCAAAATTTGCCAGCGACAGACACCACTTTTGACAGCATTAACGTACCTTTTACTCAGTTCTCTGCTCATAGTTCTAATAAAGCTTGTTTCTGGCGAGGTACAAAGTTTATTATACAAATATTCGTTAGAGTTATCATTCGAATCTTCGCTGTAGTCGGTTAATCTCGACATGTTGGATATATTACCTCTTGTATGTGACAACACATATGCGACCTTAGGATTAGCTGCCACAACTGCAAACATTTCGGGATCAAAAGCCCCCCCTGATATGTCATTGATAATGTCTGCACCAACGGCAATAGCTTGCCGCGCAACCAGTGAACGGTAGGTATCAACAGAGATGACCATTTTATCTTGAGGCAATTCCTCACATGTCCTAATCAGTTTTATAAGTGGGATCGTTCGCATTATCTCTTCTTCTTCTGAGGTTTGCTTAGAGTTCGGTCTAGTGGAGCAGCCACCGATATCTATGATCACTTGTTCATGCAAATTTAAAGCATCTGCACATATCTTCTTGACGTATGCCAACTGCTTTTCCGGATCCGAGTAATGTTGCCCACCATCTGAAAACGAATCAGGAGTGGCGTTTAGAACGCCCATTAAAATAGTTGGAGATAGAGTTATTCTTCTCGTGGTCTTCGCGATCTCATCCACACTCTTTATGTTTCTAAATTTCAGATACCTTTCAGTTGAGTTCGAGTTAACCGACGGCAACGGCACCAATTTCCACAAAACATCTTCTCTGTTCTGCCTACCGTATAGTTGTGCCAGATGATCTACTAATGGTTCGGTGGTTAACGGATGGATATGATCCGGAGATACCAATTCGCAAAGTGGTTCTAACACGAAGGATCTTTCCAACATTCTAGCGTGCGGAATTGTCAAATTCGCATCATCAACTAAAACATGTTCACCAGCACTGTTTAAATACATGATGATATCAAGATCTATTATCCGAGGACCGTTATCAAAATGTTTTACCCTCTTCATTTCCTCATATTCAATGCTTTTGCATAATTCCAAGACTTCTTGAGGATTTAAGGTTGTGGTGATTTCGATACATCCATTCACGAAAGTATCTTGATCTTTGAAATACATTGGCTCACTCTCAAATAGAGATGAAACGTTTTGTAATCTTATTTTTGTGTTTTCGGATAACAGATCCTTTGCCAATAAAATATTGTGCAGCTTATCACCAACATTAGACCCAAAAGCTAAATAAACAGTATTCCATCCATCGTTGATCTTTTTTTGAGCATTGGTATGTATCGGCAAGTTTAACGCACTTTGAGAAGTTCCGATAGGTTTAACAGGTTCATTAGGTAACTCTGACGAATTCATCTCAATAGGAGTCCTCACACAACTTACTCCAACCCCGGTCGTTGATGTAATTGCATTTAATTTCATAACTTTGACTTCGATCGGCAAGGTTGAATGTTCTTGAAAATATAGGTCACTGGAGATAAGTTTTGTGATAGATTCTACCAGAGCTTCAACGGTTAAAAAGTTTGAATTTTCAACATATTCAACTATTTTATTTATTATTGATTTATACGAGGCATGGTTTGGAGAGTTTTTTGGCCAAGGCAGGTATAGATCAAATGTAACATATTGTTTTTGTAATCGCTCAAATGTGAAGACTCCAATTAAAGTTAAAATCTTCAACCCTGAGATATGTAGCATATCATAATTCCCTGACGAATAGCAGGTTTTGGCTCGCTCTCGTTGTACTAAACAGGAAATGTCTTCGCTCCTAATATGTGCAGTTTCTGTCTGAGCCTTCAATTGCAACTTGTCAATACCAATATACTTTGACATGGCATAATCTGAAACTGATCGGCTGAGGATACCCAGCGACCCCCAATTACTCCTTGATTTCACGAAATTTGTCACATCTCTGGAGATAACTGCATAATTCAATGAGTATCGGAGATCATCACTAAGCGAAGCCTGACCAAAATCCGTCTGCATATTCATGGTTATGAAACATTGTTGTGGATTTAGCTGACTCCATGCATCCGGTCCTATAACTGCTTCTAATCTCAATTTTTCAATATGGACTTGATCTTTCATCGCAGAAGTACATTGTTGAGTAGGAGTTATTGAACACATTGATCTCACAGAAGAGTGGACACTTCTGCTACACGGCCAAATTTTGTGTAATTGGAATGACACCTTGAAGAAAACTTTTAGAACTGGAAGAGATTTGAAATTTTTTCTTCTCTGCTTTTCATTAAATGAAGTGAAAGAAAATTCTGATCGGAAGCATATTCAGTGCCAAGATTTTTCACATTTCAATGCGTGGTGGGTTTGCAACCCTAAAGATAGTCATCTCACCAATGAAAGTCAACAGCTTGTTAAAGAGCTTATGTGTTCTACTGAGTTGTTTTACGTGTAACTAAAGCTATAATAGCCCATTTTTATCTTTTCTCGATGTAAGTGATGTGGTGAAACGACACTTGAGGCAGCATATTAGAATAATCTAGATAACACCTTCTGATGAGATCGGCGAATTTAAATAATTTATCTTTCAAAGAGTCGTAAAATGCGCAGCTAAACAAAATGAGAGACGATATAAGATAAAGGCACATCTGCCAATTTATCTCATAGTTTATTTTGTTCTTGTAAGATAAAAATTAAACGAGGGTGTTTTTCCCCGAAACGTTTTCAAATGCGAACTACAACTTCAGAAGTTCAATAAAGAGCACATATATTGGTGGAGAGCCCGCAGGATGTTTTTGAAATCATTTGCCCTACCCAGCAGACGGCTTGTTAGATGCATGGCTTCATCTACTTCTGTTTCACCGAAATTAACAGATGTACTCATTGTAGGAGGGGGCCCAGCGGGGTTAACTTTGGCAGCTGCCATCAAATCTTCTCCCAAACTAAAACACCTATCAACTACATTAGTTGATATAGCAGACTTGAAAGAAAAGGTGGTTTCATTTTATGATTCTCCACCGGAAAATTTCACGAATCGTGTTGTGAGCTTAACACCACCATCAAGGAGGTTCCTAGAGAACAGAGCTGGAGTGAAGTTGTTGGAAGATAGAATACAAGCATATGACGGACAATATGTAACAGATGGCTGCTCTACTGCTACGCTAGATATGGAAAAAGATACTATGGCATATATGGTCGAGATTTTGAACGTTCAAGCTTCGCTACTTAAGCGACTGTCCAATCTTCAACCTGACCCCACTGCTTTTCGGATCTTAGATAAGACGAAGGTCGCAAAAATTGAGCATAGTGATCCCGAAGATACTCAGTCTTGGCCATTAGTTACACTGAGTAATGGAGAAGTCTACAAGACGAGGCTGCTAGTTGGTGCTGATGGCTTCAATTCGCCAGTAAGACAATTTTCAAAAATTCAATCCCGTGGTTGGTTCTACAATAGGTTCGGTGTGGTGGCGACCATGAAATTGGAATACCCTCCTTTCAAAATTAGAGGCTGGCAAAGGTTTTTGCCCACCGGCCCGATCGCTCACTTGCCGCTACCAGATGATAATGCAACTCTCGTTTGGAGTACTACAGAACCTTTATCACGGCTGCTTCTCTCAATTTCCCCAGATGAATTCACGGCTTTGGTGAATGCTGCTTTTGTATTGGAAGATGCAGACATGAAATACTATTACAGAGAGCTTGAGAAAGGATCCATATCTACGGAAAAATTGCTTGCAGATATTAAGTTCAGGACGGAGCAAATTTATGACTCATTGGAAGATGAAAATATGATTGACGAAATGTATCCTCCTAGAGTACAAAGAATTTTCGGCGAAACAAGGGCCCGTTTTCCATTGAAACTATCTCATGCAGATACCTATTGCGCAGAGCGTATTGCACTGGTTGGTGATGCAGCCCACACTACACATCCCTTAGCTGGTCAAGGGTTAAATATGGGACAAGGTGACGTTGAAGCCTTAGTCGACGCTCTAGAGCAGGCCACTACTAGAGGGTTAGACATTGGAGCCTTACTAAGCTTACAACCATTTTGGGCCGAGCGCTACCCAGTTAATAACATACTTTTAGGTATTGTTGACAAAGTTCATAAGATTTATAGCACGGATTTTGCCCCAATTGTTGCTGTTAGATCTTTTGGTGTTAACTTAATTAACAATTTCACTCCGATTAAAGACTTGCTGACCGGAATATTAAGTGACTCAGGTAAACAGCGGTAATCAGCGATAATCAGCGACTAGCAGTACTTTTTGGTTGCATGTAACGACATGTAAACATCTTCTCAATAAAACGTGTAACGTGACCTTTATATCTAGTTTTTTATCTTCAAAAACAGATGTGGGGTTCATATCTATGATAATGAATAAATATAGCTTAGGTCAATTCAAACTTTTCAATTTCGACGATGAGTGTGTTAGTAGAGACAACTGTTGGCGATATTGTGGTTGATTTACATTATGGTGAACATAAAATTGAATCTTATAATTTTTTGAAATTATGCAAATCGCAATTTTACCAAAACCAATGCCTATATGATTTGCAGAAGAATTATTCAGTAGAGTTTGGTGATGCGTTACTAGGATATGAGGATCGGAAAGAATTGCGAGTTCATAATACATCAATAGAAGGAATTCTACGACAGGAGAAAGAATTTTCAAGAGGCAAGCTGATAAGACCCACTAAATCATCGACGGCCAGAAAGAATGCTTGTAAAGGTCTTCTTGGAGTATTAGTCGTACATCAGGAACGAAATCCATTGCCTTTAATCGGGTCGAAGTCAATCATTACTCTAAATGAAGGTAATAATGATTTCGGTGATGTTGTCTTCTTTGGCAAAATTTTAAAAGAATGTTGGCCAATTTTAGACAAAATCAACACATCGATAACGGATAAATCGAGAAGGCCCCTGTACGATATAAGAATTCGTAAGATGCATATTATATTTGACCCATTTCCGGATCCAGACACCTTTTTAGTTTACAATGTTTCGTTACCTACTGAGAATGTTAGGTTGCCATATGATGTGCTGAACAAGTTCCAGGGCGATTCCGCAAAGGCAGAAATTGAAAGAGACATAAGAAGAAAAGAACTGTCACTAGAAGTAATCGGCGACATACCCACAATTGGGATTAAACCCTCAGAAAGCGTGTTATTTATCTGTAAACTGAATCCTCTTACAAGAGCGAGAGACATAGCCACTATCTTCGCTAGATTTGGTGAGATTATCTCTGTTGAGATAGTAAGAGACAAAGAAAGCGGTCATTCCTTAGGATATGGATTCATAGAGTTTAACGATAAAAAGTCGTGCGAGGTAGCATATAAAAAAATGGATGGTATATTGATAGACGACAAAAGGGTTCACGTAGATTTCAGCCAAAGTATTAAAAAAAGGGCACAAATTTGAAATAAAGAGATGTAACTAGAGCTAATATTGGATTAATATATGTATATATGAATGTTCAAGTTTGTAAATTTTTTTCTCAAGAATAATGCATGCCGCCCATACGCGAGGTTTTTGAAAGAGGCCTGCTCCATAAGATACATTATGTTATACACCTTGAAGAAATATATCACAGGTAACTATAATTCCCTCGCTTCTTGAGAAAATAGATAAACAGCATTACTCTATGATTCAGAAGCCTAGAGCTCAGCATGGAGGATCAACTTCCCTTTTCAACTTAGCTGATCGAGATGATGACCCAAATTTAAGATCGTTTGTTAACGCCTATGGAAATTTCCTCGACAAAGGCCAAAAAAAGAACGAATCAATGCTTCTTAGAGAGTTCCCAACAAGAGAGAAATACCTGGCACCTAAAAATCCAATTGTTCTATGTCATGGACTCTCAGGCTTCGATAAACTAATTCTGATACCTTCCGTTTACCAGTTGACTAAAATGATTAGCAACAGTATTCAAGCACATAAATCAGAGCATTTCATCGAGGACGATGAGGAAGAGGAAGATGCGAGAAACGCAAGTATTCTTGAGGTTGAATACTGGATTGGTGTGAAGGAACGACTGGAAGAAAAAGGCTGTACAGTAATTACTGCTAAAGTACCTGGCTTCGGTAGTATTGAGGAGCGTGCTGTGATTCTTAATGCATTTTTGGAGAAAGAAACTAAAAAACTGAAGGAGAATGCCACTAAGGGTCAGATATACAACACAGATGATGTTAGTTCAGATGCTTCAGTTAAAAAAGAAGAAAATATCAAAGTGAACCTGATCGCTCATTCAATGGGCGGTTTAGATTGTCGCTTTTTAATCTCAAGGCTGCCCAATAAAGGCTACAAAGTCTTGAGTTTAACAACTGTATCCACACCGCATCGTGGCTCAGAGATGGCAGATTATGTTGTGCGTCTCTTTGAAGAGCTAAAGGAGGCTACACCAGTCGAGGGAGCACCTCAGCTATTACCAGCCTGCTTTTATGAACTGACAACCAGCTACATGAGTTACTTCAACAAAATAACCCCAGATGACCCCCATGTCTCATATTTTTCCTATGGATCAAGCTTTATGCCCAAATGGTACAATGCACTTCGTATGCCATGGAAAGTCATAAATAATGCTACCAATGGTGATCCCAACGATGGAATGGTAACTGTAAAAAGCAGTAAATGGGGTGAATACCGAGGTACATTGATCAATACAGACCATTTGGATCTTATCAACTGGAAAAACAAACTTCAAAAAGATATTGGAGGTCTATTTGAAAATACCAACGAATCCGCAGAAAACACAATAAAACCAGATTTGGACATTTTGAATTTTTATTTGCAAATCGCAGATGACCTGGCTAGAAAGGGATTCTGAAATCAAAGGAACTGAGCCCAGTGCGACTAAGCCTAGGAATAAAGATGAAGTCCTGACGATTTACAATCAAGTTCCACTTTCTTGGTCAAAAATACAAGATATTTTACGACTAACTATTCCGCTGCTCTTCGTCAGTTCGGGGTGTCTATATAGGTACGCATCTAAAAGAAGCTGGTCCCAGAAGTCTTGCCCTGGCTTTGTTGATGAAATCGTAAGAATATGCCTGAGCGTATCGTATGTAACATGAGAAAGTCACACATTTTGCTCAATATTCTTCAGATGGACATGTATAGGAGGTTAAAAACGCTTTCACAATCACATTACAACGGACTCAGGACTCTTGGTCCTCAGTACCTCATTTTAGTTCTTCATTTCAACTGGCATGAAATAGAAGAAGCGTTAGCCGCCAAGGTGCTAACTTCTGTGCACGTGACATGCTGTCACGTGAATGCCATGTTCCTCTCTAGCCCTTTTTTTCACTTTGTTTATGTCACCTGAATAATGAAGTGCAAGAAGTACGGACTAGCTTCAAAAGCAATAATACTTTCCATCAAAGGAACAGGTTACAAGGTAACTTTCTTCTCGTCCTAGTTGTGTAAGATTGAAATATAAGGAAATAGAGAATGGGGGATCAAAAAAAAGAATCTGAATTGAAGAAATTGAAGCTTATATCTGTTGCGTTCAAGGAAGCGTCCCTCGACACTCCATCTTTTCGAGCATCAGTGAATTTTTTCCAAACAAGGGTGGAAGCCTTTGAGGATTGGATTGAAAAGACCATTGATTTTACGGAGAATAAATATACTGCAACAGTTGAAGATTTCCAAAGGGCCGAGGACACATATTTATCGCAATTGCTACCATCTCCAGTAATATTGAGCAATGGGTTTGTATCTAATCAAGCTTATACACCGCTATTGATCGATTCCTTCAACAAGACATATTTCGAATTTACAACCAAAGTTTTCAAAATGATATGCGGATCCGGCTCAGGTTATCCCAATGCACTTCTTGAATTAATGAATAACGCCATTGAGCCTTACAAAAGTAAAAGAGCAGGTTTCGAATATTATCAAGGCAAATACGACAATATGCTCGGTAAATATCACGCAGTAAGAGTTTCTAACACAAGTATAGAAGCTACCAATATAAGAGAGGATGCATTTCAAATTTTTGAAGTCCGTAAAGGATACCTTGAGGCTTCTTTAGACTTGATAGCCGCCATTTCAATAATGAAACTAAGTTTGGATAGATTTCTCATGGAAGTACTTACCCTTGTACAGTCGAAAAATACTTTCATAATTAAAGAATCGGGTAAGAAGATCGACCTCATGCCAGCGGTATCCGAGAGATTAAAAGCTTACTCTAAATGGGTTCAAAATGCAATTGAATCCTCGCATTCTCTAGAGAAGGACGTCGAACATGCCAAACAACAGGTGATGGAGTACACAGTTACCCACGTTGCCCCTTCTCGTGAGATCAACGATTATAACATTAAAGTAATCAATTTTTCAACCTTATTGAATGAGAAATTCCAAGATTACACAAAAGCTCCTGAGAAATCTGGATGGCTATACATGAAAACTACCGTTGGTACTCCGAGCAGACAGGTGTGGGTACGAAGATGGTGCTTTTTAAAGAACTCTGTCTTTGGTCTTTTTCTATTATCGTTACCAAAAACATACGTAGAAGAAACCGATAAATTTGGCATTTTATTAACTCGTATCAGGTATGACCCCGACGAAGATCGGAAGTTTTGTTTTGAGGTGAAAGTACCTGCTGACACATACGGAAACACTTCTAATGACATTCATTTAGTATTTCAAGCAGAAAGTTTACAGGAACTGAGATCATGGCTGAATGCGTTCGAGTCTGCAAGGAAATATGTCATGAAGTTAGACCAAAGTAGCGTTGAGTATGACATGGCATGTAAACGATTCTCACCGGAGTTTTTTGAATTTGCATCCAGCACAACAACAACCACTGACCAACTTATTACCACATATAGTGATGATACTATATCTCTATTGAATGTATTAGAAGAGAAGTTGCCCGATTATGATATAGCATCGATCTCTGGTGGAAAATTTTTCCAGTTTCAGATGGCAATGACGCCAATTTCCACCAAACTGACTCAATTGGCGATATTGGGAAATCTCTACAGGGCAGTCAATTCAATACCCAATGCAATATTGGCAAATATATGGGGTACTACGAATTGGAGTGATTATGCAATCTTCAACGAAGCTCAACTACATGTCCTCCAAACTACCACAAAGAAACCACAACCATCCCCATCAGAAGGAGCAGTTAACTATCCTGAATATTACCCAATGGAGAAGAGAATCAGTGATGTTCAGTTTAAAAGCTTGTTTTTCACTATTAATCAAAATCTTTCTAAATTTCCTGATGAACTGCTCCTTTTCAATTTCAGTGCTTTTTGGTGTCCAAACAAGAAACAAAAATTTTCTGCCGTCTGTTATGCCACCGTTGATCACTTGTATTGTTATATTAATTCAATGGGCTTCGTATGCCTGACGCACAAAAGTCTAGGAGATCTAGTTTCTGTAGAGACTGACAAAACGTCAGATAACCTGCTCAAGATTTACGATGTGGAAGGAGTACAATTGAGAATGTACATCTTTTTTGCAGATCGAAGACTTATTGCTGCCAAGTTACAATTTCTTTTAGAAAATAAGGCATTAATGAAACCAAAGGGAGAAGAGGAGGTGCTGAAAAAATTACTTCAACTTGATGATGACTTTCAAGAAAAAAAGCAAAAGGAGGAGTACGATGGAATAACAACAACTGTACCTTCCAAAACCACGACTTCCACTACGACCGCAGCTCGCGGTGATTTGCCTAAAAGTTTTTGGTCCATGAGTGCCACAGCTGCAGATTTATCAGACAGACGTAAAAAATTACAAACAGAATTTACTGTAATGTATCATCACCCTTATGAGATTTCTAGTAAAGGTTTGATGCATATTATGTTTGGTGATCAATCTACTGCATTTCCTCGATGCCTTTTTTTGGCCGACAAGGATCATACTTACAATACGAGCTCCTCTTGGTCTAAAGAAGAGATTGGAGATGAAGGACCACAATTAGTGAGAGAGCTACATTTCAATTTGAATATGACTGACAATTTTCTAAATGATCTGCACAGAATAAAATCTTGCCAATTATCAATCAGGCAAACAATTGTAAAAATGGTTGAAAACAGGTACTATGAGGTTGATCAAGATCCGATATTAATCAAAGTGCCTTTTTGTAATGCCATGCGTATACGTGTAAAATACTTGATTACAGAGCCGCATGAAGCACAAAACGCATTGTCAACAAGTGGTTCATTGCTATACGTCTACTACAAACTGGAGTACGTTAATATTGGGACGGGGCAAGTGACACAGGGTCATTCTCGTGTGGAGGATATGGCACTTGCATGGGCTAAGAAATTCACAAGCGTCGAATTCCTCTTAATCAGAAAGGTCATCAGATCTTACTTGGAAAAAATAGGAAAACATGGTAAAGTTATCAAGGCGATAAAATTATGTGGTATGTTGGGAGTCTTGAATAATAAAAGTGAAGTGACTGACTCAAACCAAGAGCAAAATAAGAAAGCATCGACAAGCATTGTTTCAGAAGAGTCACAACGCAATGAAGTTCATTATTCCGTTTCCATTATCTTAAAAGTTTTATTGAAATTGCTTGTTTATCGCATCACGAACCTGACATTTGTGTTTGTTAGATTAATAATTGGATTGATATACATGATGATCTCAAATGTGACTCAAATAAATAGGACTTTATTGTTGGGCTTGATGATTTCCATGATATTCAATTTATTCTTATCTGGGAAGCTATCTGTTTCCTATTGGTCGATCAAAAGAGCTGAAAATGTCTTTCATGAGTATATGGAAGGCAGCTCTGAAAACACGATGCAACGTGCCATCAGCATCCAAGATCTCGATTTACTAACCGCTAATCTAGCGTTCGAAAATGATAATTTGCCATTTCAGAAATTCAACGAGACCAGCTCTGCTGAAAACCATAAATATAGAGAAACAAGGAGAGAAATTGCATCGAGAAGAAATGAACTTCTTGTTGAACTTAAAATTTTGCAGAATATGGAAAGAGAACTAGTTCAAGGACAATACAGAAAGTTTTTGGAAAACGAGATAGACAAGTGCCGAGTCATCGAAAAAGAAATGCTTCAGATATGGTCTAATGATACCCAACTTCAAGACTATTGTGATGGCTGCAACGGTGAACTTCACAGATTAACATCCCTGCTGCTGTGATATACCCTAACATATTTTAATGATATATATAGTACACCGGGTAACCATGAATTTTGTAATTTTAAAAAAGTTTTAGTACAAATTTGAATAAAAAATTTCTTGATCTTTTATTCATCACAAAGTTATAGAAAGATGCATCAAGAAAGTACAGGAAGCGCAACTAATATGGTCCGAAGTAAGAGTACCTCGGCATCCAATATTACTTGTCCTAACTGTTAATAAAATTCTTTTTTCGGAAACCGTGCTATTTGTTAAATGATGACAACTTATCTCAGCTCACTCAGATCTCCGTGTGATTGATAATATTTCCTATACAACATTCATCAAATGTACTGAACTAACAATACTAGAACAGGCATCTCCGAAGTATTTAAGTAGTAATTCAAAGTAGTAACTTGCGTGATTAGAAGGTAGACAGACCGCGTGTTGTATTATTCTGGGCACATTGCCTATCTAAAGAGTAAGCCTGTCCTGCTAGTTTTTCTCCTGAATCGCACAGCAGAAACTTCTGGCAAGAATGGAAGGTCAAATGAAGTGTAAGTTTGAAAAGTAGCCAACCCAACTCTTAATTCATGAGATTACTTATCTTTCTAAACGGTAGTGCTCCACCGGCCTCGCGTGGCGCTTTTTCAAGCTCTGTAGGTAATGTAATGAACATTATATAAGCTGTATCAAAATGAAGATAATTGGAGAAAGAAAACATAGCTGAGTTTTCTAGTCGTTGCAAACTTAAATTTTCAAGCATATTTAATTCAACGATCATGTCTGCAGTCTCAGTACCTGAGTGCACTTCAATTGATGCCATATTAACGGACAGGAGAGGAATACTACGAGCACTAGAAAATGATCCTTTGTTGACTGAAAATAATGGTGATCTCTCAGATGACTTCAAAATGGACAGTGACGATATCCTAAAGAAGGAAGGGGAACTGAGCCGCGAGTTACGTGAATTGAATAGTCTGAAGACGGTGCAGGCCCTTATTTTAGAATTTAAAACCAACCTTGAACTATTGGAATTGGAAAACTGCTATTACTCATTAAAGTCTTTGCGTGCCAAACTACACGATAACGCGTTCATAATTAACCAAAGTTTTCTTTTTCAACAATCTATTGTTACATATGTGGACGAACTACATTTGAACCTTGTTGAGAAGGTATATGAGATCATAACGAATGGGTTTTGGCAGATAACAGAAGATTCTATAAAATTTACTCAAGACCTTAAATGGGGTGAGGAGCAAGTTGATATAAATTATGAGTCTTTCATGGAGTTTCTTGTTGATCAATATTATCCAAAAGGATATTTAGATTCTAACTTATGGATCATTGCGAATATGGTATTAGGTGATCTACAAGAAACGGTTAGATGGAAGCTGAGCGTTATAGCAAAAGACTACATTAATTCGACAGCGATAATCGAGAAAATAAAAATGGCGATTTTCAAGGAAAAGATGCAGTTCTCCTGGGATAATGAAAGTCGAACACTGACTTTTAGGCAGTCAAACAAACAGGGAGAACAGGCATTGCATGAAACCATAATTAGTTTCAAAAACATCACATATTTCATAAGCGAGATCGTAAGCCCGAGAGATGCTACCTTTTTTGCAAAGAAGGTGGGCTCTATAGTAGCTAATGAATTACTAAAGTTCATCAAAACCAATGCATCTATTATATTGCACCCTTTCGATTCACCTACCAGAGCTGAAATTCTTAGCATCAACGAAAATCTCAAGAAAATCTCAGAGAAAACGGCAGGCGAATGGATTTACAGGGAAAACGAAATAGAACACATGCTGGACAGTGATGAGATTTATGTCAATCTACAATTGGAAAAGGTATTCCAAGAGCATCTACTGGACATTCGTGCAATCTTCGATAATAATATGTGGAGCAAGTTGGTAGATGTTACCGAGACGAAAAATGCTGAAACGAAGTCAAACTACGAAAAAGAAAGCAGTGCTATAAACTCAAGGGAAAAGCATGCCTCTCTGTCGTCAAAGAAACAAGAATCCGAAGATTGGGCCTGGGAAGCTGATGATGGTTGGGATGAGCAGATGGAAGTGAATATGGATGAGGATACTGATAGCAAAGCCTCAAAGTCAGAAGGCACTGGTACCGCCGACCATGACACTGAGACCGGAGATGACTGGGATAATGCGTGGGATATTGGGACTGATGACGAGCGTGAGCAGAAATCTGAGAAAACAGCTTCAACAAAAATAACACAGCTGCCTATGACCTTTATCTCCTCAATTGAAAAATTTAAGAAATCATGGTATGAAATTGCCAAATCCAAACTTGATGAACAGTATTACCATCATAAGTTAAATGTTTTGCAAACAACTCTTATAGCTGTATCAGCTCGTCATTTTGAAAAAAACTGGTGGCAACTATATATTGACATGACATATATTGTTCAAAGAACTCCATCACTGACTAGGCTGCAGGAACTGACCCTTAATTATCTTGAACTGCAATTGAATACCAGACAGCAGGTCGTTTACAATCTAGTCACAGCGCAATTGGAAAATTTCGTGGAAAATGAACACGGTCCATCTTGGGATCCCACGCTTTCAAAACTATTACCCTTTATTCATAAGGAAATAATTGAGCCGTTCACACTTATAGGCAACGAAGAAGCACAGAAGTATCTACTACGATTTGCGAATTTTCTCTACACGGATTGCATCATTGAAAGGATTCTGAAGTGGAAAATTATATCTGAGAAAAACTCTGAGAATCTATCAGAATTCGTCTCCCTTATATGGACCGAAACCAATATACAGATTCTTGAGGACAATTCCAATTACAGGCAGAGTCGGGAAAAATTTGCCATCATTAGTAGGTTTTTACCACTGCATCTAAAAGAAATTATGGAAATGTTCTACAGCGGTGACTTTTATCTCTTCAAAACTGAAGAGATAGTCCAGTGGATAGTTCTTCTTTTTGCAGAGACTCCTTTGAGAAGAAACGCAATTGATGATATATTTGAAATAAGAAGTGCGAACGTAGATGAAGATTAATGAGTAAGTAATAAATTCTGTATTTATAAAAGTGTATCAAACCACGTGACATCATGCTCATTACTAATTTACACCTTTCTTTAATCTCCTTGAGCTATTATTGCTGACAGTAATACAAAGAGAACAACAAGTATAGCATATTGATAGAAATCAGGAATATATAAAGGAAGCACTCCAAATTTCATAAGTTCTAAACTAGTTCAACTTATTTACTATCAACTACAATAACCTATAACACAGAAAGGATGTCCGAACAAAACCACTACAGATACAATGTCGTCATGACTTGCTCAGGCTGCTCTAATGCAGTCAATAGAGTATTAACGAAACTCGAACCTGATGTTTCTAAAATCGATATTTCTCTAGAAAATCAAACTGTTGACGTTTTCACTACATTGCCATATGATACGATCTATGAAAAGATTAAAAAGACAGGTAAAGAGATCAAATCTGGAGAGCGTCTATGATAACTTATTCCATTTAGCAACGTAAATTTAGAGTTGAATAGTCTTAAATACGATATTATGCTTTGAATTACTTTTACCAAGATATTTTTTCATGTTAGCGAAATTACAAATGCGTAACAAACAAACAGCACGTAAAATTCTGTAAGGCTTATATATGTAGTAGTTAGCAAGGTGAATACAACTTTCTATAAGAGGCCGCAGAACACGCAATAATGGCTCTGGAGGATCTATTGGGTTTGGAAGACGAATTTTATAGGGAAGGTTATGAGGAAGGTCTCAGAGAAAACGCTAAGCATAATTACACAGAGGGAAAACAATATGGATTACAGGTTGGTTTTCAACGCTACTTACTTTTAGGTCAAATTGAAGGCTTGCTTGATGTAATTGAAACTTGGAATATTGATGCTCATATCTTTTCAAAAAACATAGAAACTATACGTATGCTACTAGCTGGTTTGAAGATGGATAACGATGACGCTAATGTTACCCAATACGAAGCTAGCTTTATAAAAATTAAGAATAAACTAAGAACCATATTATTACTGCTACAGAAACAATTGAAACAAAGCTCAAAAGATACGTTGACTTTCGAGGCTGTGGAAAACATTTCGATGACCATTGCAGGCGAGCTGAAAGGTTACGTAAAAGAGGAAGAAACTAATAATGGTTTGATTGTGCAGGATCAGACACAAGATTGGTGAAAGGGTCACTGTTGTGATTTCATATGAATGTTATACAATCTATATGGAGCCAATTTCGTTTCTCATCAGGCTCATCGAGAAATTTAACAACAGTGTTATGATTGAAATAAGACTGCTTCCAATGTTGCATCTGGTAATTGGTAAACAATCCGTGAACTTCTTCTTGCTTGTTTATCCATTTGAAACTCCAGAGTTTCGTCTTGCAATTATCTACCACAGCAGAGCCACTAAGCGACTCTTCCTGTATGAGAATTGTGATGTCATGCCTGGTTAGGAAGTACACATCTTCAACTCCTTTCTGCTCGAGGATCGCAGAAAGGTCGGAAATGAAATCAATACCATTTCTTATGTAATCTTTGGTATAAGTAGGAACCGGTCCTTGTTTCTTCTTTTCCTGCGCTTTTCGCAGTTTATTTAGGTTTGCCAACGTATTCATAACCGTATCGCCTCCAGAGAGAAAATATTGCAATCTGATAAGGGCTTCATCGATCATATAGTGTCTGTTTTGTTTCTGTAACTCGCGCTGCTTTTGGCTAATGAGAGCTGCATTTTGTTGTTTCGATATAGCAACGTTTTTGACGTCCTTGAAGTCCTCTATCCACAGATCCTGGTCCTGCACAGCATCCTCAGCATCTTCTTGAGCCTCTATATAATTCCCATCGAGATCAAAAATTCCATGTTTCGCTTCCTCTTCAATGTTAAATGCTTCTATTTTGACTGCATTATTTTCCACATATGGTGACTGCTCCTCAGAATCGGTATCGTGCTCTGGCAGGTTGTCCTTGTTGAACTGATCAATGTCAAGTACTCTAATTTGTCTATCTTTTTGCAAATTTGACCGAGTGCCCTTATCTTCAGCTTCATCAGACGCAAAGATATCATCATCATCATCATCCACCTTATCAAGTCCATCAGGCTTTCTGGAATCCCTCGGACTTTCCAGTTTGTTTTCAAAGTCACTATCGTAACCACCTGAAGAATCAGACTGATAACCGGCAAGAAAGGCTTCTTCTTTCTTGTTCTTCTTTGTAAATCTAAGTTCATTCTGAAACCCTTTCTGCATTACTTGATCTTCAA
Organism: Torulaspora microellipsoides; assembly: GCA_900186055.1. Taxonomy (NCBI): domain Eukaryota; kingdom Fungi; phylum Ascomycota; class Saccharomycetes; order Saccharomycetales; family Saccharomycetaceae; genus Torulaspora; species Torulaspora microellipsoides. The sequence continues at coordinate 202,508 of FYBL01000006.1, read as the reverse complement.
ATTCATTATCACTGCCTTCGTCTCGCTCCTTTCGCTTTCTGACCTTAAGAGGGTTCCCAGAAGCAAATTGGAGAGATTCCATCTTAGGTACTGTACGTGTATCATACATAGAACTGTTCAAGATAGTGAAAGCCCAGAGTGAGCTATACTTATGCATCATTCAACCTTCAAAACAAACTAAGAATTGTGGTGTTTGGGCTGTCGATGTGTTTGAAGGAATGAATACATTAATGGAAAGGATCATTGAACGAACTCGCCGATCTCAATATATGGGAGAAATGTTCCCCTCTATTGATGCAGTTTTATGTGTTTATATAAAGATGGAGACACTAATCGATATGATATTAATTTTCAGTCATGTCCGCTGAAGTACTGCCCCACGTCGAAATTTACCGATTTTGCGACTTCGCTAATGATTTCCCAAGGAACATTGACCTTCCATTTCACTTTATAATTCAGAAAATCAATATTCTTGTTAACCGTGGTAGATATCAATTTAAGAGAATGCAGTTCTGCCAGATTCTGAAAGACTTCTGCGTTAGCTCTTACCAACGTTTCTTCTCGAAGTAGTGCCAACGAACCACTTCGAGCTTTTCTCTCCACGGGAAAAATGGCTTGAAAAGTCGCCAGTAATCTCTCTATTGGAAATAAAGACGGTTGCAAATATCTGGGGTTGGTTTCCATCTTTTTCCTCCGCCCATAAGATGATCTTCCTGACTTCACATGAGATTTCTTTGAAAACACGCTACCATCGTATCGCGGTTCCAAGTAAGAACATATGTAAGCAGATATTAGTAAATATTTTGAGATAGAGGACAGTTCGTATGTTTGTGCGAGGTGATTGGCAGCCTCCACGTTGTCAAGCTCTTCAGCATTGAAAGTATCTCCAGTGGTCAAGAATAATTTGATTGCACTGCGATAAAGACCTAAGGGATCAAAAATGGTTTCTTTCTTTATTTCGGCAACGTATGCATCCCATTTGAAATCAATCAAGTCGTTCAAAGCAGATATGTTATTACCGGTGTAGGAATGAAAGGCTTGAACGATCAATTGAATAAAATTTATGGCCACGCTAATAAACTCTTCATCAGTGCATTCCTCAATTCCTTCACTTAGCACCCTCTTTCTGAGCGGGTCACTCATGACCAACTCTTCACATCTAGTGCATATTAGAATATTCGTAACTTCTTCTATGGTGTAACTCGGAAATATAATGACAGGAAGACAATGGGAAGAATATCTTTCAACAAATGACATTTCTTGAATTGTGTATATAAACTTTAAATGAATCTTAGAATTCATAGGTAGCAGTTCATGCAATTTCATGAATTTGAGGAATAATGCAGCATCCAGATCTTGAAGACGATCGAATCCATCGCAAATTAAAAAGAAGTTCACATCATTCTCTAATGAGTTGTACTCTGAAAATAAGTTATGCAGGACTTTCACCAACAGAAAAGACTCTTCAACATCGAGAGGATCATATTCTTGTGCACCTATGTCTGGAAATAATGATTTCAACTTGTTTTTAATATTTCTGATGACTGCTTGCATGAAAGGTTTCCAGGTTACCAACTCAATTGGTTCCAGCCATGCACAAACCAAAGACTCATTCTTCTGGAAGAATTTCTGTAAAGTGTATGTTTTCCCACTACAACTGTATCCTTGAATGATTAAATTGGGAGGCGTTATTGTTGGGTCAGCATGTACAAAAGATGCTAAGGTTTTTATTTGGTAGTCCCGAAACTGCACATCTACAGAATCTTCCATCAACTCAATTGATATGCAATGCCCTTCCACTGCCCTTTTTTCTTCACTACCAACTAATTTATTGTCGAAGAAGATGCGGATCATTTCAAAAAAATTCCGGAAATGCTAAAATCAATTTTGATCTATACAAACCTATATGCGAACATAAGCTGTCAACTACACTAGTATATCAGACAAAGAACTATTCAAAAGGTCAAAACGGTAAAATTCGGATACCTGGCGGCATATTTGAGCTTTTTTAATGACCGACTCTTTTGAAATAGTGCCTTCCCATGAGCCTGAACAATTGCAATATTTACTCATACTATCTTGCTTAACTTTATGGCATCTTGAACATCTCAAATCTTGAGTCAAATATGCTTCAATATCTGCGTAAATCTTTTGTATCAGATGCTCCTGCAATAAAATGTCATTAAACTGTTTGCTGCATTTTGAGCACTTGAAAACGGTTTCTGGGTCTTCTTTACAAAAATCGATATCTGTAATGAAAAAGCAAAACTCACACAAAAATCCACTTATGACTAAGCTTGCACTAGGATCTTTAAATTCGGAGGATGAATCAAACTCCCGAATTTCAAAAATCTTTAACAGTTCCTTCCTCATTTCTCTCACCTCCAATGTCGTTCTCTTTGATAGTAACATAACTTGACACAAATCTTTCACAAGCTCCAGTAAAGGATTTTTCATTACTAGACAAGATCCTGGTAAGGATGGGAACGCGTAATCCGCAGCATATTTTGGATCAAGAATATACTCTTGTTGGTTTCGATACAGCTTCTGCACTCTATTGATTAATGGTCGAGAAAATATATTAGTGAAAGCTGTTAGTGGTCCGTCGCCGTCCTCCTCATCATCATGACTGGCTTTTGTGGGGATTAGTTGAGTTAACCTCTGTGTACCACCATATGAATCTAAATACTTCTTCTTTGCTTTGACCATACTATCAAGTATTACCATCATCCAATCATCAAATTCCGGTTGATATATTGGAGGTAAGAATTTTTTTATATGCCATTGAGAATATGCTCTCATATCTTGATTTTCTCTTTCTTGAATTTCAGTGCACGCAAGACCTCCAAAGTTATACTTGTCCATCCAAATCAATAGATCCCAATATCTTTCAATTCTTAAATCAAGATACGTAAAAATTGGATTTGTTCTCACTGCTTTTATAATATAATTACCATACGCATAGCAGGTCTCAGGAGAAAACTTATTGGTTTTGATGAGTATTTTATTTCTATCAGCATACGAAACTGTGGAACCAAGCCTATGGAACTCATTGATTAATTGATGCAGCGATTTTTTAGTCAAATTGTGAATATGATATCTTAGAGAGCTGTCAAATAACTTCGAATCAGGATTTTGAACCCAATTAACAAAAGAGTTAACCAACAATTCGGTGGTCATGTTATTTTTTAGTGCACTATCCCACCAGTCTTTAAGCATATTTCGTAACACCACCAATGACCCTCCCGAAAATGCATCGTGGACAAATGCAGAGTTTGTTTCACTCCCATTTGTGTTGTACGTTGTATCAGCGTCTGTAAGATCGCTTCCCTCAACTTCGTTTATCAACGCAGATCCCAGAACTGTATTGACAGTCAGATTTCCAATCTCAACTTCCAATACCACTTGATCGAAAACAGCAGGATTATTTAACTCTGGAAAAACTAGGTCGCTCATTAACCAAGATGTATTTAAATCGAAATCGAGCTGTACTCCACCATGATCCGGCATTGGAATATTTTCGTTCCACCATAGAACAACTCCTTCATGTTTCAATTGCCTTGCATAGAGAATATCTATTAAGTATCCCATATTGTCCAGCTTGAGGTTACAAATAGGAATATTACTGAACTGGGAAAAAGATACCAGTCTTGAAAACCACGAGCCGCAAGAAAGAATGTGACTTGATATCTTATTACTCAGTATTCCTTGCCAGTTTAACTGAGGTAACGATAACTCATTCATAGCAATCTCAATAATAGGCACTTGGTGCAAAAGTTTCATACTTTTCATGAGCTTCGCAGAATAAGGTGACTGCAGTAAAAGTATGAACTGTAGTCCCTTTTCTTCCTTCATTTTATTAATTTCACGTGAAAGTTTCTGATGAAGTTTTGAAATTTCTGTGAAGCTGTGGAGCTCAAAATGCAATTTTTCCTTGGACCTGATAAATCTGGAATCTTTATGCAGACTTTCCTTTTTCTTTTGATATGCTTCCTGGTAGATTTTCTCTATTACAGGTGTACTTAACTCTTGGGCTTGGGAAGAAGGTTTCACAAAAAAAACGACGACAGTATCAGTCCAGGATCTGAAAATGCTAAAGAACTCATAGCCAATGTTGGTAGAAAGGTGTAGCAGATAACTGACCGCTACAGAAAATCTACTAAGGTACCTTTGACTGTCAGCCATATTCAGATTTTTTATATCAAACCCCTTTTGCAAGCCCCTGCCTAATGCACCCATCTGGTTTGAGTTGAAGACCACTGATGCACCAAGTTCCATAACTGTTCGCTCGCTTGCAGTGATTGAACTCTCGAAAATTCCCAAAATATTATCATCATTCAATATGCTAGCGCTGTTTTCAACTTCATTCATAAAGACAGATTCTGGAAGAGTAAGCTTAAATAAATTTTTTGATGATGTATCCTTGAGTTTTGGATTATTTGGCAGAGTAGCGTTAGATGCCTCCATAACGCAATGCTTAATTTTTCCTAATGGCGGATACTTAAATTTAACGTAAATTGTTTTTGGGACATTGAACTTCAGCATTTGAATTTTTCCGTTGATGGCAGCAAATACATCTAACACGCCGGGCTGAGATGACATTTTGATTTGTAAAATCTCCCATGTAGAGTTAGCATATGATTCAGCTTGCTTCCGCATCATGTTTCCTAGTGCAGTTCTGTCTGCTGCCTTTGTTGTGTTCCCATATAGTTGCGCTCTTCGCCTTCTATCTCTCGATTGTATTTTCCACTTAATCTTTTGATACTCTAGCCATGCAACATATTCATATTCCATAGATGGCATCTCCAATGGTAATACTAAAGAAGCTTCCTCGGCTACTGGAGTTCTCTTTCTTTTTATTCGATCTTTTCTAGTCACTTTGGCAAGTTTGGAATGATCGATTCCCTCGCTTTCATTGTTCCTAAAAAGGTCCTCAATATCCTTTACTTGACCTGTCGTTGGAGTTTGTTCTGTCTTTGTAAAGAACTTATTCAACGATGTTTGCTGAAATTTATCCTCTTTCGCAGCCAGTTTCTTTTGCAGCCATAGTGGATGCTCGACTCTTGGCACTGGATTTCTTATATTTTGCAAAGTTGCGGGAATGGTGATAATTTTTTGCACCACAGAGGCTACTCTCTCCCTATAATAACCCCAATCGATGATATCTCGTGGATCAAAGTTTTCCAATGAAGGATCCATCGTCCATCTTCGTAAGAAAGATCTTTTCGCTGATATTTCTGCAGAAAAAATTGCCACAGGGATAGCACGTTCCGTGACTGGTGCATTCGGAGGCAAATTACTAATAATGAATTTACATTGAAGACCCTTATCCTTGACCATATCTTCACCTAAAAATTCACCCAATCTTTTAGCAGTCGTAATTGAGGATGATTTTTGGCCCTCATATTCCTTCAAGGTTTTTGACATGCTTTTATTTTCACAAATTAATGCTATCAAATCCTCGTCCTCCAGCATTGCGCCCTTGGTATCCAGAATGTCTAACCATCTATTAGCCACTTCGGCAACAGATGCATAACAACTTTCAAGGGAGTCACCATCCAAGAAAACTTTGAAAAGATCACTCTGAAAATTCTTTATCAGTTGTAACTCACCACGCCTCTTCAATTCAAACCCCTTCAACTCCGCCAGAGAACCATCTTCATTAAACACTGCATACCTCTTTTTTATCCCTTTACCTTCTTCTTTAGAAGTAGGTAATATCATAGCTCTATACGGACCATCTACCTCAAAAAATATCGAGTTTTCTTTGTGAGTTTCGTATTTTAGTTTTAAGGGATCAACCAAATCTTGATATTGAGAGTTCGTAAAATTTTGATGAACTTTGTAGTTAAGCATTGAGCAAAGATACGATAGAAATAGTTTTTTACCATTGTCCAACGTGAAGAAATAATTATCTGGAAAGGAGCTTGGTATGATACACCATATCCCATCGGTATCCAGCTCTAAAGGCCTGCCTAGTCTCTCAACCAGCGCCCTAGCCATCTGAATGATAGTTGCTCCCGTCAAACATGTTATACCAGCCATCTCCATCGAATACCAACGAGAACCTTTTCTCATCACGTAGCCATAAAAGGAGTTCAAGATAACCTTATGAGCCAATTGTAATGAATCGTAAAGTACTATCATTTTCTTAGCTTCGTCTTTGGCGTGCTTATCTGAGGAGTCAATGGACGACATCTTTTGCTTCCAAGTCTTTGCTAAACCTTTGAATTCATATCTTCTATCACGAAAAGACCGTACAGTGTCAGCATAAAAGGGATTCTCCCTCTGGCATACAATTGATTCCCTCTCTACTACCTCTGACACTTTAACTCTATGATAGACCTTCCTACTGTAATCTGTTAAACGCTTCTTAATATGAGTGACCTGATCAGCATAGCTTAACTCATCAAACGTTAAAATCTTTTTTTTGGAAAATTTATTCTTATTAGGAAATGTCTCGTTTTGGAGAGCTCTTTTCACCATGTTATATTCATCCATCTTGGCTGGGAAAAATTCACCTCTCCATGACCATTTAAGCCTTCTGTCACATGATTTTCCTGGTCTATTAAAATCACAGCTCGCACAATCTCTTTCTGTCTTCATACTATCTGGTTGCAGTCTATTTGTGGTCATGATGTTTGGATACATAGACGCAACATCCACATGATATATAAAAGGCAATTCCTTTCTTTTGTTGTTATTTTTTAGATCCAAAAGCTTAGTTAGTATCGCTTGTTTTATTTCCTCGAAGTTTGTCACCTTGTCCATATTAGATTTGTTTTCGACTTCTATACAAAACTTCAACGCTTCAGGAAGGTCTTGTATAAGTTCATCAATTACTGTAGGATCGATGTTGAATTCATTTTCGATGTCACTTCTGAAGACACCAGCTTCCAAAGACTCGACATGACCACCGACATATGTTTCCGATTCCAGCAGATGTCCATCGTAAAATCGTTCAATAGGGTCTGTATACTTATTGGGTAGCATTATATTACCATTATAGGCTTGAACCATTAAAAGCATTTCACACAATGTACCTGTACCCTTTCGTAGAACCTCGTCTGGATTCAAGGGAATGATTGTACAGAGGGAAAAAATGAATGGATGCACATATTTCATATAAAGATAATAGGTCGCCACAGCGTCAGACACCGAGTATTCTGACAATAGCTGTGGCTTTTCAAATGCGTATGGTGTCATAAGCTCTGGGTCCAGCTCGATTGGGTTATAGCCAAGTTTTGCCTGAGTAACAGCTTTCAAACCTTGTGATCCTTGAGGTAAGTAAGAATCACGTTTAACCCATCGGTAACAGTCCATATGAGAACAGTAAGATGATTTGTATTCTCCGTCCGCATCGGGAGCGAAGCCAATTTCTTCGAACATGTCCAAACCGTGAATTTTTGCTCTATTCTCGATAAATGGCCAATCAAAGAAATCACCGTTGAATGTTGACATGACTGTGGGTCTTACATCCCTGATGTGCTCAAAAAACCGTTGTAGTAGGGCCAATTCGTCTGATTCATTAAAAATCGAGAATTGCCCCAAAAGTTCTGGTTTCGGAGAATACTCGAAATCTTCAATGTCCTCGGAAATTATTTCTCGATTCGTGATGAGAAAGCCTTCACCATCAATCATATACGATATCATCATAATTTGGTCGACAGAGGAATCCGGAAATTTCAAAGGAGCCTTTGTAGTCTCAATATCAAAAGCAAGTACCACCGGGTCAGCAAATGCAACTTTATCCGTGCATTCAAGAAATCCTCCGGATGTTATTTTATACCATTTACCTATGCGTACGTCTTTGTCGATGGAAACACGTACATGATACGGGACATCGTATTCTCTAACATCTTCTATAAGACGCTTTACATCTTGAGTGGAATTTACACTTCTGTTAGCATTCGTTGTGTATAAATTCTTTTGAGCCTTATTATTATCATTATATGACAAGATGGGCCTTAATAATTTTCTTGCCTCGAAGAGCTGATTCGAATTGATGAAAGTCAACTTAAGTAATGTCTTTTTCAAACCAATCAAATGATTATCCAAAGATAAATCTTCCTTTTGAACAACTTGAATGCTCTTTAGGCATGATTCTAAATATTTCTTAACAAATTCCTCCACTTCATTTATTCTTGAATCATCGGTACACTTTATGAAAAAATACGGATCATAGCTTATAGTGGACTTAAAGCTACCCCCTTCTTCATCAAGGAAATAAAAATCTACTCCAGCTATACCGGTAGTATCACTATTTGTGCTACCAGATAAAGATTCCTCGGAAATTATCGTCGGATGCATATTGGTCAACCAGCCTATCCGACCAGGAACCTGGGCAATGTTCTCCGTCTCTTTTCTTCCACTGTATTGAGGAGGTACATATCTCTCAAATCCCATCAGTGCATCAATCTCATCCACCTTGCCAGCCTGCATTAGCTGCTTGGCCGTCAGCGCATAATTTTTAGAAAGGAACCCCGAGCTATCAGAGCTTGCATTCTTGACGAATCTTGCCGATGTAGAGCCATTGAACTTATTTGACATGCGGATATTTAACGTACCCTTAGAGTTGATGCTTTCAATTCTAGTTCGAACTGATTATTTCGCCAATTTTAATTTTAGTTTAGAGTTAGCCTTACGCGTCACGTTGACGTGAAGTCTATATATCATTCTATACGTATAGAGAGAACGCAACTTTTGAAAAGAAAGGCCCTGAAAGCAGAATATTTGTTGGTAGTTGTCTTCCAACTGAACCAACTGTGCTCTGAAAATCATTTTCAATACATCATTCGTACTGTTATTTGCCATATTGGTGGGGTTACACACTTATCGTCAAAAACGATTTCTATTGGTCTTATTTTTAGTAGACCTCTTGCTCTCCGAATTCGCCATATATCCATATTATCATTCACATCTATCGACCTTTGATATTCATAGGTCATCACCCACAAAAGAAGGATCGAGATCAGCAAAATGTCATATAACCCGTATGCGTATGCTTCTAATGATGCTGCTATAAGTGATAGGTTCTCTCATGAGACATCCATGCAATCGCAAGAATATCAGAATCAGCAGCAAATACCACATCAGAACCAAGAAAACTATTCACGACCAAATTTTCAGCCCAACAACCAGGGAAGTCAAAAAAGTGATCCTCTTCAAAATCCAAGTACATCTATGGCATACCAATTAGGTCAAAGTGCCTTCAGTAATTTCATAGGGCAACAAAATTTTTCGCAATTTCAGGAAACTGTATCAAAAGCAACTGCAGGATCGTCCAGCTTGTCTCATTATTTCCAAGTCACTACATCATACGTGTTGCGGAAACTTCAAATCGTTTTATTGCCTTTTTTCAACAAAAATAATTGGCAGCGTATACCTGACACACAATCTCAGAGTGGTGGACCTGCATCATTCTTACCACCAAAAGATGACGTCAACTCCCCTGATTTGTACATCCCTTTGATGGGTTTAGTTACATACATTTTGATTTGGAACATTCAAAAGGGTTTACAGGGTTCTTTCAATCCAGAAAATCTGTATTATAAACTTTCTTCCACTTTGGCCTTTGTTGCTTTGGACTTAGTTATTTTGAAACTGGGACTTTACCTACTCGTTAATACTAACTCTCCTACATCAACTTTGGTAGAATTGATCTGTTATGTGGGCTACAAATTTGTTCCTTTGACATTAGTTCTATTCTCCCCAAGCAAACCGTTGTATGTATCCGTGCTGGCCAAAGTGTACCTATTTATTGCGTTTGGTGTCTTTTTGTTAAGATCAGTGAAATTCAACTTGTTTATGAACGCTAACAATGACATGGCGAACATCAAGAAATCCACAGTCAAGAAATGTAATTATTTTTTGTTTGTGTATGGATTCTTTTGGCAAAGTATTTTGATGTGGTTAATGGCATAATTTATGTAGACAAGAAAACTTGTGTAAAATAAACCTTATTTAGAGCGTTACACATGTTTTAATCCTTGTGAATTCAATTCTATAGGTAGCTTGACTTTTTAAAAATTTCGCTTGCTCTTTCATGCTTCTCTCGCGATGAAGTAAAGCCTTACTTTCAACCACCTGCAAACAAGTGCCTTAGACGTAAGAAGACATCATAATGGAAAAAGGGAGCCATGTCCTTCGATTTAAGCAAGGTTTTTGACGAGAAACTAAACTTGTACGATATTCTTGAGATCTCCATTCCTGATGACCCTAAAAATGTGGAACCAGCACAGATTAAAAAGCAATACAGATCGCTTGCATTGATGTATCATCCGGATAAACACCCCAATAATCCTGATATTGTACACAAATTTCACTTATTATCTTTAGCCACGCATATTCTTACCGAGGAGACATCAAGGAGCGCCTACGACAAGTGGTTAACTAGATTTATCAAAACTAAGACGGATAAGAATGATCAGCAACGTGAGGAGTTTATCAACAAATTGAATCGTCTAGAATCGGAAGCTCAAAATGAAGGACCAAACAAGTGGGCAAATGATCTCTCCAGCGTGCAAGAGTATGGTGAAACGTTAAGAAAATTTAAACATTTCAAAATTTCATATGGAGACTGGGAATCACCTAAAATATCTTCCTCAGAGGAACAACTATCAAGTAAACACAAATTTTACGAATCAGCAACTTTAAGAATGGAAATAGAAAATACTAGTTCTGACGTTATCGTTTCAAATAAAAAGAACTTGGTAGGTTACCTAGAAAATATCTTCCAGGGGATGAAAATGTACGATATATATTATTCCTCTAGGAATAATTTCGCGAACGATACAATTATAGTAGCATACACAGTTTTCCAATCTCCCAGGGACTCCCAGCGAATATTCAAAAGTTGGAGGGCAGGTTCAAGAAAAGATTGGGGCCTAATAATCGACATTGCACCACGTATTCCTGTACGATATTACAAGGACTTCAACATAGAAACAGAATTGGACCCAGAGATTGCTAACTTACTTTCAAATTCGCCTATAATAATAGACTAATATGTCTTGATTGGTTTTTCGATATTATTCTTTGTATCTTAGGTCTATCGTATAGATTACATATTTCTGTTACCCGCATAAGCGCATTTACGAACACAAGTCCTCAATCTCCGAAATCACGGTAAGAGTTCCATACATCTTTGCAGAACGAAATCTTCGAAAAAAACCATTGCCATAAGGCTTTACTTGTGCCACAGCAATTGCACTATTCCAATTGCTGTGCTCAAGCAAACCAGAATATTAGATGGGGATATTTTCCAAAAAACACAAGGATAGTTCTCCTGTAATAAATAAAAAAGATCTTATCCTCTGCGAAAAAGCTTTCATTAATCCCCCAGAAAAATACGGAAGACCGCACGCTATCCCAAATATTACCAAAGAACAGTTTGAATTGTATAAGAAGTTCTTGCAGCATTTTCAAGATGAAGAATTACAGTTGCCAATAAATACAGCGACTCATGACAACACTAAACCTCTAGTCCCAGAGGAAAAATGCTGGTTGTCAAGAGAATGCCTTTTAAGATATTTGAGGGCCTCGAAATGGGATGTGGACAAGGCCAATAAATGCTTGACCGATACTCTGGTATGGAGAAGGGAAGTTGGCCTTTCCCCAGTTGACGAAACTGTCAAGCCTTTAACAGCTGATGTGGTTTCCGTAGAGAATCAAACCGGGAAACAAGTCTTATTAGGGTTCGATATTAATAGAAGACCAATATATTACATGAAAAACGGTCGCCAGAATACTGAATCATCCTTCAAGCAAGTGCAACACCTAATTTATATGATGGAAAGTGCGGTCACTCTCACACCTCAAGGTGTAGACACCGTTACCGTCCTCATCGATTTCAAAAATTACAAAGAACCTGGTATAATTTCGGACAAAATGCCTCCCTTGTCGATAGGAAAAATGTGTCTGAATGTAATGCAAAATCATTATCCGGAAAGATTAGGCAAGTGCGTTTTGATTAACATCCCATGGTTTGCATGGGCTTTCTTGAAAATGATGCATCCATTCTTGGACCCAAATACAAGACAAAAGGCAATCTTCGATGAGCCTTTTGAGAATCATATCGACGCTACCCAACTAGAAGCTACATATAACGGAAAGCTAGATTTCAAATATAAACATGATATTTACTGGCCTGATCTAGCTGAAAAAGTACAAATGATAAAAGACAGAAACTATCAAAGATTTCTGAAATTCGGATCAGTAGTAGGATTGAGCGAGTTCGACCTAAAGGGAATCCATGAAGATATGGCCTATCCTGCGGATTTCGAAAATGTTTTATAGGATATTCAAGTACATATTCGCTCGTAATGCTCTTTTGATGGATTTTAATTTTGAACTGCTCAGCAAATCTTATCTTGGTTGACATCGGAAAAATTCGGAAAAATGTTGACCGATGAAGGAGGGTAGCCGTACACCGTAAAAGAGTTTTTGACATCAGATGAGTTTTATGCATGAAAGCTAGAAGTCATACAAAAAAAAACAGAAAGAGCTCAATTGCATATGAAAATTCTTGCATTATAACGGTATATGAAATTTTTTAATTTGTTCGCTATCTTCAAACACTAGATCCAGACTTCCTACCTCGCTAGATATTCAAAACTATGACTAGTTCCCAGGGGACTGCTGTAAAGCCTGGTCGAATACAGCGATTGATAAAACTATGGAAACATTATTTTCCTTGTGACAGGATTCTAGCGCAAAGAATAGCGAAGTCTACAGTTAATTCCACTGTGGCTCTGATATTTTGTCTGATCCCTAAAGTAAAAGACCATATAGGTACAGAACCTGTCATGTTACCTCTAATATCCGTTATGGTTCATCCAGGCAGACGTGTAAGTGGTACTATTCAAGGTGCTATATATTGTCTAACTGGTTTAATCTTTGGTTTGGCGTATGCTATTTTTGGACGGTTCTTAGCGCAAGAATGTCTTGGAGATTCATGGCGTACATTGTCGGAATTACAACAATATGCAGTACACTACAAGCGATACGAGGCAGGTTTAGCCATCATGGCTGTTTTTGAGACCCTCATGTTATTCTTTCATGGTTGGATGAGGTCAGTTTCTCACCACTACTTTGGTATAGTCTTTCCTCTATTCCTGGTGGTTCATTTCGCATTTATGGCTCCGTTGACCGAAAGCCCTGGTGTCATTGCAAAATCTTTCAGTACACCCTTTTATCTAGGTATTGCAATGTCTATATTTTGGAATCTGTTGCTTTTCCCGGAATTTGGTAGCACCTTCCTGGGTAATGCGACCATCGATACGTTCAATGAAGTTCATAGAGCTATAGATGACTCCATCAATTTTTTTATCTCCGTTGATTGTCAAGAGAGTGAATCATTATACGAAAAACCGCCAATTTCTTTGTCCAAACTCCTGAAAGTAAAATCTGCTATCAACAAGAAAGTTGGTAATTGTGAACTTGTTCTTGAAGAGTGCATATATGAAATATCATATTCATATGTGTCGCCAACCCAGCTAGAACCCATCATTAACCTGCTTAAACCGCTAAGTATGTATATCAACGGGCTGGTCAATGCCTGCCAATTGGAGTTTATTTTGTTAGGAAAGCAACAGAACATGGAGGGAGATATCATGGAAATTCATACAGACAAAGAAATCATCTATGCAGATGCCGAAAATTTGGGCAAAGTTTTGAGAAGATTGAAAAGTCCAATATACGGCTTGCATAAGACCTTAAGTGAGTGCATCCATATCGTGAAAGTAATTCTCTCATACGCTTACGATGTAGACCTAAACCGTGTGGAGCTTAGCAAGCTCTTTCCAGATGCTGATTTTGCCCAACATAAGAACAAGAAAGAGTTATCTAAGGAATTTGATATAGAGGATAAAATTAATAAATTAACTGAGGCATTGGTGGATTTTGATATAACATTCAGAGAAGAAATGATCCATCTAGATATAGATTTAATGAACCCTAATGATGAAATGTTCCTGCTATCCTCATTTTTAATGAACTTCAAAGAATCTTCAAATTCGATAATCACAATAATGAATGACGTCAAAGATATCTACTCAATAAGGAAAGAAAAAGAAGCCAAAGGCTGGTTAAGAGGGAAATCTTTCTGGTTTACATTTTTAAGCAATTATGAATCATTTAAAATATGGCTGAAGGGTAGTCATGCCAGAGTTAACGTGATAACGGAAAATGAAAGCTTGAAGGGCACCATTGATGGAGACCAATATGGAAAAGTTGGCGTCTTGGCTGTAAGAAGACCTTCTAATGAAGAAGATGACCTCCTGTCTCAAAGGATGAAAACTAATTTTGATTTACCCAACGAAGCTTCCCCAGAGCTCCCCGTCACAACGAGGGATAATTCTAGCGCTACATCAACTAAAAAATCGAAAGAAGAAAAAATATACAAGAATCTTTCCTACCATGCAACCGCGCTTCTTCTTAGGATAGACGGCTTTTGTAAAAAGTCAAAAGCTCATTTTAGGTTTGGTTTTCAGGTTGCTATTGCGTTGATGTTAGCGTCGTTCCCTATGTTCATCCCAAAAACACGTCACTGGTATGTAGATTATCGTGGTACATGGATAGGTTTCGTGTGCATTTTGTGCTTAGAGCCATCCGTGGGTGGTACATTTTGGGTCTTTTTTTTGCGTGGTGTTGGTGTCGTCACTGGAGCAGCATGGGGTTATTTATCATACGTTTCTGGCGTAAATCAAACCAATCCGTATTTAGAGACTATTATCACTATATTTGGTGCTATTCCCGGCTTCTATTTCCTACTTGGGACGCCATATGTCAAAGCAGCTATTATCCAAATTATTAGTATTTACGTTGTGATGTTAGCAGCCATTCTTCCGTCTGAAATACCTGGGGGGATTTTAGTCAACTTTGCCAAGAGATGTTTGGCTGTCGGCTATGGTGGTGGAGTAGCGTTGGTTGTACAAATGTTCTTCTTCCCGATCAAGGCTCGCGACCAACTTAATGAAGAAATAGCTTTTGTATGTGGATGTATTTCCGAAATGGAACTATTGTATGCTACTGGACTAGAAGGGGAATCCCTGAAGACTTCAATGACAGTCGCAAGATATGAAAAGCTTTCCAAGATATCACGTAGTGCAAAAGCTGCATTGGCCCGTGCCGATGCATATAAAGGACTAACTAGACAAGAGCCCAGATTAAAAGGTGAATATACTGAATTAGAAAATGTGTTCACGCAAATCATTTTTGTCCAAAGACAGATTGTTGATAGAATGGATAACGCGGCCTTGTTGAGGAAGCAATATGGAAGTGGAGTAATTGAAGAACTTAATGATGTTGTATATCCATATAGACGGCAAATGGTGGCAAGTTTATCATGTTTGATGAGAGCGATGCAAGAAGCATTTTTGAATAAAACACCATTACCTCAATTTCTACCCAGTGCAAGAATTGCTCAGAGAAGGTTGATTAATATGGTTCGCCAAGCTTTGCGCAATCGATATAGAAGTCAACTGAATAGTTTAAAACCAAGACCAATATCTGATGTATTTCAGGACGAAGATGACAGTGATATAGATGAAGGACTAGTTATAAAAGCAAAGGCGAATGAGAGAAAGGTACGTAATACCTTACCTCCACATGAATATGCCCTTAAAGAGAAATTCTTGAGCTGGAATGCATCCAGCGCTGCAGCTGAAGAAATCATAGAGTATATTGAAGAGTTGCTTGATTTGACAAAAATTTTAGTCGGTATCAATGAGTTTAAATACGGCTTTTTATCTCGGCCGCTTTACGAAGATTGGGCCGCCGAGGCTGCAACAGGATTTGATGAATTTATTCAGGGGAAGAAAGCTAAGCAAACTGGAAGGGAATCTAAGCCATTTGAGGTGAGTTCTGCCATCTCAGAAGGTGAGGAATCGATATCAGAAAGTACAACGTCAACCGCTGCGTATGATCAGCCGGTAGCCTTCAATAGCATGAATTCCGAAAATAATGCTCTTAATCTAGCTCGTATCGCTTCTCATAAAGCAGGTCGCAATACTGAGGGTCTACCAGACAATTTCAGAAAGAGAGCTTTTTCAATCGGTTCAATGGCGGACTTTGGCGAGCAAATGACTAGTTTATCGAGGAAGAAGACTCTTGGCGATGCAGACTCGAGTTTCTACGATGAAGACGATACTTCCGATGAAGAAATACCCTTAGCATTAAAGAGAATTATAAGACGTAAGAGGAATGATAAATAAGTTTGTAGGCTCAATCTACTAATATGTAATATAGAAAGAATATGCGATGTACAATTATTAATTGTTTTTGAAATTGAAAAATATTGTCATATGTGCCGAATAACGATTGATAAACAATGCTAAATTTGTAAATGGGCTAATCTATCTCTATCATTTCGGGACTTCTTGCTGTCTTCGCTTTTGGGGCTGCATGATCGGATTTTCCCCTTCGCTTATTACTCTTTCTCAAAGATTGACCCTCACCAACAAATGCATTTCCCGCTCCAGAATCCTCGGCCTCTTCTGTATCTTTGGGTAATATAATAGGAAATCCAAAAAATAGCTGACCTTCCGGTAAAACTAACCGCACTGGTTCATCACTAAGTGATATCTTAATTTTTGTTAAATCTGCTTCTTCCGCATCTTTCTTGCTGCTTCTTCCTGACAGCTTTTGCCCTTCTCCCACGAAGTTCGACGAACCGGCTTTACTATCCCTTAGCATACCTGCATAATTAATTCTCCTAGACATCGAACCATTTTCATGAGCTGAAAGGTCAACATTAGGATTTCCTTTATTTTTTTTTCTTTCTTCCAATTCTTTCTGTTGCAGAGCCTTATAATCTGGCTCCACATATCCCACTGGGGGTGCAAAATCTGTGACCAAATCCGTTTCTATGACACAGATTCCTTTTGAAGACGATTCCGGTTTAACTTCCAAAATCTTTATTCCATATACCTTACTGTTATAGCTAATCTCGATGATATCATCGACAGTTAGCGTAGAAAAGTTGCGCAGTACGTTTTCTAAAACTGCTTTAGGGTCTGAGATATCAAGGAAGTCTACCGATTGTGGCTCTATCTTGACAAATTGCCCTAGGGGAACATCAGTGGAGCCAATTTTTAGTAAAGACCCTGGTTGTACGTTTAAAGTTTCCAGCATCCATTGAGGTAAATAGGCTCTTCCCTCTTCCGCAATAAACTCTAAAACACCGCAATGAGTGACACGACCACTCTCATTAGCTGTCAGCTCAAATAGCATTGGGTATCTAATGTTAAGCATTGTTAATCGGTTAAGAGCACTCGGTGGAAGAAATATTTTACCACCATAATTAGCGTCATCTTTTCTTATCCTCTCGTTCATCATGGCAATAGGGTAGCATCGAAAGAAATCCTCGAATTTCTGTGGCATAGGCACATATCCGCTGCCGAATGGCGTAAAACCAGAAAACATGCCTTATAATATACTAGAACTTTCCTAATAATATCAAACTCAAATCTAGAGAGGCCTTTCAAATGAAGTTCCCTGAATCCTTTAAATTAAAGCTTATTTCATATATATCGATTTTGCCACCTCCGATGTTCCTTTCAGATATTACGCTTTTTGGAAACGCATACCTTAAGCAGTAAGTAATCACGTGAACTTCTGCCCTTTTCCAATTTAGGAAGGTGTTGTAACCGATGATTATGGATGCGAGAAGGTCTGGAAGTTAGGCGAACTTGCAAGGGTACGTTCTTTAATTAGCTGTAATTAACGTGAACACCGGCAGTGAAGTGGGCTCACTGAACACGATTAAGATGAGTGATGTTGGTGATTATGATGGCATTCCGAATGCATCGACTAGTAATAATGAAGAAGATGAGGAGCATCTCTACGAGCATATAGATGATCTTCGAATGTTGATTAGTGGTGAAGATGAGAACAACGATGGTTATAACGGAGATGATGCGTCCGAAGGACAAAACTACTCTAGTGCCGAGGATTCCTTGCTAGCAGAATTCTCTGATTACGGAGAAGTGTCAGAAGACGATGAACAGGATTTTATGGATGCTATTAGAGAGGCAAACAACTTCAAAGTTAAAAGGAAGCGTAAAGATGGCAAATCGAAAAGTACACGATCAGGCGTGAGATCTAGAAGAGGGCGCGTCTTGGATCCTGAGGTGTCTCAATTACTTTCCGAAGCAAATGAGGCTTTTGTTAGAAATGATTTGCAGGTTGCTGAGAGACTTTACAATGAGGTAATCAAGAAGGATGCTAGAAACTTTGCAGCCTATGAGACCTTAGGTGATATTTATCAGTTACAAGGTCGTTTGAATGATTGCTGTAACTCTTGGTTTTTGGCTGCACATCTCAATTCTTCAGACTGGGAATTTTGGAAAATAGTTGCAATACTATCTGCTGATTTAGGTCACATCCGACAAGCAATATATTGTTATTCAAGGGTGGTCAACATGAATCATGAAGAGTGGGAATGTATCTATCGCAGGTCATTGCTTTATAAAGAAATAGGACAAATCGGTAGAGCATTAGAAGGGTTTCAGAAACTATATGCGCATAATCCCTATGATGGGAATATTTTGCGGGAATTAGCTGTACTATACGTGGAGTATAATCGTATCAATGATGCCATCGACATATACATGAAGATATTTGAAGCTAATGTGTTAAGAAGAATTGCAATCATAGCTGCGTCTGAAAGTGCATTAGAATCATCGGACGAAGAAAGCGACGAAGAACAGCAGGATAAACAGCCGGAAAGTGACAGTAAGGATGAACTTGAGGAAATGCGGATGTACCCAGATATTAATTGGAAAAAGATTCGTGCAAAACATAAATGCATTATTTTTGATTGGTCCTCCCTTAACATTTTGGCTGAGTTATTCCTAAAGCTTCCAGCAGGTGGGAACTCTGAAATTAAAACAATAAAAAAATGTGCTCGCTGGATTGAGCGTCGTGAAATACAAGTCTTTTGGGACGATGTAAGTGATGATTCAGAATTTGACAATAGAAGAGTCAAAAATAGTAGATTTGATTCAATGACCGAAATTGAAAAGCAAAAGTCATATGGGCTTCCCATTGATATCAGAATTAGACTTGGACTACTTAGATTAAACAATGATAACATTGTTGAAGCATTGAATCACTTCCAATTTTTATACGATGAGAACTTCGCGGATATTTCAGATCTTTATTTTGAGGTCGCCATAGCGTTAACCAAGGCAGATAAATATAAGGAAGCTATCGACTTTTTTACGCCGTTGCTTTCTGTTGATGAGTACTGCACATTGGACCTTTTTAAACCACTTGGCAAATGTTACAAAGAAACTGAAGAATATGAAACAGCAAAGATATATTATGAACAAGCTATTGCCTTAGAACCCGACGATTTGGATGATAAGTTGGTACTTGCAGAAATCAATTATCATCTGGGAAATACGGAAACATTCAGCCAACTACTATTGGAGGTGGTCGAACTGAGGAAACGTCAGGCAAATGAGGGTGTTGTACCAATTGCAGGAAACGACGCAGGGGGCTCGATAGAATCCGTCCCTAAGGACTCTTCTGGGAAGCCTTTATTAGAAGATAGTCTATTTAGACGTTCAGGTCCCAAAAGAAAAAGAACTCCACAAGACGCTGAGAGGGAAAGACTAGAACGTGAGAGAAGAATTACGTCGAAAGTTCTCGACAAATATAAAAAACTTGCTCTCTATAAAAATGGAATGGAAAAGGGTGATAGTAACCAGACATTTTTATGGATTGATACCGTATCTGATCTAGTTGATGTTTTTTCAAGCGTAAAGAACTTTTTTATTAAGAGTCGGTCAAAAAAATTTGTTGGAATTATCAGAAGGACCAGAAAATTCAACAAAGTTATTGATTATAAAATTGAAAGACTATCGAAATTATCTGAAGGTGATAATCTTTTGGATGGGTTGCCTTTGATGGAGGAAAGAGTCATCCTAACCTCTGCCACAGAATTACGGGGACTGACTTACGATGAGTGGTTTGAACTATTCATGGAACTTGCACTGACAATAACGCGTTATCAGAGCGTTGAAGACGGCTTAAGCGTAATAGATACCGCCCAGGAAGTTAATGTTTTCTTTCAGAATTCTGAGCGGGCCAAGATGATGAAATTCGTAAAATTAGCCATCGTTCTACAGATGGAAAATGAAGACGAGCTAACGGAAATTCTAAGAGGTTTGCTTAATCAATTTCAGTTCAACAGAAAAGTTTTACAAATTTTTATGTACTCATTGAATCGCGGTCAAACATCTCTGAACATTTTAAGTTCCACGGTTCACCAAAAGTTTTTCTTAAGGCAACTAAAGGCTTTTGATTGTATCAGATACGGAAAATACGTGAATGGGCAAGCATCAATCACAAACAAAAAAGTTGCAAATCCTGACAAGAAAAACTCACCCTACTTGTATTACATATATGCTGTGCTGCTGTACTCAAGCAGAGGGTTTCTTTCTGCATTGCAATACCTCATCAGATTAGAACAGGATATTCCCGATGATCCCACCGTCAACTTGTTAATGGGTCTGTCGCATTTGCATCGTTCCATGCAGCGTTTAACGGCTAATAGGCATTTTCAAATTCTTCATGGTTTACGATATTTGTATCGCTATTATGATATTAGAACCAACTCGTACACTATATTAGAGAGCCAGGAAGCAGACTACAATATCGGCCGCGCCTTCCACTTGCTAGGCCTGGTTTCAATTGCAGTGGAATACTATAACAGAGTCCTAAATAATTATGAAGATGATAAATTGAAAAAACATGCTGCTTATAACTGTATCACTATTTATCAAGAGAGCGGGAACACCAAACTGGCGAATTCTATAATGGAGAAATATCTAAGTATTTAATCGATGATAAATTTGTATTATTAAATTTCTTTCATGTTAAACATATCATTTGTTACTTCGGACAAAGCAGCATGCACCAAAATCCGAGAATAAAAAACACAGGGATACAGTTATCATCAGATAAAGTGGAAGGCCAATATACATGTACATATACATAAAATGGCTCAGCCGATTCCCTTCAGTGTATGTTTTTCGTGGGTACCTAAGTAAAATTGCTCTTTCGTATTAACAATCGCAGATAAAACTCAAAACATGCCTCAAAATGTGCATTCAGAGGCTGAGGTATGCTCAGGAAAAGCAGCAGGCCTTGGCCAAACAAGACCGCAGAGAGGTAGCACAGCTACTAGCCGATGGTAAAGAGCAGAAGGCTCATTACAGGGTTGAAAGTCTGATTAATGACGATATTCATATTGAGTTGTTGGAGATTTTAGAATTATATTGTGAACTTCTGCATGCTAGAGTGATGATCTTAAGTAGCATCGAAAACGAAACAGCTCTTATTTCCGAACATATGGATAATGGTATTAATGAAGCAGTGAGGTCGATCGTTTTTGCCACATTGCACTCCCCGGAAGTCAAGGAATTGGCACAAATGAGGGATCTGCTAACGCTTAAATTTGGTCCAGACTTCGTCAAAGTTATATTGGATGATCATGTTGGTGTTCCTGACAAAGTAGTAAAGAAGTGTTCACCAAACTTACCGAATGAAGATTTGGTAACATTATATTTGAAAGAGATCGCACGTACCTATAGGGTTTCGTATAGTCAATTGACCGACTCAGAGGAGGAAGAGGAACAAGAAGAAGAAGGAGGAGGAGGAGGAGGAGGACAAGAAGAAGAAAAGGAAGTTGAAGGAGGCAATGGAAGAGGAGAGGCCAAAACAACGAAAGGAGTAAGTGGCAACGAAAAGGATGAGGAGAAAAAGCCAATTGTCGCAGTAGACAACGATGATAACTTTACGGAAGATGTTAATCATCCAATTTCAGTAAGAAAGCCTAGGAAAAACAGTGAAACTCTTGAGAAAGACTTGAAGATACCAAAGGAAATAAGAAAAGACGTTAAGGTAATACGTAAAAAAGAAGGCGGAGAAGACGACTTGGACGAACTGAAAAGAAGATTTGCAGCTCTTCGTAGATAAATATCATCTGCGGTTTTTCTACCTGATTATATGTTACCACCATTCATGTTTTGCAAACCTCAAATGATCATGGGTATGCTGAAATGTGATGAGGTTTAAATAAAGTTTGTATGCGTCGGAATATATAACTATAGTGTACCGAATAAGTAAGTCCAACATTCCTCAATCCTGCGAAATAAAAAAAATTCGAACAAGAAATAAAAGAAAATGTCAGAAATTTTACTTCTGGAATGCCTTTAATTTCTTGGCCCATGCATATTTGATAGATTTTGTCATGCCCGCCGTGAAGATACCTTTCAGGGTTTGCAAAATGCTTGATTTCCCTATTCTGCTCTGTAACAATGCGCCAGCGTTATCCAACGTGAAGCCTTGAGGTAGGTATAGAGAGTTGTTCAATACTACATCTTTGTAAATTGGTTTGTAATAATACCTGAAGTTCTCCAGGTTTTTTGAAACGATGTTGTTCACTTTATTTGGGTGTTCACCGCCCAAGTGATATCTAACGTCACCGAGGTAACTTAAGCCTGCAATCTCTTTATAAAACTCCAATTCACTGAATTTGCCGTTATTTTTACTCATCGTTAAATATTTTGCTAAGCTGGCAGCGGCCTTTAGGTTCAGTTGATTCCAATATTGGACCCTTATGTCGTTTCTAAGCACTTTAACTGGCTTTTGTAATCTACCAGCAATATAAAATGTATCCCATGTAGCAACGTCTCTCAGTAAATTTTCCATTGAAATAACACCGTATTTCACTTCATGACCATTAATTTCAGCAAATGGGTTAAAATATATACCTGCCCCTACTTCTTGAAATTTAGAAACGAAAGAGGAGCCAAAATAGCGTAAACTCGAATAATGTTGCGGATTTTGTCTCATATTTAGGGAATGGAAATGAGTAGGATGGCTGACACCAAATATAAGATCTATTTGCGGTTTAGCATCATTCTTGGCATAACCGCTCTGTTGGAAAACCCCAGATCCATAACCAAATGCATATCTTATAGGTGCGTCAAACGAAAGTAAGATGTCACGCAACTCTTTCTGTAATTCTGCGTCCACAGTTATCAATTGATTGGATCCATAATCTGCTGGTAGCTTATTAAACTTGTACATATAGTCTGTAAAACTCGATGTTAATTCGTCCGTTTTCTTGATACCTTTCTCCAGTAATACCAAATCGTTGTCATTAGATTTGGAAGAGTTCGTAGCCACTACCTTATTGAGCTCCCCAGAATTATTCCCATGAAGTATTAAATTACTTCTTAGCTGCTTAGCAATATCGTCTTTGACAAAAGTGCTCTGCAACCTGGTAGTGGTCACTTGTTGTGGCTTAAGCTTTAAAAGTTCTACTACCAACCGACGTGGGGTATTGGTCCTAATCTCAAGCATCCTGACAAAATTAGACGGGATGAATTCACCAAAGTTCTGTGTATCTTTGACAACTGTGGAATCTATTTGCCAAAGACTTGATATTCTGTAAAATGTATGCTGATTAAGTCTTGCTTCTGCGAAGTTCCTACTTTCAAAGCTTGCTGATGAATCGATGAGAGATTCTCCGTCTAAAATCCGAGCAATGTATAATATGTAGAAATCAAGAAAAAGTATTCAGGGTAGTTGCTGTCCGGGTAAATCATTATTGCACATGATCAATTGCCTTCATATATAGTGTGATGATGGATAGGTATGTACGCTCCAGAAACGAACGATATTAATATCCTAGAAATTATTCTTAGCTATATATACCCTGTGTTATCAATTGGAACTGGTCGTAAAGTCTTGTATAAATACTGCCAAGAGATTTGCCGACAAGATAGTTTTCTACAAAGTCATCACACTCCGCGTCAGAGAGTTCTAGATGAAATCTTTGCTTTAACTGCACACTGGTGTTTTCTCCCGCATTAAAACACGGTTGCATGTTATCTTTCTGCATAATTTCACACATTGAGATAATCTGATCAGCATATTTCCGAAGCGCTTTGAATGCATCCTTGACCAATCTGACGAATTTCTTATACGATTCACTTTCGATACCACCCAACAGCTCTATATACTCGTAAGTTAGCTTGAAGGGGGCTGCTTCGAAACCAACAGAGCCAGGAGAGTTTGACAACATAAAGCCAAAGTCAATCTGAACTAAATGACCTTCGTTATCGATCATGATGTTACCGTTGTGTCTATCTTTAATTTGCAACAGATAACATATTATTGAATATGCAGCCAACGAGCATGCAAAATTATCCTGTGCTCGTCTGAACTTAAAGCTTTGAGAGTCTCCAAATGTTCTAGTAAAATGATCATTCAAACTTGCAATTCCCCCTTTCTCGTCAAGGTCGCCATCATCAATCATTTTCTTCGTCAAGGACTTTTTGATACTATGTATAGAAATAGCATTTGTGATTGTCTCCACAAGACCAGTATTAGCGCTGGTGATCAGAATTTTCATCTTTTTAACCCACACATCGACTTTTTCTTTTGTCCAAATCTGAGCCATGGCTTGTATCAATTGACAAGCAAAAGCTTCTTGTCTCAAATCATCACCCGATTTTGCAATAACAGAGCATAGATCCCAGTTCTCTAAATGACCAAACTCCGAAGTCTTACGTATTCTCTCTTTTTTTCCGGCCCAATCCTCGCCTAGGTAAGAAGTATCGATACCACCTGTTTTTAAATCATTTTCGAGTTTACGTTCACCAGCTGTTCCGTGAATAGCTTCCAAATCGCGATATCCGAATCTATCCTGTACTTCTTTCATTGAAGCAATTATTTTTGCACGAATTTGATTGGCTGTATCTGATAATTCTTGGGGTGATTTGTCTAGCTGAGCTAACATTACCGCAGATATACGCATTTCGTCAGCTAACTCAACCGTCCGATCACGGAAATTACGAGCTCCAGATTTACCGGGTACAACGGCATCCTCTAGATTTGAAACAAAGTTCAATTCTGGGGCTCTGTGGTCTGAATCGGTAGGGATAACAGGAATCCTTGTCGCACTTTGTAAAACGAGAGATTCCCTATAGGCCTCTGCATCTGTTTGATTTTTCACTCTAATCATGGACATATCACCCAGATCCATTTCTTTGCCAATCGCAGTTGAAAGTTCTGGGTACGCAGAGTCATTCAAAGGCGGTTTTGAACCATCTGATATCACTCTATTATCATCTGAGAGTTCATTGACAGATTGAATTCCCGATTTCAAAGTGATTAAACCTTCCCTATTATTAGCTCTGCCTATATCGTTCAGGTCAAAGATGAAACTTCCCGCATTTGGTCTACGCCTTAAAATTTCCTCATTCTCCTCACTAGATGGATCAAAATCAAACTCATCTCGTAAATATTCGATAAGCAATAAATATGGGACCTTCTCTGCGGAGTTCAACACTTGAGCTTCATTAGCGGTTATTAAAACAAGTTTATGCAGTTTCCCCTTTTTGTTGGGGGGAAGTAAGGTTGGAATATCCACCTCCGCGGGTAAGTCCCTATTCAATAAAGAAAGCTCAGCACGCAATGCACTAAATCTGGCCTCTGTTGGCACCTGCGCCAATCGTTGCGAGATTGTTTCTAAAGCAATCGCAAATTGTGTCTCACATCGAAAATAGTTTGCTTTCAAAATTTTGATTTTTGTAGTGGTAGACATCTGAGATGGATCCAAAACCTGGGTTCTAGCAGCGTAGGCATCGGGGTTGGAAGCTCCAGCCTCACTATCTATAAATAGCGGGGGTTGCGAATTAGATCTTGCCAGATGTGGTTTTCTATCGACTACGGATAATGGGGTATTTGATCTTGTAGGTTGCACGTCATGTAAATCAGGCATGGAACTGGTAAATTGGTCAACATTCAACATACCATCTTCAATGTCGGAAGAAAACAGTGATGGTCCCGGTACCATGGAGTTTATACTTTTTGTGGGCGATGAAGAAAGCGATCTTGTCTCGTAGGTTCTATGCACGTATGAATCATCCAGAAATTTGGTCCTTCTCTTTGGTAATTTGATCGAGGTTGATATTCTTTCTTGAAATAGCTGTTCACCTATATCATCCACAATATCGAAGTTAAGATCCGTTTCGGCATTTCTAGGCTTCCTGAAGTGCGCATCCTCTCTTGTTCTTGTGGGATCAACAATATCTACAGGTGAAGTGGGTATCAGATCGACCTTTTTTGAAGATGCAGAGATGCTTTTCTTGTTCAAGAGGGTATTCTTCAACGTTACGTTTTTTCTTAGATCCCTCATTGCATTTTTGGCCAATTTGAACACGTATGCTTTTTGCCTAATTCCTTGAGACTCGACCAAAGGTTTTGTTATTTCTCCCAGATGGGGTAGCCCTATTGAAGCCATAACCATAGAGCAAAGCAATAACGCAGGTGCGACATTCTCGTGCATCTTTTTCTTTTTATGTTCATCGTCAATTGTGTTTGTATTAAATAGTGTAGATTGAAGATTATTCAATACTCTTCTGGCCACCTGGAATCCATATGATTCTGGATCCGAAGATAGATCTACTAACAACGCCTGCAACTGCCAAAAAGTTAACAATGCAAAATGTGGATTCTCACTTTTAAGTTTCAGAATTAACTCTTCTAATGCCATGGACTCAGTTTCGACAGTCAATAAGACCTGAACCAATTGAGGGATGTAAAATTGCAATTCATAATGTGGAAAGGTTAAAAGTTTCTGACATAGATAAAAATGGATTCCTATGTTATCTGCGTGCTTGCATAAAAGTTCAATACAATTATATATTGAGAAATGGGACGAGTTAATGTATTTAAGGAGTATTTCATTCTTATGATTTGATGCTAATTCACTGAGGCTAGTAGTAGTATTATCCGTATCGCTACTCATCATGCGGACAAAATCTATAAATGCTGACGGTACGCAATTATTGTGATTAACACTGGGACAATTGGACCTCTGTATACAAATATATTGACTCTCGAACTGCGCTGATGAATGATATCGTGGTAATTTTATACCGGACCCAAATTTAAAGCGAAATGGACTTACCACGAAATGCAAAGCTCTAAGCTAGCAAAGCAAGATAATGCTAGTCGTTTGTAGTGATATGTATACAACCCTCTTTAATATTCTTATTCAGATCATTATATACTACTACTTCTTAAAGATCACTGCATGAATCATTACAGCGCAGCCGCGTGTTTGATTACAATCGAATGGTCTAATTAGATCATTCGTTTTTGGATGCCGAATGGCGTCATTTATCTATGCCATTGCAGCCCAAAACTTTTCCCACAAATTCTTTGGTTCGTCCTCTTCCCATATTATAGCTTCAATTTCTCTTCTATCACTATCTATGTCAACATCCTCTAGTTTCCAAATAAACCTACATCTATAGTACAGTTGGCAACCTATGAATAGGACGGCTAATAATATCAATGAAATGTAAGCAGTGAAAAACTCCGAGACATCAAACTTTGGTGAAAATGCGGTAAAGCCCTGAATGAAAATAATCACAGTCACAAAGAATGCAGAGTAATAAGCACCCCATGGCATTAGTTTTGCTTTAAACGGCAAGTCATTACGGGAGATTCCACGAAATTTTAAGGCTTGCATAAATCTAATATGAGAAAGGGAAATGAACAACCAAGCACATAGCCCTGCTAAGGTTGAAATGTTAATTAACCAATTGAAAGCAGTATTTGCGTTGTTGTTGACCACCAAGAAAGCTAGTAAGCCTAGTGCCATCGTAGCAATAACTCCGAGATATGGAACACCATATCTTGTAACATATCCAAACTGCTTTGGAGCATTGCCTGTTTGAGCTAGGGCATATAAGACACGGGAGCCAACATAAACGTTGGAATTAGCAGCTGAAATGATGGTGATCAGAACGACGGCGTTGAAAATATCCGGTAGTGCTTTGGTCCCAGCGTTTTGAATGGAAATGACAAATGGTGAGGATGCAATAACAGCTGAGTTGTTTGCTAGTTTAGGATCATTGAATGGCACCAATAATCCAATGAAAAAAATCGACATTATATAGAATAACGCAATCCTAAAGACAACTTTATTGATAGCTCTTGGAACAGATTTTCTAGGGTTCGCAGCCTCACCTGCTGTGATACCAACCAATTCAGTACCTTGATAAGTGAAAGCAGCATTAATCAACGACGAAACCCATCCCAGAAATCTACCCTCATTAATGTTTTGAGATATTATGCCGGGACCCCATGGTCCTGGGTGTCTCCAATAGCGGAAGCCAATTGGACCCTGGTGAGAGCCGCCACAAACGATAACCAAAGCATATATCAAATAACCTACAATTGCAACCACTTTAACGGAAGCAACCCAAAATTCGAGTTCACCATATATTCTAACAGGGAAAAAGTTTAGTAATGAGACAAAAACCCAAAAGATGGCAATCCAGGCGGCTAAAGGAACTTTTTCCGTCCAATATTGAATGACTTGACCAATAACAGAAATTTCTACAGCAAAGGTAATAGCCCAATTAAACCAATACATATAACCGTTTGCTACACCAAAGGCTGGTGACAAAAATCTTTTAGAAAATACCGTAATCGATGATGTCACTGGAATGAAGGTTGCCATTTCACCTAGTGATTGTGTAATGAAATATATGATCGTACCCATGAAAAGATATGCAATTAAAGCGCCTACAGGACCGGAATTGCTTAAAGGTGTAGCAATACCAACAAATAAACCCGTACCAATAGTCCCACCAAGCGCAATCATTCCAATATGTCTTTGTTTTAATGCTCTTTTAACATGTGTATCATGGTATTGTGCCTCCTCAGCATCTTCATCCTCTCGCTGACCAGTAAGGTTTGTATTCAACCCCGATCTCGATAATGATCGCGTTATTGAATTTACATCGGGAAACACTTCACTACCTTCAACATCCTTCTTTTTCAACATTTTCTCGTCTTGTGTAGGTTTTTCCGCTGTATACATTTCAATACTCTCCCGTACAGCTATACTATCGGAAGTATCATTTTCCGAGGTCCCTTCCTCTGTGTGTTTGGAAGATAACGGATTTCTAAATCTCATGCCTTTCTATAATATCCTGGGCTACTGTTGCATACAGCTTATACCGATGGTCAAAAAATCCTAAAAAGATCTGAGAGACATTAACAACATATAAAAAAGTTTTGAAGTATATTATCTGGATTATATGAGGAAAAAAAAACAATAAAAAGAAATACAATAATGATGTATCTGTTGACTCATGTTCCTTTCTTGCTCGAGATTATTTTCACCCATTTCACCCAAATTTCAAAATCCAAGGCGCTGTACCGCAAAAGTGAAATTTCAAGCTTTTGAATGTGTCAAAATGCTGTTCTACGGCATTTTTTCTTATTTTTCTTTTTGCACATATTTTAGTCCGGGTAACATCCTCCTCTGCTCGTGACATTACCAGAGAAACCGCAACTATTTAATATTTAGGTGCCAATTATCTAACAAGCTGGGAATACTTGCTTAAAGGTAAGAAAGCATCCCAACAAAAGATAGCTTCACCTGCTTCTTCAGTGCCGAACAACTAATTAACGGATTAGCCGCCAAACCATGCGGATCTTAGCTTCCCAGAGATGCCACATATGGAGGACGGCATTATGTTCTTAGCTAAAAACGCCTTCGCTACGGCGCACACTGCAGTCAGCAATTTTGCGGTCGGACATGCGCGGCCTCACCAGTGTGGCATGGAAGAAAAGAAGCTCAAAAAAATTGCCTGCCCCTCACTCATATTCCGCGCCGCGTTCCTTTTTCCTCGACGTCTTTTGTTTTCGAACTCTGAAAGCTCTGAGAGGTGTGTTTCCTGGCCGTTCGAAGGCCAAGATGGCGCTTGATTGGTGATTAGACTTTATCAGTGCTGATATAAAATTCCTCCACAATCAGCTTTCTTTCCTTTTTATTCGGATTTGCATTTTTTTTTTGTTTTCACAGTCATCCTTATATATAAAATAAAGTGTAATGACTTGGCGGTATCATCTCTCGTCAACTTTTTGCGCATGTATCTATAAAATCTGAACTCAGAGACTTTGCCAGTACTAATGGGAAAGAACGAGGTCAGCGATGGACATGTGTACGAACTAAAGGAATACAAGGGCGTCGAGGATTCCTCGTCTTCAAACTCCAACCAAACGCAGCTCAAATCCAAATTGCAGCTGCCAAGTCCTGATGGTTTGGAGAGCCCTCTTTCAAAAGAAACGGCAAAGGTATACGCCTTTGAGAGTAGCACTGGACAGCAATTGTCGACATCTGTGTCTCGTACGAACGGTGATTCTGACGATGATTATATTGATAAAGGTGAAGTGCAGGAGGCTGAAGTCAAGAGAGCTTTGAAACAGAGGCACATTGGTATGATTGCGCTTGGGGGAACTATTGGTACGGGTCTTTTCATTGGTATTTCTACACCTTTAGAAAATGCTGGCCCTGTAGGCGCATTGATTGCATATCTATTTATGGGTACGATTGCATACTCGGTGGTTCAATCCCTGGGTGAAATGGCGACTTTTATTCCGGTAACGTCTTCATTTGCTGTTTTTTCGCAAAGATTTCTATCACCTTCTTTTGGTGCAGCTAACGGTTATATGTACTGGTTTTCTTGGGCTATTACATTTGCCCTAGAATTGTCTGTAGTTGGACAAATTATACAATTTTGGACAGATGCTGTTCCATTAGCTGCCTGGATTAGTATCTTTTGGGTCATTTTGACAGTAATGAATATGTTTCCCGTTAAGTTTTATGGTGAATTTGAATTTTGGATTGCATTTATCAAAGTGATAGCAATTGTTGGATTTATTATTTATTGTCTGTGCATGGTTTGTGGTGCAGGTATAACAGGTCCAGTCGGGTTCCGTTATTGGAGGCATCCAGGACCATGGGGTCCCGGTATAATATCGGAAAGCGTTAGTGAAGGTAGATTTCTGGGATGGGTTTCGTCGTTAATTAATGCTGCATTCACTTATCAAGGTACTGAATTGGTTGGTATCACAGCAGGTGAGGCTGCGAACCCTAGAAAATCTGTTCCAAGAGCTATCAAAAAAGTTGTATTCCGTATTTTGTTTTTCTATGTTTTATCACTTTTTTTCATTGGCTTATTGGTTCCGTTTAATGATCCAAAGCTATCAAGCTCAACTTCCTACGCGGCTTCATCACCATTCATCATTGCAATCCAAAACTCGGGCACAAAAGCATTACCAGATATTTTCAATGCTGTCATCCTAAGTACAATCATATCAGCTGGTAATTCAAATATCTACGTGGGTTCACGTATTATATTCGGCTTGGCTAAAAATAAGTTGGCTCCAAAAATTTTCTGCCGTACAACCAAAGGTGGTGTACCATACGTCGCCGTTATTTTCACTTCTTTATTCGGAGCCTTGGCATATATGGAAACCTCAACGGGAGGTTCCTCAGCTTTCAACTGGTTACTAAATATTACCGGTGTCGCTGGATTTTTCGCTTGGTTACTAATATCCATTTCTCACATCAGATTTATGCAAGCTTTAAAACATCGCGGAATATCGCGTGATGACCTTCCTTTTAAAGCTGCCTGCATGCCTTGGCTAGCATATTATGCTACATTTTTTATGGTTATTATTATCATAATTCAAGGATTTACAGCATTCGCACCTTCATTCGACGCAGTAGATTTCGTGGCTGCTTATATTTCGGTATTCTTATTTATCGGCATTTGGTTCGTATTCCAGTGTTGGTTTAGGTGCAGACTTCTTTGGAAACTGGAGGACGTTGATATAGATACTGATAGAAGAGATATTGAAGCTATAGTGTGGGATGATGAGGGTCCAAAAACGTTATGGGATAAATTTTGGGATATAGTAGCATAATATTTCTCATAGGAATATTTCAATTATTTATTTTGGCAGTGTAATAACTAGTAATTATAAAGTCGGCTCATGCTAGACCGTTTCCAACACAATTCACAGCATTTGACAGTTTGGTTTTGATGCCTCTCAAATGAAGTACGAAACAGTAATAACGGATATTTCATTCACCGTGATAAATGATACCCTAGCATTTATTTGTATAAGCATTGTAATACACAGCTCGCCGTGTAAGTATATATTTAGTAAGAATACGTAGCTAGAATATGCACCGCAAAGTTTACGGTCTGTTCATGAGATACAGAAAGGCTGTCCATTTTCTACCCATAATTTTTCATTCAGCGATTTTTTTTCTGTGATTTTCTCTCAAGTGTAGTGGGGTCCGGTCCGTTTTGAAAATAGTTAGGGAACTGTTTGGTTTCAAACAAACACCGAGAACAATTAAAGAACTTTTCAATCTATTAAAAAGTTAACGAATAAGAAGGGGATAAACGGTGCTCACCGAACTAGAATCTATTCTTTAAGTCGCAGAATCCTCAGAGTTTTCTGTTGTTCTTTTCGTTGCTTGCGTTGCTGGTGATATGCTAAGCAGTTCAAATTCAAAAAGTTCCAACAACAAGAGCGGTAATAGCTCCAGTTCCAACTCCTCTTCAGGGCTTCTTCAGAATCTAAAAAGACTTACTAACTCGTCAGGAAATGCTAATGGTAATTCACAACGAATAGAAACTTCGGATATATCGTCTCCAAAGAAAGTTAGTGTGCCTAGTCGAGTTTCTGCTGCTAGTGACTTAAAACCGCTCAACAAGAAATCCACACTGAATACTCAAAATCTGTCTCAATATATTAATGGCAAACCAAGTGCTAATCCTGTAAATTTTTCTCATTCTAGATCGTCCTCTGTACAGTCGAATACGAAGTATACATATTCTAGACGTTCCTCGACACAAATATCCACTTTGGGGGGAAATACTGCATTATCAAGACAGCCAACAAATCAGAGTTTTTCAACACCAAGTGTATTATCTCAGGGATCTCTTTCCAACTTGGCCAAATTTATGACGCCCGAAGGTAAGATAAAATTGGACATGCCTCAAGATCATAATGAGGTCGAGAGCTTGTTTGAGGACATCATGTATAAGCGGAATATTTTACAGACCCTTTCCACAGAAAAGCAAAATGAATTGATGAATTATGACATAGAGAAGAAATGGCTGATTGTCAAGCAAGATTTACAAAATGATTTGAAAAAGATGTCAGCCAAAGGTGGTGGGTCGAATGTGTCGCTATCATCGGGAGCTCAAGCAGTAGCAATGGGGCCATCATCATTCAGTATCTCATCTCCAAGATCTTCAGTGACTCATGATTCATTCTATGCGCCCGCAGGTCAATCTTCGAAGCCTCATAAAAAAAATAGCTTCTCCTCCAATGGGCCTTTGCCTAATATTGGCACGAGCAGCGGTAATTTATATCAGTTAGCGGAGGACAGCGCTAGCAACTCAACACCGATAACAGATAGAACAAATCGGCCTCCAATTCATTATGTAAAAAACATTATTGCCGATAAGCTTTCTCCAGAGGAAATTAACGATTTATGGGTAACATTAAGAACTGAGCAATTAGATTGGGTTGATGCATTTCTAGAACATCAAGGTCATATTGCAATGGCAAATGTGCTAATGACCTCCATATACAAAACCGCTCCAAACGAGCCCCTAACTTCTGAAATATTAGATAAGGAAAGCTCATTTTTCAAATGTTTCAGAGTCTTGTCAATACTTGCACAGGGATTATATGAATTCTCAAGGCATAACATAATGGCAGAGACCGTGGCAAACGGAATGTTTTCCGTTAGACTAGCGACGAGAAAAATGGCCACTGAAATTTTTGTTTGCATGCTAGAGAAGAGAAATAAGGTGAGGTTCGAAGCCGTTTTAGGTTCTTTGGATAAAACATTCAAAATGGGAGAAAATTTGCATATGGTCCAATATATGAAAAATTTGCCCCATCACTTTGTGCATTTCACACGAGATAGCCAGTTCAAAGTAGTCCAGGCTTGGATATTTGCCGTCGAGCAGACGTTAGAGGGCAGAGGTAAGATGGGGTCTCTTGTCGGCGCTTCAGATGATTTCAAAGCATCAGGAGGTGAAAATGCTATTTTGGAATATTCCCAATGGACTATGGTTTTTATAAATCATCTTTGTAATGGCACCGATATTATAAACCAAAGAGTATTGCTCAGAACAAGATTGGAGAATGCAGGAGCTCTCCGGATTATGAACAAGTTCCGGCTCTTGAATTATGACAAGTTAACAGAGCAGATTGAACATTACGAAAATGGTAAACTGGACGATCTTAACGCCGTCTTGGAATCCGAAGGCGATACCAGTAAGATTAATATGCAGGATCCAGTAAGGTTATTGCAGAAATTGTCGGATTATTGTAAAGGTACCGAAAATGAAAAACTACTCGGTTCTCTTGTGAGGCATCTCTTCCTTTCAAGCACAAGATTAATTGAGAACAATGAAGATCCCACTAAGTTATCTAAACAGTTAAAACTTATGGATTCATTAATGACAAATGTCAGTGTATCGTCAGTGGATGAAACTTCGAGCATAAATATGACTATTCAACGTCTTTACGATTCCATGCAAACTGATGAAGTTGCTCGTCGTGCAATTTTAGAGAGCAGAACCTTGACTAAAAAATTGGAAGAGATCGAAGCAGAAAGAGATTTTTTAAGTCAGAAGCTAAGTGCTGCAGGAGATGGTCTCGTAGGGCAACTAGAAAATGAATTAAACCAGAGAGACAACATTTTGTCAAAAACGCAGAGAGTTACTCATCAGTTGCAGACCGAGCTAGAAGAGTTAAAGAAGAAGCATCTTCTCGAAAAGCACGAGCATGAGGTTGAGCTGCGTAAAATGCTTACTATTTTAAATGCGAAGCCAGATGAAGATAATGGCAAGAAAAGCAGAAAACCTTCTTCGAAATTACCAGGTACTTTAGATCCTGAGAAAAAAACAAGCATACAAAAGGCTCTTCAAGAAGGTCTGCAACGTACGAAAAATGATTTAAGCATGGACTCGAAAAAATTCGGGATCACTGTACAACCGAATAAGAGGTTGAAAATGTTACGATTGAGGATGGAAGACATTGAGCAGGAGGCCAGAGAGCTAGAGATGACAAATTTTGCAGATCATGAAAAAAACCGCCTGAAGGCTCCGGTTGATATTGGAGATGCCAGACGTATTGAAAAGAACAAACAACTGAAGGCCAGGAAACTGGGTGACCTAAGACATGCTTTGAATAAGATACAAATGGAAACAAATGATATTTCAAAATATAACGTGGAGAAAAGAGTCAATGAACTATTCAGCGAAAAGAAGCTTCTCGCATTGGAAAGGCTAAAGGAGTTGGAGACAAAATACAAAGACTTCGGGATCGATTTCAACATGGAGGAGCTCTTCGAGCAAACAGATAAAATAGGGCCGGCCGATATCGCTAAGAATGACGAGCCACCTACCTTAGATCCTAAAATGCTTCAGCTGAAAATAGATGAGATCAATCGAATTGCGGATGAGTTATCAAGAATGAAGGGCGAGTTGGATCAGGGCAAAGAACAGTCATTATCTTCCTCAGAAGAAGAAGAACTCGAGGATGAAGTTGAAGCGGGCGAAACTCATGACACAGTTAGTGAACTCTCCCAAAAATCAAGTGGCTCAGGTGCAGGATCATTCCTGGAAACGCTTTCTCAGAAGTATGGCACGGGTCAAAATGGACCTGGATCATCCACGCAAGGTTCCCATAATGAAAGCAGGGCCAAAAAAAATCAAAGAAGGTCATTTATTGATCGCATGAAAAAATCAAATGGCCCTGCTCCCTTTTTGGATGAACTGGCACAAAAGGTATCTAAGGCGCCGGAGCTTGAAGAAACTAACTCTGCGCAACCGGAAGCATATCTTACGACAGAAAAGGAGCAGGAAATGCTTTCCAAATCTAAGAATTTGAATTCATCATTGAAGACTGGCGCGCAGCCTCCACCGGCACCTTCATTACCTGACAACTTGATTGAACCCGATGGTGGTGTACAACAAAGAATGGTTCCTCCTCCACCACCTCCTCCACCTCCTCCTCCTCCTCCGCCTTTGGGGCTTTTTGGTAAAAAGTCCAACCAGGTTCCAGCCCCTCCTCCGCTTCCCTCCGCTTTAACTCCAGATGCATCGAAGTCGAATTCTGCATCCCCTCCACCACCACCACCTCCTCCTGCCCCACCAATTACTGGTCAAAGAGCAGCTTACAGAACGGCAATTCCGTCACCATTGTTGCCTCAGTCTCCATCTCTATTTTCCAGCTATCCTCGTCCTCAGAAAAAGTTGAAGCAACTACACTGGGAGAAATTGGACGCTACAGACAACTCTATTTGGTCATCTGGAAAAGCAGAAAAATTTGCAGGCGACTTATATGAGAAAGGTGTGTTGGCTGAACTTGAAAAGGCTTTTGCTGCCAGAGAAATCAAATCTTTGGTATCAAAAAAGCGGGAGGACCTCAATAAGATAACGTTTTTATCACACGATATCTCGCAACAGTTCGGAATAAATCTCCATATGTATTCACAACTCTCTGTACCGGAATTGGTGAAAAAAATTCTCAAATGTGACAGAGATCTTCTAGAAACACCAAGTGTGATAGAGTTTTTGTCAAAGTCAGAAATTGTGGAGATATCAACCAACTTGGCTAGAAACTACGCTCCTTATTCCACTGATTGGGAAGGTGTCAGGTCGGTAGCGGATGCCAAGCCACCGGAGAAGGATCAGAATGATTTACAGCGAGCTGACCAGCTGTACTTGCAACTTATGTTCAACCTACAATCCTACTGGGGTTCTCGTATGAGAGCGCTGAAGGTTATCACTTCTTATGAGCGCGAATACACAGAGTTGGTCGCGAAGCTAAGAAAAGTTGATAAGGCAGTAGCTGCGATTCAAAGGTCAGATAATTTGCGGAATGTGTTCAATGTCATCTTAGCCGTCGGCAATTATATGAACGATACTAACAAACAAGCGCAGGGATTCAAACTTTCCACCCTTCAAAGATTGACGTTTATCAAGGATGCCGATAATAATATGACATTTCTAAATTATGTTGAAAAAGTCATTAGAGATAATTACCCTTCTTTTAATGATTTTCTGCAGGAACTCCATCCAGTTTTGGATGTTGTGAAAATTTCAATCGATCAGTTAGTTACCGATTGTAGGGAATTTAGTCAATCCGTCATAAATGTGGAGAGATCCATTGAAATAGGCAACATGAACGATTCCTCAAAATTTCATCCCCTTGATAAAGTACTAAATAAAATTTTGCCCGTTTTACCTGAGGCAAAAAAAAAGGGCATTTTATTGGAAGAGGAAGTAGAGCTTTCAATTCTGGAATTCGAAAGCCTGTTGCAACGATATGGGGAAGATTCTGCTGATAAATTTGCGAAAAACTCTTTTTTCAGGAAATTTGCTGACTTCATTAACGAATATAAGAGAGCGCAAGTTCAAAATGTGAAGGCTGAAGAAGAGGAAAAAGCCTATGAAAAGCACAAAATGATGATTGAAGAACAGCAGAAGAAGATGAAAGGGCAGGACGATCTACAGGATGAGACTGTCACAAGTGAAGACGAACCATCAGGAGATAGACGTGCGATGATGGATAAATTATTAGATCAGCTAAAAAACGCTGGTCCTACCAAGTCAGATCCTTCTTCAGCTAGAAAGAGGGCAATGGTGAGGAAAAGACTTCTGTCTGACAAAGATGCTACCTCTCATATCATCCAGGATATCGATAATGGAGAAGATACCATAATATATTCTCCAGAAAGTACAATAAGAAATACGGATCTAGGACACAATCAATCTCCAACTCCTGGCCAGCCTCACTTACCTTCCTCAAATTCGGCTTCCCCTTCAAAAATTGTTACAGATCCGCAAGCGGAGGAGGAAGTAATTTCAGATAGAGCTAAAGCTTTACTTATGGAATTAAGAGGTAATGAATCACCGAGCAAGAGAAATTCAACTTTGAGTGGCCACAGGGAACGATTGCGCGCACGCAGAAGGAAAGCCGAGTCAGAAGAGTTACAATCTAGCAATACATTGGTATTTACTGAAGACAATATGGACGATAATCAAGGCAAAATAATTAATGAATTCAATAAAGAAAACGAAAACGAGAATGAAACTGAGAACGAAACTTTAAAGGATGCTTTAGAAAATGGCAAAGTTGATAGCCCAATTCTCTCAAATGTAGAGGAAACGATAAACTGAAACCACTGTTACTAAAACAGATGTATGGTGATCAATCTATAGATATCTAGCTTCACATTTAATGTATTGGCGAATGAACATATTTAATCTATCTCTTACAAGATTAAATGAATATACGCAATATAGCCTAAATAATAAAAAGCCCAATTATTTGTTACCCTGTCTTGTCATTTCGCGTACGAATGCGATATCGATAAACACTTCAATAACGATGCCGAGTATGATGGTTTATCAAATCAGATATGCTTAGCTGGGCCAACGTTTAGCTCGTCATATTACTGATCAAACACAAAAAATGGAGGAATCTTATGAAGAAACTCAAAGGGTCTCTGGTCAGATCTCCTCCTTATCAACTCAGTTGATTGAAAGCATTGACAAACAATCTCAGCTGGAAGAAAAACTGAATCAAGCAAGGAGAGTTATACAGAGTCAGAAAAGCTCGATTGAGAAGTATGAGGTTTTAAAGCAGAGCCTCGAGGATCTGAATAAAAAAGCGGAAGAGAAAGAGAAAACAATACAGGGTCTTCTCGAGGACATCGAAAGAGAAAAAGGCCTTCGAATAACTGCACAAGATAGTGTGGAGGAGCTGAACAAAGAAATTGAAGATCTCACGGCTTCTTTGTTTGATGAGGCCAATAACATGGTAGCAACTGCCCGGAGGGAAAGTCACGCTGTGCAGATCAAAAACACAAAACTGATAGAACAATTGCATGAGAGAGATTCTATACTGGAAACCTTAAACCTTCAATTGAAAAATCTAAAAAAAGTTTTCCAAAACCTTGAAAACGAAACTTCTACACAGTCTAATCTCAATAGAGGCTCTTTAATTGTAAACGATACCACCAATTCCTCAAGCATATCTCTGAACAAAAGTTCAACTGCAAACTCGAATCGTGTGCACGAACAAAATCTAGGGCCAATTTATTCTCCTAATATTACTTCTATCCGTTATGACTTGAGCCTCTACACAGAATTTCTAAAATTTATTGCCATTCTTCCTCACTGTGAGAGCATAAAGGAAACTGCGTCCGAGTCAAAATTGCTGAGGAGATTGGTCAATGACGAGATACAACCTGTTTTAAGATTAGATAATGCGAGTGGCTTGGGTTGGATTGTTAGAAGAACTTTAATGTCCCTGATGATGGAAGGTCTCGTCGTTGTCGAACCTTTAAGTGGACTCAACGAGAATTACCAGTTTGGTTATGCATCTCCGCCACTCGTCGGCAATGCCGCCAATACTTCAGGAAATAATGTTATCAAAGATTCGCATTTGTTTCACTTTCCTTCGGACTCTCCTCCCATAGCTGTTCATGACAAATGCTCCTTTTGTGCGGAATCTAGAGATGATATTATCGAACATGCTAGAATGTACGTGTTGAAAACACAGAGCAAGGCAGATGATGGGTCTCTTATCGTTACGAACACCTTTCCGTTGTGCAAATATTGTGTGCTTAAAGTGAGACAGACCTGTGAAATATTTGCATTCTTAAGGTCCCTAATGCTGGGAGCGTGGAGCTTGGAGAAGGTAACTTTGAGCACAATTGCAAAAGGAGATTCTAAAAGGTTTTCTGAAATTTCCAAGAGTGAGAAAGACGTAAAAAAGGATGATAAGAAATCACAAAGGATAAGTTTCATGGCTGGGATTAACTCATTATCCAAACCATCAACTCAAGTTGAAGCGCCAGTGGGCCAAACAGAGGCGCCAACGACTAATATTCAAAGAGCTTGGTTGCAGCTATGTAAGCTTCGTTGCACGTTACATTGGACACATATTGGTATATGGTCTATAGAAGACTCGATTGGCTCCAAAATAGGTCCGCTTACGAATGAGAACGATGAAAGCGATGTCCTTTCCATTGAAGAGTATGAAAACTTTGAATTAAGGAAAGTCACTTCAGAGGAGGGTTCGTTTAGTTTGAAAAAAAGAGACGAGGATGATAGTGCAGATGAAATGTTTGTTTTTGAGAACCGCGACAATTCATTAGCCACAGTAGAACCTAGTGTCCCTAATGAACAGGAGGAAGATTACATTTCTAGTGACGATAAGAAAACTATGGATGATGTTGTCTTAAGGATAAATGAAGATCAAACAGAGGGAAGAAATGTAAATTCTGATAAACTCGGAGATGAGCAGGAAGCCGAGGAGAACAAAGTCGGTAAAAACCTAAACTCAGCTAAGCTGGAGCATTCAGGAGCAGATATACTGGGAGATCTTGATAAGATAACTGCAAAACTGAAAGAAGAGATTTTTGACCAACCAGCTTCGGCAGAATCAGGAATAGGTGCCGAGCTACTAGAAAAAAGAGAGGAACAGAGACCGCCTGAAGCAATATCACATACGCAGCTTGAAAACAACACCTTACAAGAAGAAAAAACGGAAAGTGAGGGAGTTATCGTTCACCAGGGAGAGCAAAAACATGGCACGCCGAGTGAGAATGGCAGTGTTTCTAATCAAGAGGACCACTTTGACGACGCCCAAGAGGAACAGTAAGTAATTATTATATCTATGTATATGTAGTCACGTGACTGCCCGCCTTCTGATTTATTTTCCTTCACGCGGATCTATTAAGACGGCGCAACAAAATCATGATAACTAATCCGTTAGTGAAGACGGCATGTATTGAATATACAATGTTGGATATAAATATATATAACAGCATTTTACTTGATTAGATGCATGACGATTTTTCTCGATCAGGTAAAACTGAGGAAGCTATTCCTTTGCAGCTCGAATTCGAACTGACGGATTTTACAACAATGCCACCAGGGGAGACATCCATCAAAGATAAGCATAATGATGATGAAGATAGTACAAACAACATCCTGTTAGAGGACCCTCTCGTTGCAGATGTACTTCGGGATAATGAAAGTAAATCGTCGATGCGATGGGCTTTTATGAATATGGCAAATAGCATTTTGGGCGCAGGTGTCATTGGTCAACCCTTTGCAATCAAGAATTGTGGCATAATAGGAGGTATTTTTGTATATTTGGCCCTGGTCTTATTGGTAGACTGGACTTTACGATTAATTGTTATAAACCTGACCCTTTCTGGGAAGAAAACCTATCAAGATACTGTTGAATTTGCCATGGGAAAGTGGGGGAGAATCTTAGTGCTTGTATCAAATGGGTTATTTGCACTTGGCGGCTGCATTGGATTTTGCATTATCATCGGAGATACTATTCCACATTTTCTCAGGGCAGTTTTCCAATCGAACAGTCCTCTTCTGGGGAGAAATGTCATTATAACGGCCGTTACATGTTTTATATCATACCCACTTTCATTACAACGAAACATTGCGGCACTATCGAAGGCGTCCTTTTTGGCCTTAATCAGCATGGTGATAATCGTATCTTGCGTAGTTATTAGAGGTCCCTTGTTAGATTCGAGTTTGAAAGGAGGACCTTTGACAACGGAAAACATTTTTATGACTCCAAGAATTTTTCGTGGAATATCGGTGATATCCTTCGCTCTCGTCTGCCACCATAATACAAGTTTCATCTTTTTTTCCATCAGAAACAGGAGTCTACAAAAGTTTGCCAGATTGACACACATTAGTACTTCTATATCTATGGTGTTTTGCATGATAATGGGCTATTCGGGATTTTCCATATTTCGCGATAAAACAAAAGGAAATATCCTCAATAATTTCCCAGCCAACGACAAAACAATCAACATTGCTAGACTTTGCTTTGGATTCAATATGCTAACAACCTTTCCCCTCGAAATATTTGTTTTAAGGGACGTTATTTCAGCATTTATTGAACGCCAACCTCAAGATGGTACTGAACCGCCTTTACTTTCTACAACAAAACATTTCATAACTACAACCGTTTTGGTATTTCTAACTATGTCAATTTCATTGACGACATGCAACCTTGGCGCGTTATTTGAATTAATAGGAGCTACAACGGCTTCGACAATGGCTTACATTTTGCCTCCATATACAAACTTACTTCTGACAAGCGGAAATAAGACGTTTCGAGAAAAGTTAACACATTATGTCTGTATTATTTTCGGTTTCACGATAATGATTATAAGCAGTACTCAAACTGTCCTAGAAGCTGTAGGAGGGACGGAACAGAAACATTGTGAGATCTAACAATATGTAGTAATACAAAATCCACCCACCTATACGAAATTCCTCTCATTTACTCCTCCTCCTCTGCAACAAATAGTTTTGATCTCTTTCTAAATATGAACGAGTCTTCCTGCACTTCGTCTTCTTCCTCTGATGCGCTTTCCCCCTTTGATCGTTTGTTGGAATGTTCTGGAGTATTAGATCTTCCGATCCAACCATGATCGGCGGGTGTAGCAGACCTCGCAGGAGAAGAACACGATGCATCTTTTTCCAAGTTATTCTCATCAATTTCTGCAAGGGATTTTGAGGTCGCATTCGCGATATCATTATTCAGGTTCAACTCTATTTCTGCTGCAACACGGTCTGATAAAGAAAACAGCGTTCTATCCGGACCAACACTCTCCGTGTCTGGCTGATTTAAGTTAACGATATCCGGTACTGCACCACCAAATAAATCCGAAAAATCACTTTTTGTACCACCATTGCAGGCCATTCTCTCCGCAGCGAATTTACCAAATTGTGCATACTTTTCATCTGGCAGCTGCCCGTTGTATTTATCTAATAAAAACCTCATGTACATTTCATTTTCAAAAAATACTGGGCTCATTAAATCATCTTCATCCTCTGAGTCGCCGATAAACTCTTTACTAGAAACTACCGGTCTCTCCTTTCTCACAACGTCTTCATGTTGTTCCATATTGTGCGTCGGAAGTACCGTCTTGCTAGTTCGTTTGACCTTGTTCTTTTTCTTCGTTTTCTTCGCTTTGGCTAATCCTTTACTGATTTTTCTTCCTTGTAATTTTTCGACCATTTCGCCCTCTAAATCATTAAAATAACTATTATCGTCGTTAGAATTTTCACCATTATCGTCAACAATATCTGGAGCATGATAATCCTCGTCATTACTCCAACCATTTTCTTCATTTCCACTAGAATGCTTCATCGTTGGTCTTATTAGATATGAAGATGAAGGTAATCCATTTGGAGTTTGAAATGGTATGGAGAGGTATTTTCGGACTAGTTCTAAAGCTATCTCAAGAAGTGGAATCTCTACGGTACCTGGAAGATAGCATGTTTCTTTGATTGTACCGGGCAAATTATAACCTATCTCTTTTAGTAAAGCCCTGAAATCTTTGTCATATATAACAGGGTCTAGTTCTGTTGATTGCTCTATTTTGAAAAATTCCTTCGGCGGATTCACTGTCTCTATTTCATGGTTCACGTTAACCGTCAACCATGACTGGAAATTGTCGAGAGCACTTTGCATATGGTCTGCTAATTGATTGATTATTTCATTTTTTCCGTCATCCAGCAGTGCAGAAACAAGAATTCCATATTTCATATCCTTTAAGTGAGATTCTGGCAGTTGTTGTTCATCAGCTATGCCCTTGAATCTACTCGGCGAGACCGCATAGAAAGATCTGTTTTTAATAACTTTTGTTTCACCGTACTTCTGAAAAAATCCCACCTCGCTATCATGTAATAATGGAAACAATAAACCAACTAACCATGACGGTGAAGCTTTTAGTTTTTTCTTTAACTTGTATAAATAATAGTTAGAGAATTCTTCCACATGCTTCCTCGCGCGGCTATTCCTTTGAATCCCATCAGCTGCAAGCATATCTCGAAGAAGTAAGATTAAATCAATTCTGAATAAAAGAGTTTCTTCCGAAGCATGGACAAAAACTCTATGAAGAAAAGCAAGGGCTTTTTTTATATAGTCATCTTCCAACTCCCTGAACCTTTGTAGAAAGCTGATGTAAGTATCTATGACCGACTCATTCATATAAGCGCTTTGAACTTTTGTAAAATTTACCTGAATTTCTCTGAATGATGGCAGAAGCATTTCTATGGCTTCGTCTCTTTCAATTTCTCGTGATTCCATCAAAATAGTAATATCATGCTCCGTTATTTCATTTTTATTCGGTTTCTTGATTTTCTTCGAGATCACAAGTGATCTGTCATCACTATGAGCTTCAAATGTTTTTAAAGCTGTATGAGTTAGTTCCACGCAACTTTTTATATATTGAAGAGAGTGTCTTAGAGCTGTTTTGGGTAAGTTCGAAAGTAATTGAATGCGATC
Organism: Torulaspora microellipsoides; assembly: GCA_900186055.1. NCBI lineage: Eukaryota > Fungi > Ascomycota > Saccharomycetes > Saccharomycetales > Saccharomycetaceae > Torulaspora > Torulaspora microellipsoides. The sequence goes on along the minus strand of FYBL01000006.1, from coordinate 158,231 downwards.
GTCGCTGAACAATCTACTGAGGATAAATTCAATATCATCATTTGGCTTAATAGATTCCGCAAAATTCACCAGTAACAAAAGTTTGTTGAAAGCAATCATTCCTGCGTGAGCTACCACCCAATTTTTTTCCTCATAACCTTTTCTCAATAAGGACGAAACGAGAATAAACGATGTTTCCTGTAACGCGACCGAAACAGTGTCGATGTCAGCGGTTGAGTCTCTACTACATCTCCCTCTTTGGTATTCCACAAACCACGCGAAGAACAGAAGATATTCTATTTGTTCTAAAATAGCCATTTGATCCTGTTCTGTAGTAAAGTGGTTAGTTAAGCGATGTAAAAGTGAATTAAATCCAGAATCTATAAAATCTTCAATGAAATTTCTAAAACATTCTATGACGGATTTATGAAAATAAGCTGATTTGCTCTCCGAGTTTAGCAAACTATTTGGTAACCCTTCAATAATCACATCGTCATGTTTCCGAATAGCCCTTTTATTCCATTTTTTTCTACTGTCTAACTTCCTCAAGGCAGAATCCTCGTTTAGTAAGGTTTGGCCTCCAGAAACAGTCAGTCTTACATTATCGGCTGTTTGGATCGAAAGTAATGCTCCAAACCTTGAATGTCTCGATGAAGTATTTTTGATAACATTTTTTTTCAGTTTACGTTCTTTTTCAAGCAGTTCGCTAAGTTGTGACCCAGTGGCAGAGCAAGCACTTGAAGACCTCTCGTGCGATTGACTCCCCTGAGCATGATCCAAAAATAAAGCATGCTGACTGATATCTTTTGTGATATAAAAGATGACTTCCATCAAAGGTACGTTAATGAATTCGTGATCAAACTCGTGTGAAGCTGAACTGGAAAGCGTCAGTAGCAATCCGAAAACTTTATTGTGATGTAACGCGGTTATCACTGTATTTAGAGATATATCATCCATTGAGACATTCGGTGGAAGCATCTCAATGGAATTTAACCCACGGCTTGATGATTGTTTTTTCGTTGTAATATTCAGTTCTCCGGGTTCAATAGCAATCAGATTTCTAAAAAAACTCAAAACTAGTCCAATGATCATGTTATCTCGCGGAGTTCTATCTAACTTTTGAATTATTATTACTTTTAAAGCTAACCTTATGGCAGCCTTAAGCGCCTTACCATTTTCTAAGGAAAGTATGCTTTTCTTGTAAGTCAATTGATACTTTTTAAGGTCACTGTATGTTGCCACCTGATAAGATGTAGATTGATCGGTCAGAATTAATGGCCTTGTCATCAGGACCATTAATTGAAGACAACTAAGCGCTATATTATCATGATATTCTTTATTCTTGAGGGTAGCACCTTCTTTGGCTTGATCTTTGTTCTTTTTTGATAGCTTTGCAATTAATGAACATTTGTTTTCCCAATCTATCAGTATCGGTAAAAGATCATCTATTAAAATGTGATACTCCGCGGCAGCCATTGCTACGTCCCACCTATTTTGTTGATCATCCACTAACCTGAACCATTTCTTCAGGTCTCTTAAACACGCCAGACAATCGTCGCCCAGTTTATAAGGAGGAGGTTCTAGATGAGATGTGTAATCCGGACCCCCAATAGCAGTAGCCAGCAAAGCGATTCTAGCTTTCAATATGGTAAGGGAGCTATCCCGCTCTAGAGGGTTTAAAACCGCATGAGAAGCTACCTTAACGCTTGTCATTTTCTATTAACAAAGAGTGGTATCCCAATTGTGGGCTGTACTAAAGACAATATTTTGTATACGCTAATTCGTAAGTCTTTCAACACTTACTATATATATCGGGATACGTAAATCACGTTACGCGTCGCTCACGCGTGAAAGCAGCTTCTACGATCGTTATACACGAACATCAAGGTTGTAGTTGCAGTACTTTATATTGATAGGAATTATTTGATTTATTCCTGGATATACTTTTCACTTTGTCGATTGCCTGCGTAGTGTTGAAACCTAATGACATGTAATACCCTACGACCCCTGCACCGATAGCGCAACTGCTTGAAGATCCGTGTATTTCTTTAATCAATGATTGTTTCGTACTGTCACTAGGAAGTAATGTAGTGATATTTGTGCCGGAAGTGAATACATCTACGCAATCTCCATAATTCGAAAAGGATGCGGGCTCGTTTTTTTCGTTTAGTGACCCTACCACTAATATGTTGTCCCTATTCTTGCAACTAGTGGGACTAAACTGGCATGCCGGCAAATTTTGATTACCGGCTGGAAGAATGATAGCTATATCCTTGGATACATTTTCCAATGCGGAATTTAAAATTTGGTCTTTTTTCAAAAGAAGCATTGGTAGCACTAGTATCGATGGTCTATCAGCACTTTTGATATGCGATTGGGTAACAGTGAATGCTCTCAACAGTTGTGACAGTTTAACTTTGCCCGTCGAATCCGCAACTCTTACATCAATCAAATTACATTTCTTTAATACACCAAATGTCTCAGAGGCAACCAATCCGGCCATTGCCGTGCCATGCCCATGAGGATCACTTCCACTAGGAATAGGCGAAACAGTTAAATCCGCCAGTTTCAGTCCATTTACGTTTTGCAAATTTGGATGTTTGAAATCAATACCGGTATCAAAGATATAGATATCTACACCATTTCCAGAATTTGAGTGGTAAATAAACGGCTGGTGTGATGTTGGCGAAGTGGAAGATAATCTGGATAAATGGGGAGGTGCATTGTCCTGGAATACGTATTCCTGCAATTCCAAATCTCTATCCAAAGAAATAGAGGTCACCTGTGGGTCATCATACAATTTTTTCAAAACCTCCTCTGAGAAATTTCCAGAAAATGCTTTGAATTCCGTTCCAATGGAATAAACCTCTATAGCATTTTGATCCCCTCTGCTTGATATTTCTTTCATTTTTGCACAATTTTTGTCGATAAAAGAGTTCAATGACGTCTCTTTCGTGAGTTTTATAATGAATCTTGCCGCTAGGATAGTTTCTGCTTGCAATAGCAGAAGCAACATGACCGTTATCAAATGAAGCATCTTGGATTCTCGAGTATATATGTCTTTTAATCAAGGTACTTGTCGCTGGAGAGCTGTAAGATCTTTATGGATCTTTCAAAACGATTATTTTATGCTCATATTCTGTAGGCTTCTTAGCTCCATTTTGTGTCATCTCCCATAAAATGTCACACATGTAAACATCACTGTCTACGAAAGACGATCAACCCTAATTTATCCCCTTTCAAGCCCTAAAATCACCTTATCGTTTGACTCATGCATGAAAGCTCATTGCGATTTTTTGGAATCAGCACTAAGCTAGCGCATACTTTAACTGTTTCCATCCCAAAGACGTTTTGGGAATCCTGCCTCAAGACTCTGCCACTAACGTTCACCAAAACTAATAGCTTAATGCATTATTATCAAGCAAAACCTCACGGGTATTATTGTGAACATAACATTTTAACAAATCACAACCATTTGAAGCTGGGTGCCAACCAACAAGGTGTAAACCTATGCTATCTAATGGGAACGCTACGTAATTATATATAAGAGCACTACGCGTGCTGTCTTCAGCGTAGAAAATTACATCGACTGCAACTCGACGGACCGAACGGGAGGGGTCCATCCGAAAAGAGAAAGTTTCGTGCCTTCAGATCTTGACGTAATGCAGGAAGCTCCCCTATTTTTCCAAAACTTTATGTCATTTGCATCGATTTCGGCAAAGTTTTAGCTGCATAGCTATCCGAACCAGACATTTTGTGCAACGGCCGTTATTCTTGGCATTGATCGATTATGTATTCTTTTTAGCGGAACGCGCAATCAACAAAGGATGTTAATACAGTTTTTTCTGGTTGATACCGCACTTCGAATGCCACATGAAAATCGCATCTAGTGTTCTCACCTAACGTGTTAATCGAAATCAGGCTTACCTGGTTGACTGTGGAATTACAAAGAACAGTACTCTTTCTTCTTGTGAGTGAATCAGGGTGCCCGCTGGTTGCAAGAAAATAACTGTAACCCTTACAAAGTTTAAAAAAGTTCGCCAGATTAGATCGCGAATACCCCTTTTTTGAACATTAATCTGCCGTTTACGTGTTGTTAGCCATATGTGGCTTGTTGTAGTGCACCGATAATTGATGAGTCTTTTTTTTTTTTCTCGACACGCTTTTCAAGTATCCGGATAAAGTTCTTCATATCAAAATCATTTTGTACTCCGCAAGCTTGAAACTGTGTAAGAGCAGCCCATAACTATCGGGGATTACTCAAATTCTTAGTAAAACACATCAACAAGTTACTGTTAACCTTTTATTGAAATGACGCTCAACTAGCATAACACATGCAGAATTAACTTTTGCATTTCTTGCTAACATCCCCAAACTACTACCGCTTAAACACCTGTGCTGCGGAGATACCTTTCCGATAAGCACACTCAGCATATAATCCGTCATTAGCTTATTAAGGTAAAAACCTGCATAGCCCGTCGACATTAATAAATAACCAGACATCGCTCGAACGTTCACGCGTTCCTCTTGCAAATTTTTGCATACCGCATTAGGCTAAAGGTTTGAAGCACCCGCCTGAAAGGTGTCATATGCGGTGCAGGGCTGTAATTCGAGATCCGCCCTTCCGCAAGATCTCGACGGAGGCTTTCGAGCATATCTCTCTTCGAAGACAAGTTGCACGTTTTGCCTTTTTGAGTAATAATCAGTATTGGTGCTGGGACATTTTCCGTTATTGACAACGTTTTTCATATTAATTTGACGTTAGAACTAACGGAAGCGTTGATAACGTGCTCTTTGCCCTCCTCTCTAAAATATTTTCTTATCCCTTTCTGGGCATTGTCCCTCGACTATTACCGGATATTTACATTTGAGGCGGAATATGTCGGTGCAATCCATGATATTGTTCTGAAATGCTAATCACACACTATATCTATCATTTGTTCTTTCTGAAGATTAGTTTGCAGGAGGTATTTAAAGAGAATAGTAAAATCAGAGACTCGTAATAAGACTGCATTATTCTGAACAACTAGTCAACTAAAGTCGGCGGGCTTGGCTATTTCTACCCTCATTGATAATTGATATAGTTTATCTCTCCAACACTCATTAATTTTCTTTTTATTTCTTTCGCACACATACGCTTGTATATGAAATATTTGCTTTGCTAGATAATTTTTTTTTTCATCCATTTGGTAATATGAGAAGACATGTCTCATTAAATCCAAAGCTAATTCAATCCGAAAAGGTTACATCAGAAGCTGCTATCCAACCATTTAAGAATGAAATTTTTGAGTATTTGCAAAGCTTAGAAGGAGCATGCTCAACATTGAATCCGGTTATGATTGATAATCAACCTGAGATCACTTGGTTGATGAGACCTTACATCATTGATTTTTTGGTTGAACTCCACCTATTTTTCAAGTTATCCCAAGAAACGTTATTTCTAGCGTGTTTCATTGCCGATAAATATTGCTCTAAGAGAATAGTTTACAAAAGGCATTATCAATTATTGATCGCAACTTCTCTGTGGATTGCAGCCAAATTTCAGGATAAAAAGACAAGAATCCCCTCATTAAAAGAGTTGTCCCTCTTATGTCATCAGATTTACGATTATAAAATGTTCTTGCAGATGGAAAAACATATTCTAACAACCTTAGACTGGTCTATTGGAAGTTTGGTTTCCACTTTTGACATGTTTCAGTTGTTGTTATCAACGTCATCTGCTGCGACCATTCCAAATACAACGGAGCTATTGGGACTATCCTCATTTTTATGTGATTTAACCCTTTATGAAAGAAATTACATGTGCTGTTCCTCATCTACAAAAGCAATCACTTCACTTGTATTAGCATCTCGCATCCTGTCATTGGACTCTTTCCCAAACTATTTGAACCAATTAATTCCACACATCTCAGATACATCCGATTCAAGTTTTCATATCGCTGGCGATAACAATACCAATGATATATCAATATCGTTGTGTAAACAAACGCTTGATGAGGTGAGAAACTGTTTATATCTCTTCTTAAAAGATATATTCAGAGAAAAGACAAATAGTAGAAAAGAAACGATCTCATTCACTCTAATGAAGAAGTACAAGAATCTTCCAATAGGAACCTGGCTGGATAATTATAAATCTGAAAATTTTGAACTTTATGCTCATCTATGTTCTTTAAATGATTCTTTGAAACAAACCAAAAGCAATCCCTACTCAAGTACAATTTACTCATATTTGAAGGATTCAATTTTTTCATGTATCGATCAGTTTGCTGGCTTTACTTATAATCATAAGAATGCTATGGACTTTTATGTTCCATCGGACCTTAGTATCTCTCATGTTAGATCACCTTTCACCCCTTTATCTTCATTTTCAACAATTGATTTGAACATATCCAATCAACTGTAAGCCACAACCTCAATGTCGTCGAAATCATCCGTTGCATTACCATCACCGCTGAATTTATCTCACCTAACAGGGACGAATAGTCGTAATGTTACTGTCACGCCAAACGCGCTGCAATTTCCAACTTCACAGTTTAATGCATGTCCTCCAACGCCTAGCTCTGCTAATTCTACTTTTAGTAAACGACCTTCTTTGAGTACTAGTAGTAGCACAAGCAGTTTTTCTTGTTCTTCAACATCAACCATCTCACCAGCTGTTTTCATGAAAAAATCTTATCGTTCCAGTTCTCGTCATTCACCTTCGAATACTCAACGGGTCATTTCGAGACAGATTAGCGCCCAAAGTGAGCTTTATGAATAAATAACTAACTACATACACTCAGATTTTATCTTTAATGACTGATGATCCTAATTTTATCTATTTTCTTCCTCTTTCAATATATTGTTAATCGGATGTTGTCGAACTCTCCGACAAGCAAGATGGAGATGCAGGTGTGGTCGCAAAGGGGCGGAGAAATGTTTCATCTTTCGGTATCAAAATTCCAGTGTTGAGAATACCATCTTTTCTCAGCAACTCATCGAAGTAAGGTTCTCTGCTCATGAACATATAAACTAGTATAAGAAAGAATGCGCAGGCGATAATATAAACGAGATTTTTTTGCATTCGTAGATCTTTTTCCAGGTTTTCCAGACGAAGAATATTTTGAGTGGTGAATTTATCGTTATCCAGCTTCTGCTCCTCTAATATCCTTATCGATTGATCCCTTAGTTGATTAGCGAATATTCGTAATACTTTCAAATTATCCATTATCGTTTCATTGAACATAGTAACTAGATTATCAAACTTTAAAGTCTGCGTCCTTTCCAATTGCTCAAAGGACTTCGATAGCAACCGTCCCTGTTCCTCGATGTAGAGGACAGTTAAGGTTGTATTGCTTTCTAAGGAGGTCAACCTTTTCATTATATTTTTAAAAATTGACTCTTCTGTTGAAGAAGACGGTGATGAAAATGATGAGGTGGACGAAGAAGCCACATTATGGCTCACATCTTTGCTATATTTGGGTAAACAATAGGTGCCATTTAAGTCCCGCAGAAATTCTTCGAATTTTAACGGCTCTAACTTGGATCTACAATTTTTGAAATAATCAGGAAATTGTGGTAATGAAGTAATGTTATCAGGATTTATAGATGGCCACAAGTCACATTCCTCGACAATTTTTTCGACGTAGCTTTCCTCTATCTCTTCGGTAGGCAAGTCAACATTTGTGACCTCCTTCATCTCTGTTGGTTGAGAGTTTTCCATCTTGAACTCATCCATCATCGTCTTACCATGTACTCTAATAAGGGATATGGGGCAGTAATATTCATCATCGTGATGCGACAAAATTTCAATTCGTAAATATCTTGCCCAAATTTGAGGGTTTCCTATAAAAAACGTCTGCAAATTTCTAGAATTTTCCGCTTCGAACTCACCTAGGACCCTCCATCCATTTTTGGCCACCGGATACCGATCTGAGACTGAGAATCTGAGCTTACTGAAGGTAGATGAAAAAAATTCAAAATTGGCTATACCAAGTTCTTCGACCAATATATCTTGGCATAGCTCAATGATGATAAATTTATTTGGTGCGTTGCATGGATTTAGAAGATACTTATCCTTATTTTCAATCAGAATCGACGCAGCACCGGATGCCTCCGAATTCGTCATGACAACAGTGGCCGCACAATCAATTGAAGCAAAATTGAACTTACGACTGTAAACTTTTCCCTCTGGTTCATTTCTTTCCTGTCCTTTATTCTCCTCGACATTTGAAAAGAAGCCAAGCTCTATTTCCATATCGTCACCCAGACTATCACCTTCCAATGTATCGATTCGCTCATGAGATCGCACACGCCTTTCCACGTTAGTTGGGGCCTCATTTAATTTTGCAACTCTCCATTCATCAAATGAGATGAATGCTTTGGTGGTGTCATTTTGTAGGTCCGAGCTTTCATTAGTATTTAGCGCGAAATGTGAAGGTTCTTTGCATAGGACCGGTACGCTGCTGCTGCTGCTGCTGCTGCTTCCGCTTATAACATTCGGTTCAGTAGTTATTGAGGAGTTGATTGGTCGTGATGAGCAACTAGAATGCCTTTGAGTTTGTGTTTCAGTAGAAGTCTCGACTTTTGAGACTCTGTTCAGGAGCATTCTAGAAAAGTCATCCACAAATGTCATATTCTCCGGAGTTTCGTGTTGCGTCATGATGTCCTCAGGCTGACCAGCAGCACCCAACACATGAAATGTAGCACACAATAAGATCAGTATGGGCACGTTCAATTTCATGATGATCAACAAGACCTTTCTTCCCCTCTGTCGTAAATGTCATGCAGGACAGGTATACGGGGTCAATTTACACATCCATCGAGCGGCTTTAAACTTGTTGGAAAGAAGCTTCACATCGTTTTAAATGATAACTGCAGCATTATGGCTGAACGAAGCGCAACTGAGCAAAAAACTCTCTACTAACATAATATTACATCGTATCTAAAGGTGGCAGCTTTTATCAATACGTATCAACTTTCTTCTTCCTTTCTAGGCACCGTTATCTTCACAGTAAAAGACCTGCTATTTGCTTTAATGATATGGACTCTTTTGCTGAAGGGAACGGATGATATGTCAACCTTCTTGAGGTCAGTTGATGTTATTTTCACAAATCTCAGGGGAAGGATGCCAATTCTATTCACCAATCCCTTCGCTTGTTTCCCTTTAATATTTCCTGCGTTTTGTTTCTTTGATTTGGCGAGGGGTTTACTTAAGTTTATCTTGACTTTGTTGATAGCTACTGGTGCAGGTGTTGATTCTGCGGCAGGCTCCTTGCTAGATGTTGGTTCTTCCGCAAACATTACACTTGGCTTTGGGGCTAGCTTTATCTTTGTTGGGATATGAACTTTCAGTAGACCTTCCCTTTTAATGACCACCTTATTATCTCCCAAATACTTGGCAACCAATTTCTTGTCTCTTGGCATTGGTAGCACAACTTCAAAACTGTCGAGCAAAGAGTACAAAATTCTGGTAACATCCAATATTCTTTTCTTTTGGTAAAGAGTCAACACAGGCGTGTGCATCACCTCCCAAAGGACTTTTTTTAATGGAGCGTATGCTTTGAATTGTTCTCTTAGTAAATGTACCAAGCCTTTAATATTTGACTTCATCTTTTGTTCTTTACGTTCTTTGAGTTCGCGGTCGAAGTCCTCCTCAATAACAGCTGCGTTTTCATCTATATCTTCCATGCGAAGCGATTCTGGATTGATTTTTTTCACCATATAGTCGATATCGTCGTCTAATTCACCTTGAAGTTTGTTCATTGCAACGAAATCAACAGCAGCGATAAAAACATCAACCAACTTTTCCTTCATATAAACGTCAGCAGTAAAGCACAAAGTCTCAAAAAAATATTTTAAAGCTTCTTTATTCTTCATCCCACCTTCAACCAGGAGTATCTTGAATGACTCCAAGGCAATATCCTGACTACCTTCTCTGAACCGGGGTATATTGTCGTCGGTAGGTTTGGGTTCTTGCTCTAAAGTCTGCTCCAGCACCTCGTAGAGGTCCTCAAAGTCGTATAATCCTTCTACATTCAATCTCAGCTTTTCCGAAATTAAGGTCTTCTTGACCAATAACTGGTATGTTGGCATCCATTCCTCCAGATTTTGATACCTTTGCAGTTGTTCCATCACTTTTGCCAGGTATTCTTTGTCTTTAGGGTTCGAAATTGCACATTCAACAACAGCTTTAATTAACGTGCACCGATAATAACTATCGTCATAGGGATTTTCTGAATTCTCGTTGTACGTTACTAAGTCCAAAAGGAATTGCTTAACAAAAATTGGAGTTTCATTTCTTTCATTCTTTACCTGAGTTAGGTACCGTGGAATATTCTTTTGCAAAAAGTATTTTTGAAAGTTTGTAAAATCATTACTAAGAGGGATATTGGAATTCTGGTAGCAAAAAAGCTTTTGAAATATCATGATGAGATGCTTTGCTCCGCCGGTGAAATTTTTGGGTTCCAAATCTCTCATTACATATCTTGTTAAAGCTTTGCAAGCTTCCAACCTCACACCGTAAAAATATCTCTTATCCATAGCCGTTCTAGTAAGAATTGAGGAGTAAATCTGAGAGTTGTCGGGTGAATGCTTTATCACGTCTTCGAAATATCTGATACTTTCTATTTGTGCTTCAACGCCACTATCTTGCTGCAGTTGTGAAGTAAACATATAGTCCGGCTGATTGACATGAATCTTACAAATCCATTCAAAATCTGAATCTATCCTTATCCATTCGAATGCCTCGTTCTGCCTTTGAGCCTCGTTTCCGTCCGTGGACACCGAAACTTCGGTTAAATTCCATTCACTGCAATCGCTGGCGCTGTTTAGAACGTTACCAAGCCTCTGGATGGAGCCATTTTCCACCCGCTCGTTTGTGGCCTCCGTTGATTCTTCCATGAGATCAGGTGTAATGCCTTTGTTTGATGATTTGTTAATTTGGAGCCTTTTGTTCCTCAGCCTCCGATATTTGGTATTATACTGGATGTCTAATTTTGTGAAAACGTCTTTCAGCTCCACTATATGCTCATAAGGAGTACCATCAGCTTCATGTATTCTAATGGTCATTGATCCTGTGAAGAAAGTCGTCATATTTTTATTTGGATGTTGCAAGTAATCTAGAGTACTTGAACAAAATCCATCCTTTCCAATAAACTTATCCTGACCCAATTCTTGCCCTTGACACTGCCTTATACCCATTTCTACCATCATTCTTTTCTTATTAAACCTTTGAGTAACACGAAAGATAGGTACTCCAGATCCGTAAACCCACTGTTGAAAAAATGGTTCCAGTTTATTTCTATTCACACGTTCACATACATATTGAAAATGTGACGCTGAAAGTGAGTTGTTTGGCAAATCACCAGACATTGCCTGCAGGAAAATCTTCGGTAACACACGAGACATACCAAAAGATCGTTCCGTTTTAATCATTCTGCGGTCAAGAATGTATAAAACCATTGGGGCTTTTAATTTGATGAATCCTAAGTCATTACTAGTCCATGAAATAGGTCTCGAAGCATTGGTGAATGCAGATCCGATCGGTGGTTTTTCCCAATCCCGCTCGACGATTTCTTCACTATGCATTTTTAAGCGATACTTAAATTCGTTATTACCCAATAACTTTTTAAGTAATTGAAAAACCATGTAACCAGCCATTCCTATACAGCACCACATATGGTTCATCTCTAATGGTGTTATATTGACCCCAGACCATTGTGTTGCAAGTGACCAAGCCAAATGGTTTGTTGTGGTAAGCATCGAATCTATCATTTCTGGCAGATACAAAAGACGTGTATTACAGAATGTCAAACTTGCAAAATCCATCGTAGGGGTGACTAGCGTTGGCAAAAAAACGAGCGAATAAGAAGTGAATGGATACGAGCCAAATTCTTTTGAATAAAAGTCCATAATTTTTTGACAGATGATCGTAGAGTTTAGTACAGTTTTTTCATCGACATCACTCGTAGGCAGTGTGTAAACTTGAATTGGAATTATGTCATTATTTTCTACGTCGTCAAGGAGAGCGTTCGCTTCTGGTTGGCTTAATGCCTTATGTTCATCGTTTTCTTCTTGTTCTTCATCTAGTATTTCCTCATTAGTTTGCACGGATGGCAAAGTCCATACATTGAACGGGCCAATTGCCCACCCAACATGATGGGGAGATACCGGATTAAATATTTGAAAGGAAAATAATTTTTTGGACAAATCAGTTGGATGAGCAGTCTCCTTTACGGTTGAAAATTCACAGCAACAAACTTGAATATCTTTATTAAGTACATTAATCTCATCAACCTCATCAAGCATTTCGTAATCTTCCTCTTCTTCATCGTCAACTTCATCTGCATTGCTCTCTGAATGCTTACGTTCTCCATCTTTTTTGTGGCTGTTGGGCTTAACGCGACCACTTTCTCCCTCAAAATCATCAATAGCAACCTCATCTAAAGCATTTGCTTCTTCTACATTTTTCCTCAGTGAATCCACCTTCCTTTGTCGTAAACGTCGAGATAAATTTTCCTGCTGCCCGATAAGTTTTGACGTTCCAATATCTTTCACTTTTCTGGGTACACTGATTTCTATTTCCCAAGTGCACTTTTCGTCTAGCGTGTCTACACATGGCATCCAATATGAGGAACTGCAACAAATTTCTGAATTAGTGGTGTATGCATTCCATAGGTGCTGCTGCGCGTCTGACATTGTATCGAATCGTACTCCTGTTGTTGGGTTACTTAACTCGTATTCGATCTTTATACTAATTGGAGTAAATACAGCGTCTTGTGGCGCTGGAGTTCCACGGATGGAAGGTGTTATCGGAGTATAGTTGGTCAAAGAATTTGCATCTTGTAGGGTGATTTTAATCGACGGTGGAATTTTGATTATCAGTTGCGATTTAGTTTTATCTTCTGGTGATTCATTCAGATCTGAAAACTTCTCTCTCCAAAAATGGGACTGCTCCACGGAGTTGAAATTGCGCAAGGTGTCATTATGCGATTGTATGTACTTCTGAAAATAGCTCTTGAGTGGATCATCATGTATATAATTGTCACATCTTCTATTTTCAACCAAAACATCCTTTATCTTCATATTTTTACAATCCAACGTGATATATCCTAGGTTTTGAATGAGGGGAATCAAAATGATATCCGCAGTACCTTTGATGGTATGCTTAGAAAGATCGACATCCAGTGACACACGCTGATGAGCGATCTTAAACGTACGAGAGCTTGCTGGTTCCGAAAGAAGGGGCGTGCTCTGGCTATTCTTGGGAGTTGTGCCCTTGGAGAAAGACATAATCGTTGGACAGTTTTGCGGTCACTCAAGATGCTTCTTTAACGTCGAAATCCCGCCAAATTGTGTTCAACTTGGCCACTCACTGGCCCTACAGTTATTCCATCGTCTTTATGTATACATAGTCTGTATGTTCCCTCATTTTTCAACAAGATGAAAAATTCAGGAACATAGGGTAACACCTTGTCATGTGATTGTTTTTAATCTCGGAACAATTTCGGATAAATTTGCTTAGTCTGTGACTCGGTGATCGCCGAGCTCTACTGCTTTTATTTACAGTAAGTGGAATATAGCATCCCAAGAACTAAAATTTTCATGACTTGTTCAAACGTGAAATTAATTATCATTAACACTCACAATGGTGTCTATTTCGTCCTATGATGCTCTGAAAGTGCGATTCTTGCATTTTTCCCCATGTTCCCAGGCTGGGCTTTAAGCTTTCCCCTGTTTCCGAAAGGCTTCCTCCTTTCCTCGGGGATTAAAACGGGCTTAATTCTTTCCAAATCGGGCACGCAGTGCGAGCGGATCTTTATCTCGAGGAGTTAATTACGGTATAGATAAACGTTCACCTCCTTTTTAAACACTCTCATTAAGTATTGGGCTCTGGTACATTTCACAATCACTTCCATCTGTAGGGCTAAAACTATAACAGAAATATAATAAGAATAAGAATGAGTGTTAAACCAACAGTTTTGAGATTAGGTAAAGTAACATTTGCCCAAGATGCTTGGAAAAAACTTGCCAATATTGCCAATGTTATTACGGTGGACGATTCTACCACTCGTGAGCAGTTTTTGAAAGATTTACAGGATCCAAAAAGCGAAATTTCAAAGGCTCAAATTATTACGAGAACTTTTGCAAGCATCAAACAAACCGGAAGATTTGATCAAGAGCTTGCACATACCTTGCCAAAATCGGTTATTGCTGTATGCCATTTGGGTGCTGGATATGACCAAATTGACACTCAATATTTCAAAGAAAAACATATCCAAGTTACTAACGTTCCGGAAATAGTAAACAATGCGACCGCTGATACTCATGTTTATTTATTACTGGGCGCCTTAAGAAATTTTGAATATGGTAATCGGACTTTAGTTTCTGGGAAATGGCCCTCTGCGGGTGCAGCTGGTGGTGCACCAGTTGGTAATGATCCTGAAGGTAAAGTTGTTGGTGTATTGGGTTTAGGTGGTATTGGCCGTACTGTTGTGAAAAGACTACAACCTTTTGGTTTCGAGAAATTCATTTACCACAACAGGAAGAGATTGTCACCTGAATTGGAAAATGGTTGCGAATATGTTTCTTTTGATGAATTGCTATCTCAATCCGACATCATTTCCGTCAACATCCCATTGAACCCAAATACTAAACACATCCTGAATGAAGCGGCTTTCGAAAAGATGAAAGATGGTGTTGTTATCGTTAACACCGCTCGCGGTGCTGTTATCGACGAAACTGCGATGATAAAAGCATTGAAGTCCGGTAAGATAAGATCTGTCGGATTGGACGTCTTTGAACATGAACCTCAAGTGCCTCAGGAATTATTGGATATGCCACAAGTTTTAGGTCTCCCACATATGGGGACCAATACCGTTGAAACAATAAAACATATGGAGGAGTTTATTGTCGAGAATGTTGAGTCCATTATCAACACAGGTAAGGGGTTGACCATAGTCCCAGAATTACAAGATGCAGCTTGGATTGATACGCTTAAGCCATTAGCTTAGACTGATCGGTTTCTTATTAGTTTGTACTTTGTTTTCTTTTCTTCTATATAGAGCATATACAAGTACATCTGACAATACAAAGAAGTGATTTGATATCTACTTCAAATTCAAAGTCCTTCAAGGTTGATTTGCAATCTTTATACCTTGATATGGCGATATTCGAAATCATCCTCTTTATCATGTCTCTTGAAGAACTTTTTATCTTTCCCAAAGACGAAATAACCTGCATGACCTAACTGAACAGCAACAATGAATACCCATATTAGAAATAGTACAATAAAAATGGAGAAGTACGCTATGAAATGCTCATAGATGTGGAAGCGAAGGATATCTAGCCATGACTTATCATATATCTCGTCTTTTAATGCAAGATCATAGTTAAAGAATCCTAGTCCATATTTCAAAACAGGTTTGTACCCCCCATCATTTGTAAAAGTTTCTAAATGCAGTACATAGTTCAGATCCCCAGTATCCTGATATGCATGTTCGTGTAGCAGCACTGGGTCCACTGGAGGGGGAATCATTGCAATGCTTTTTTATTTAGATGGTGCTCATGTATCTACTTTTACGTATATCGTAAAGTTCATTTAGTTTTTTCTGTTTGCAATGAGCTTATCGCGCATTGTATGAAACAACGCGCAAATGCGGTGCAAACAGTGGGTGTGACGCTAGAAATTATTTAAGTCCCACAATGACATGAAAGCCAAAGTAAACATTAATACTGGTAGTGTAAAAATTAGCCTATTTATTAGAATGTATGGAACCACAGATATTTTCAATTAAAAGGTTTTTAAGTGTAAACTCCTCCGCAACATTTTGATCCAGAATCGCCAGATCATGTGCTGGAAATATCTTTGGAAACAAGAAACCCACAATCACAGAAAGCAATAGAATTAACGGGAACCCAATAGCTGCAATAGTATTGGTAATCGCGAACTCCCCTACAAATCCTATTAAGCTGAAACACAAAAATATTACAAGCGATTTTATAGAGACTTTGTGTAGAGGGGATTGTGGATCTTTGCTTTTCTTCTCTGTGAATAACCATAGTATTCTGGCAATGATAGCATTTTTCAATAAGCCCTCAATACCCATGATAAAGAAGAGCCCCGATAACACTGCTTGGGGAATTTGGCCGAGACAAACTAGTAATGGTCTTGTCATGGTTCCTATTATCAATAAACCTTGAACAGTATTCGTAAACCTTTGCTCCACACATCTAACGACATTCCCTTCTGCATCGTGCACCAAAAGAGACTCTGTATGTAGCGGTGCTTGAGGAATTAAGCCATTGGGTGCTGGGATCCCTAGGACGCCACTAATCCCAGTTGTTATTCCCAGTAATGCAAAATCGTAATGGAAAGAGGAAGCCTTTTTCAACTTGTACTGATGTCTCTGAGCCATTAATGAAGAAATATTATGATCAAAATAAAATAGAATTGTCATGATAATTCCAAAAGGCAAAGCGATAAATAGGTCTCGAACGGGGATAGACTCATAGGCCAACCATGTGGATGCATCCCTATGGCTCGTAGAAGTAGGATGGAATGATCTAGTGATAGGTAACTTCTTAAAATCAATTCTATCTAGGTAACCACCAAAATGAATAAATGCAGACCAAAACAATACGGAAAGGGCAGTGGAATAATCTGATATGAAGGTGCGTAACCTATAATTCAACAGTGATGTTCGTTTGATATTCTTGAAAGTAACGCCAAAAATAGTCATTACTAATGCTACAACAATGCTGGCAAAACCCGCTGAAACATCATCCAGATGATTTTCAGACTCAAATTGCTTCACTAAAATCTGGATACCTTTTTCTATATAAATGATGTTGATAAACAATCCAAAGATGTCGCATGGGAATGTAGTCACATATTGCAATAATGCAACGGCGTTTGCAAAAGCCAGAATCAGATGGAAGAGCATCGCCCATATGCAAGTCCAAAACATGAATCCAAAATAATTTGTTTTTAGAGGTTTGATAATCTCATAAACCGTATAGTTGAAAATGGAAATTGGTCCTGTAACTCCCACTATGCATAATGGCTGTCCTCCCAATATACCAAAAAGTATGCCGGCCATTCCACTGGATAATAAAACCTCATTAACACCATAAGCATTATCAGTTCTATCAAACATATCTTGCGCAAATGCTATGGCTGGTAACAGATTACTAAAATAAGTGTCCAAAAGAGCTGGAATTACACGATAATCCCATGAGTCCTTCCAATCCTGCCAATAGGACGGCAGCTTGTCCTGAATATCCAATAGAATTCCAGCCCCAGGTTTTGGAAACCTCCTTTTTCGCTTGTGAGATACTCTTGTAGTGTCTTTTGTATCCACACGAGCGTATATGCTCGATGTGGACCCTGAATCTCTTCGTCTATCTTCCTCAAAAACCAACGGCTTCATCAGTTATACAAAGTATCCTATTATCTTAAGGTTCATGCAGCATTGAAAGTGAAATACTCACAAGATGGCAATGTATGGCACCCCTTAGCAGCTCCTCCTTTTATCATTCATTTGCTTATTCATATAAAAGCTTTCCGCCACGCACGATGCGTAAAGGTCGGGGCATAAAGAAAATAATCACAATGTAACCTTCTGGAAAAAGAAGCTGAAGTACAGATTTCTGTAATTATGAAGACTGCATTACAGATTTTCATTTCTATAAAAGCACATATGTATATTTCTATTCAAAGTATTCCTTAGTGACAAAATTGAAATCTGTCAGGAAGAAATCGTACAAGAACCAAGATGGTAATATAGTGCACAAGTGCCAGAGAGCGTGGGCATCGATCTGCCAAGCGTAGCTAAAAAAATCGAATAGCTCTAAACACATTGCTAATGCCGTTGATCCGACAAGTATAACGGGGATGAGGCATAGTTTGAAAACACGCTTTGAATGTATATTGTATGGACTAAATTGAGCTTTCTTTTGTATTTTTAAACTTCTATAATTTTGGTAAGCAAGCAACAGCAGTAAAATGTACTGTAACAATCCGAAGAATATGTTGAACCTCATATTGTACGTGTATGACCAATCAATATACAGTCTTAATATGTGCAGCGCAAATATAAGGATTATTGACCAAGACAGAACTTTGGCTAAATGTGGTCTTTGATCAAGTCTCGTAATGCGAGAAAAAATAGCATGGAAGCCACTGAGCACTGTTCCTCCAGCAAAAAAGTAGTCCAATTTTTCAGTGATCAGCAAATCTCTCATGTGAAATATAGAGCTGGCAGTCCAAGCTAGCATTCCGCAAATCGCAACATATGTGTAATTTTGTAACAAGTTAACCCTTCTCTTATCACCCCTATATTGAACTCTTTGTATCTTTTCCATCAACTTATGGTAACCGTAGTAATGCGGAACGAAATTCGCAATACTAAATAGGGTAGAAAATAATTCTTGGCTGCCAAGAAACCTTATGAATGGCCATTTTCCATGGAATTGATAAATCTCTTCATCATCTTCTATCCTCAGTTTGGTAATGATTTGTTGGCATTGGTAGTCGCAATCGGATATGCAATCCCAAAATAAGTATTGAGTTAGCAATCTCGGTGTCTCTTCAAAATTGCTTTTGCTGAATCCATTTGTGGTTGTATCTATATAAGCAATCTCAGAGTGGGGGCAAGATCTCTGAAACTCACAGGCGTAGGTGCAGTCGATAAAGTCATCCAAATTGTCACCAGGAGAGGCAAGAATTGCGCTTGGTAAGAACAACAACAAAAGGACATGCTGCAACCTCATTTCATCTACAAACTTCATTCAAATCCGGATCTTTCTAGCTGGCATACGTTGCTTGACGTTCTATTATGCATCAAACCGCAGAAAAAAGTTCAAGGGTCGAAGATCATTTTGGACGTGATATGATTGAAATGAGCTTTTGCCTGGCTTCCATTAAAAATGCTGGTATGTCACTTTGTGTATTCAAGATATCTACCAACTGCATTCTCTCGGTGTGTTTCTCTAGCTCTGGAGATGTGCTTAGGATTGTAAACTTATCCCCAGAGACATCTAATGTCAGATCACAGGAATGATCCATATTGGTATCATCAAATTGTTGAAATTGGAAGTGTAACGTGCCGGGCTGCGATGCATCAATACGCATTCCAAGCAACTTCTCATATAGCTTTACTTCGGGATTATCTCTTTTCCTTTGGTTAAGCAACTTCTCCTTATATTCTTTGAGTTCTTTTTCCTTAGCCGCAAGCATTTTGTCTAATTCTGTGGATTCTTCCAAAATTGAAGCACGTTGCGACTCTAATCGTTGTTTTCGCACCTCGTAAGCCTCAATCTTAGTTTTGATGTCGTCAGCATCTTTCCTAAATGTCTCAATTTCAATTTCTAATGAGTGCTCTTGTTGTTGCAAAAGGCTCAGTCTTTTTAAAAGAACTTGTTGACTAGCTTGTATCTGGTTTACCTGATCTTTATACGTCTGAATTACTTCTGCAACGGAGGTTGTCCTCTTACTTAAAGCATTCTGAACTCCATTTTCAAATTCATCCAGACGAGTTTTAAAATGTGCAAACTGATCGATATTACCATCCATTGCTGTCGCTTTCCCTGGCTGCTCTTGCGATTATGCGTTGTTTGTTTATGCCTTTTATCAATTACCATTTTGCGTGCGTCCGTGCCTCTTCGTATGCGCCCTGCTTTGCCTGACGAACAGCGGTCGTATTAATTCCACCATACTTATTATACAAATTCGCCAATTAATCTGTTAAGAGATCTAATTGGTTTTAAAATCTAAAAATCGGCAGAGGCCACAATTATATTATGCCTCCCGCTAGCATTAATAATACATTGGCAGACGATTCACAAAAGAGGACGCCTTGCGTTAAACTTCTTACGTTTAATACTTGGGGGCTAAAATGGGTTTCTAAGCATAGAAAAGAGAGGCTTAAAGCTATTGCGGACGAATTGGCAGGCAAATCATATGCAGTTCCGTTACCTGGAAGCAAAGATCTGGCAAGGAATGAAGGCGCTGAACAAAACGGTAAACAGTACGATATAGTGGCATTGCAGGAGATTTGGTGCAAGGGAGATTGGGAATATATCGTGGCGAGATGTTCTGACATATTTCCATATCATAGAATCTTTTACTCAGGGATAATTGCGGGCCCCGGACTTGCCATACTATCGAAAATTCCCATAGAATCGACTTTTCTGTATAGATTTCCTATCAATGGACGGCCCAGTGCTGTTCACCGCGGTGATTGGTATGTGGGTAAATCCATTGCCATAACTCTTTTGCAACCAGTTGGTAAAAACACATACCCAATAGCAATCATGAATAGTCACATGCATGCTCCATACGCGCTGACAGGTGATGCTGCTTATAGTTGCCACAGGGCATGTCAAGCATGGGATTTTAGTAAATTGGCAAATTTATACAAGAAAGCCGGTTATGCAGTCGTCGTTGTGGGAGATCTGAATTCAAGACCAGGATCATTGCCCCATAAATTTCTTACTATGGAAACCGGATTGGTTGATTCTTGGGAACAACTTAATGGTAAACAGGATCTTCAGATACTGGCTAAACTGAATCCCATGGAACAATTGAAGTATGGTTGTACCACTTGCGACTCTCTATTAAATACCTGGAGGGCATCTCGCGCTCCTGATGAAGCTTGTAGGTTGGACTATGCACTAATTGACCCGGAAAGATTGCAAACAGTGAATGCTGGTGTTAGGTTCACTGAAAGGATACCAGGGATTGGTAGTTTTTCGGATCATTTTGCGTACACCTGTACTTTGAAGTTGTTAAAAAGAAAAGAACCAGTCGTGGTAGATATTGAAAGTGAAAGTAAAGAATCAAGGGATATGTTACTTCAACGGTATGCAAATTACGAAGAAATGATGCAATGCGTCTCTGGTTATATGGTTACTGCAAAAAGGCAAAAGTTTTTGAGAGGTGTGCATTTTGTGTTCTCCATTATATTACTTATCGGTGCACTAATTGTGACGACCTTCACTGCTAATAGGGCTGGATGGTCATCTATTTTTTGGGTCCTTTTTGCAGTAGTGATCTCGGTGACTGGTACCATTGATGGCTTGATATCTTTCTTGTTTGGTAGGAAAGAGATTAGAGGTCTAGTTGAAGTTCAAGAAGAAGTTATTTGTGCTAAGAGATATCTTCAAAGTTTGCTAGATGTTAAGAAAAAATGACTGTTGCGTTGAATGAGGGAGGGATCTCCTTTTTAATAGATTTGTATTTTGTTGTTACTTATTGTTTACTAATTATCGCCTTGAAGGCTAGTAGTAAGCTGTAACCCTTCCCGCAAACGACTCTCTACGAACTCGTTTCAACGTTGTTATCTTTTACTTCATAATGCACGCTTTTTTTTTCATTAGCGGAGCCATCGGGCGCTTGGTCCACAGTTTTACCCTTAAATTGTATGAAGGGGTATTCTCTTGGTTCAACTTGAATAATGCACATGTACGATTACTTTAAATGGCGAAAACACCATAGCTGAGCTCAAATATTTATCATCACAGACTGTGTTAAAAGGTTTGGTTATAAAAACCCTCTTTTGATAGATTATCGTTGCATAAAATGGCCAGTTCAAACATGATATCCTCTCAGAGAGAGGAAAGATCATCCCGATCCTCATCGCTATCTTCACCTCGTGGTGGAAACGACAACCATCGCAAATCAACACTATCTCCACAAAATCGATTAACCAGATCGATATCAAGTCTCAAGCACCTAAGAAACCTAAGAGGAAGGTCTGATCCATTAGAACTAGTCACTCAAGATACTAGTGCAAAGAACACAGAAGAAGAGGATGATGGAGACCTTGGCAAATCTAAATACATGATGAAAAGTATAGTAGGTCTTTTGACTACTGCAAGCGTATACGCTGGTATGGATGATGCTCAAGGAGCAAGTGATCTTGGACAGAATGTCTTTCAAGATGCTCAAGAAAGCGAGCAATACGAAATCGAAGAAACTTCCAACGTTGATGATAATGCCATTGATGATAGCAAATGCTTGAAAAGCTACTTTGATGATGATGGTAAACGAATTGGGGCAGATATACATCGGTTAGAAGTTAGAAAACCTACCTTATTTGATTTTTCAGTTGTTCCAAATGCTAAGGGCCCCGGTTTTGCAGATGATCCGAATTCTTCCAAGAATAGCATGAAGAATATAATTGTGAATAAACTGGTAAAGCATTTTAAGTTAGATGAAACCGAAACATTTTTAAAGGAGTTTTCGGCTTGGCTATTGAAAGATGTGTTAGTTCAAGGCCAAATCTTTCTTACATCACGTCATTTACTCTTTTTTGCATATTTGCCCAAAAGCCCAGGTACAGTTAAAATGAGCGGTAACTTGAATGTTCGATCAACCCTAAGAGGCTCTACACGTTACTGGTGTATACTGAAAGATCATATGTTTTCACTATATAGTTCACCAACTGAAGTGTACTTTCCCGTGTTGACGATAGACTTGAGAAATGCTACGACTATTCAAGTAGAGAAAAAAACAAATAAAGATGTCCTGACAAAGAATTTCAAAGTTTCAACCAATGAGAAGACTTTTACTTTCGTTGCTGATTCCGAATATTCCGCAAGGACTTGGTGTAATGCCCTGAAGAAGCAGCAATTTGCGGCACAAAACTCTGAAAATGATTCAGTGAGCTTGAAGATACCGTTAAGGAACATTATAGATGTAGATGATCAGTCTATTGTTAACCAAGCACTAACCTTACGTATTCGTGCATTAGAGAGTACCCACACGTTCGCCATCGATGATTATATTTTTGTGTTTTTGAATGGTTTAGGGTTATCTTTAAAAGAAATAATAAAATGTCAACTAATGGAGTTGGAAGATTCTGGTGCACGCATGGCTCAGAAGACGTCGTCACCACGCACTGGCGAAGATGAAAAGACTGCCGAAAAGCCAATTGTGGTTGGTTCTTCAAAAGCAGAGAATCAGCCCCACCAACATAAGCTTTCAATTAGTAAGGGTTTGCGATCTTCTTCACACCTTTTGTCTGAAGAAAATAAAGAGTCAGGAAATTTTTGGATGCGGAGGTTGAGATCAAAGAGTGGGAGTTGGCTTTCAAGATCCTCTTCTAATAACTCTCTGGATGAGAGCGTGGTAATAGAGTACTATTCTAAGACTCCATCAAATTTGCTTGCTAATTCACCACAAATAATACAAGGAAGTGATATTTTAAAAGATGATAATGATAACCAGGATGGAATGCCTGAGTCAAGGAGAGCGAGAATTGCCGATTGGACAACGAAACCTTTTAAAAATATGGCAGAGATGTGGACTGCACAGCCCATTCATTATTTGAATGATTATATAGCATTCAGTCAAGACGATCCATATCTAATGAAAGATAAAGACAAGATTGCTGCTAATGAGAGGTTCAAGCAGCATTTCAAAATAAATGATGAAGATGTATTGATAAGCGCATACTTTACGCATCTAATAAGGAATGTCCCACTATATGGTAAAGTTTATATCGCAAAAACTATAATGTGTTTTAGAACTCTCCTCCCTCGAATAAATACCAAAATGATTTTGCCGTTGAACGACATTGAAACATGCTATAAGGAAAAAGGGTTCCGATTCGGATATTTTGGTTTGGTCGTTGTTATAAGGGGACACGAAGAGTTGTTTTTTGAATTTAGTACAGCTTCCGCAAGAGATGATACTGAATATGTTCTTTTGAAGCGGCTTGATTCCATGAAGTCCAAAAGAAAGGTACCAATATCGCCTACGGCAAACCTTGTTGAAACTGACTCTAACAACGCAAAACTGAAGTTTTTCGAAGACAAGATCAATGCTGAAGGATTTGAGGTTCCTTTGCTTATCGATGAAAATCCTTACTTCAAGACCAACATAACCCCTACCAGAAGTTATAAGATTGGAATGTTGACTATTGGCTCTCGAGGTGACGTGCAGCCATATGTTGCATTGGGCAAAGGGTTGATAAAAGAGGGACATCAAGTGACAATTATTACCCATGCAGAGTTTCGTGATTTCGTCACAAATCACGGTATCGGTTTTGAAGAGATTGCTGGCAATCCTGCCGAGCTGATGTCTTTAATGGTTGAGCATGAATCGATGAACGTCGGCCTTTTGAGAGATGCTTCAGTCCGATTTAGGGGTTGGATAACAGCCTTACTGGACTCCTCATGGAAGGTGTGCAGTGGCTTGAACCTTGATATACTGATAGAATCTCCATCGGCAATGGCGGGAATTCACATTGCAGAAGCATTAAAAATTCCATATTTTAGAGCTTTCACCATGCCTTGGACGAGAACGAGGGCGTATCCGCATGCATTTATTGTTCCTGATCAAAAAAGAGGCGGGAACTACAACTATTTAACTCATGTATTATTTGAGAATATATTTTGGAAAGGCATCAGTGGTCAGGTCAACAAATGGAGAGTGGAATCTTTGGGTTTGGGTAAGACAAATCTGGATTTATTACAACAGAGTAAGGTTCCCTTCTTTTATAATATATCTCCTACAATATTTCCACCATCTGTTGATTTTAGTGAATGGATTAAAGTAACGGGATATTGGTTCCTGGATGAGAAGGCCGATTACACCCCTCCACATGCTTTAAGCGAATTCATAAAGAAAGCTAGAGATCTCAATAAGAAACTCGTTTACATTGGTTTTGGCTCTATTGTAGTTTCTAATGCCAAAGAAATGACAAAGGCAATAACTGCAGCAGTCGAGGAGGCAGAAGTTTATTGCATCTTGAATAAGGGATGGTCGGAAAGATTATGTGATAAACCTTCGGAAGAAGTGGAAGTAGAATTACCAGAATGTATTTACAACGCTGGCAGTGTGCCGCATGACTGGCTTTTTCCACAGCTAGACGCCGCTGTGCATCATGGTGGATCTGGGACCACAGGTGCGACCCTAAGGGCAGGTCTTCCAACAATTATCAAACCATTCTTTGGCGATCAATTTTTTTATGCTTTGAGAGTTGAGGACATTGGTGCTGGTATCGCTTTAAAAAAGCTGAATAGTGCAACATTAGCGAGGGCATTGAAAGAGGTGACCACAAACAAAAGGATGCTTGATAGGGCCGAGTTGATTAAAAAACAGATCTCTAGTGAAGATGGTGTTAAGACGGCTATTAACTGTCTTTATGGCGAATTGGAGTACGCTAGGAGTCTACTTGTATCAAAAAATAAAAAGGATAACAGTGGAACTTTTGAAGATGAGACGTCGGTGATCAAGAATTTGTCCCATGTGGCACACATGGGATTAGAGGAATCATGGACATTGCTTTGATCTGATCTTCTTTTTGATTATTTATATATACAAATTTACTTGCTTCTATGTATATATTATGCTATTCTGCTGTATTAATTACGTTTAAATCTAATAGGAGATTTCAAAAAAAAATGTCGTTCGTTAATACATTATGCCGGAGTTGAAAGATATATCTCTATTAATTTATTTATGCAAGTTTCAATCATCACCAATTCGTCACTTCTTCTGCTTCTCCAAAGACGGACTCCACTACAGCTTCGCTTGCAATGTGCCCTTTCCAAAGACGAGGAGGAGACCCCATGATCTCCTCAGCATTTTTCTTCAAAAAGCTTATTATCAGCTCATTTATCAACTTGAACTCTAATAAAAAGGCGTCATGACCCTCCGGTGATTGTATTTTTTCCAAGTATGCGTTGGGTATATTCTCCGCTAAGAATTCTTGTTCAGAATAGGTAAATAATCCATCCGAATTTATACCTATTATCAGGGACGGTTGAGTGATTGAATGTAAAACTTCAGTAATGTCCTCCTCATATTGATCTCTGTCACGAGCCAAATCGTGAGTATCTAGCTTACGCGTGATGGCGATGTAGCAGTTAGCATCAAATCTGTTGATAAATTTAGATCCTTGGTATCTCAGATAGCTCTGTGCTGAAAAATATGTTTGTGCAGGTTTTAAAACTTTCAATTCGCCAGTGACAGAACTTGATGAAGTCGTTGAGGACACAGAGTGTATACTCTCCGAGGAGTTGGAAGATGAGACACTATGACGTTTCGAAACATCCATACTATGCATGTGCCCATCATTATGTATTTGCACCGATTGTTCACTGACTGTAGCAGGTGTATGTAATTCTGGTCTTACAGCTTTCTTTTGTTGTGCTACTGATGGAGTCCTTCTTGCAAATTTATTTTCGAAGCTGTTTCTCGAACGGTATGTAAGTAAGGCGGACATACGTGCCGCAGATAATCCCGCCGTTGGTGGATCTTCTAAACTATAATAGCCACCCATATATTTAGGATCGGAGTAAATGCATTGTCTTTGTGCTTCGGACCACGAGATACACCATGCCGAATGTCGTGCAGAAGTAGCCAAGGCAACCATATTTTTGACGTATCCTTTGCCATACATAGTTGCCCATTCCAAAGCTAACATACCGCCCATAGATCCACCAATGACACAGGCAATAGAATTCACTCCCAGCGAATCAAGAACTATTCTGTGAGCTCTAACATCATCACGGATTGTACATAACGGAAATTCGGGACCATAAGGTTTGCCAGTCTCTTCATCGAGCGATAAGGGCGAAAAGGAGCCATAAGGTGAACCCATGGAGTTCAAACAAACAATTAAAAATCTTGAAGGATCAAATGCCATATCATCTCCCAACAATGGTCCCCACCAATCCGCTACATCGGATGAACCGGTAAGGGCATGACATATTACTAAGCAATTGTCACCTCTTTCATTCAGACTACCCCAGGTTTTGTAAGCAATAGGAAAGTTGTGGATGGTAATACCAGATTCTAGTTGAAGCTCAGGAACCTCCACAATTCTTTGATTATTTACCAGGTTAATAAATGGATTTACGGCTGATAAATCTTTAACATCAAGCTCTTTGAGCGTGGATTCAAGTGTATGGGACATCAAGTCTAATTTGGTGATGCTTTAAAACTTAGCGGTTCGCACCGAATGATCTGTGCTGTCTATCAAAGAACTAAATTAGACAATATAATAATTACCCTTACAGACCTCTTTTTCGTTATATATCGTTTCGACTTCTCCAAGACTGTCAGCTTTATCTTATATGCTTGGCAGAGCGACTTCATCACTGTGGCTGTCAGAAATTCCAACGGCCTTATACACCGCGCCCAAAACGCCACATTTTTCTCGTTCAAATGAAAAATTTCATTGATAGTTTGTAATGCCACGTGACGTCAGAGAAGGTGATATCACGTGATCGCTAATTCAGATGGTTGATACGTTTTTAGAAGCCAGCTGTGAAGGCTCCTCTATCACTCCATCCTGTTGCTGCGATAAGAGTATACTCAACTCACTCGATGGGTCACGAATCAGTGCCTCAAAAGATCCCGACTCAACAACATAGCCATGTTTTCCAATGACGATTACTCTGGTGCAATTCTTGATGGTAGATAGCCTGTGGGCAATCGATATAGTAGTCAATCCTCTCTCTGCTCTTGCGCGTAATGTTTGCGCAACAACCTCCTCACTTTGTGAATCTAGGGCACTGGTGGCCTCATCCAAAATTAATAATGAAGGATCCAGTAAAAATGCTCTTGCTAGGGCTATTCTTTGTTTTTGGCCTCCAGAAAGTTGTGCGCCACGAGGACCAACTAGTGTTTGCAATCCATCAGGAAAGTTAGTCAAAAATTTAGTACAATTGGCTAGACCTATGGCCCTTGAGACACGAGAATCGTCTTCTGCCAATTCTTGTGGTACAGCATATAATATGTTTTCCAAAATTGTTCCATTGAATAGTACCGGTTCTTGTTGAACTATACCGAGTAAACGACGGTATTTCCTCAGATTGAAACTCTCAATATTATTTTGGCCTATCATAATGCTTCCGCTCTGCACGTCATAGTACCTCAATAGAAGGGATGCGATGGTTGATTTGCCACTACCAGAGGGACCGACGACGCAAACGTGCTCTCCTGGTTCGACAGTAATATTTAATCCGGAGAATATTTTGTGATTAGGTCTAGTTGGATATGTAAATGACACATCTTTAAATGTAATTGCCTTCTTCGCAAGTGTTATAGGGTCTTTTCCCACAGTCGGCGGAATCAATGGTTTACGATCGTTCAACTCAAAAACCCTAGCTGCTGCACCTGCGCCTTTCATCAATTCTGAATAAAAGCTTGATAATCCAAACATGGAAGTACCTGTGTAAACTGCATACAGCATGAAACTGGATAAATCACCAACGCTCATTAAACCATCTTTTATCATATTTGTTCCCACCATTAATAGTGCTAACAAGGCAACGTTGCCCACAAGACCAGTCGACCCAAAGAAAAGACCTGATGTGATCGCCTCTTTCAAACCAATGTTGAAAACATTCCTAACTTCATTAGAGTATCGATGGATTTCTTTTTTCTCTCCGACATACGACTGTATAACTTTCGTAGCATTCAGCTGCTCTTCGGCGACTTTCGTCAAGCCGCCAACAGATGTTTGTAGTTCTCTGGACAAGTTTCTTATTTTTTTACCGTATATCATTGCCATGATACCCAGCGGCGGTATAATAAGAACCATAACGCCTGTCAATTGCCAAGAGATATAACTCATCATGCTAAATCCAACAAATCCTTGAATCACAGCACGCGTACCATCTGAAACATTTTGTGTAACCGCTTTCGCTACAATGGAAGCATCTGATGAGAGTCTCGATATCAAATCACCTACACGATTTGTATCCAAAAAAGTAGCGTCTTGATCCAATGCCGCCTTCATGGTACGTGTCCTTAATCTTGCAACAAGCTTCTCACCTGTGATCTTCAATATGACTATCCGTCCCGCATTCGCAGCTGCTCCTACCAAGAAAATACAAACCATTGCAGTGTAAAATTGTTTTGGTGTCAACCCATATATACGGGCAGGTTCCTCATCCTCATTAGAATCAGGATCAGAATCAGGTTGCTTCGCTGCGCTGTCTTCTTTGGCTATATCTAGTAATTTACCCACAACACTTGGTATAGCCATACTCACAGAGCTAGAGACAAGTATTAATAGCAAGGCCACGACTATGTATATAGTCTCAGGTTTTGCCAGACGAAACAACCGCCTGATATCTTGAAGCCCTGAAGCACTTGATTCGCTGGATGAAAGTTTAGGTAGCTTATTCAACCCATTTGAAACAAGTTTCGAATTATTCATGGAATTGACTTGGGTGGATTGCCATCTTAGCTGTTTCAACATTGGCAATGGATTTGTTGACATACGTGGTCGTACAGCATTCTTGGCCATGTTCAGAGGCCATAAAACATGCCCACTTGTCCGCAATCCACGACACAGACATACATCTAACTGTTTTTGGATCACAATTGGTCTCCTGAATGCAGAAATCATCTATATATTTTTCTGCTTTAGCATGCAATTGAAAAGAGTTCGTTTATAATGTAGGACTTCCGTCTTGAATGGCATGCAACTGTGCGAAGAGTTCCCGAACTTTTGAAACGGTGAGTCAGGTGACGAGTCGATGTCTTATTGAAACCCTATACATGTAAAATACACGATTGAAAAACTAAGATCTACGTAATGCACTATTTCCTGTAATAACTAAAGCAATTGACTTTTTAACCAATCATCTTTTGCTAGTCTACCTAGAGTAAGGATTGGTATCTGCAGATGGCATGAATTGAGAAAAGCCGCCATTAGGTGCCGGACGAGCCTTCTGATTACCCATATAAGTTGCTCCAGATGGATAGGGACCAACTCTACCTCCTTGCGGATTCATTGGTTGCCTAGCAGCCGGGCCTCCTAAATTTGCCTGTTGCGTAGATCGCGGCCCTGGTTGAACATTGTTGTATCCTCCATGAGGTGGGTACTGCTGCTGTTGTGGGTATTGTTGTGGATATGGACGTGGTTGAGATTGCTGCTGCGGATGCTGCTGGTATGGGGGATACGTGGGTCTTGATGGTGGCGGGCCTTTATACCCCTGTTGCTGATATTGATGGTAGTTGGGTGATCCAGATGTTTGCGCCGGTACCACACCTTGCGAATGATTCATGTATCCTTGCGGTTGATTCAAGTTCGCTTGCGGTCTAAAGCCATAGTTCGGACTTGAATTTACAGCTTTATTGCTGCTATTCATATGGCCATTGTGCAAGTCTTGCTGCCTGAGATATTCATGAGGAACATTACGATTTTGTTGAGTATACTGTTTTAAATCCTTTACGGGTATTGAATGAGGGATGCGTTCATCAGCATGGTTGATATTTACCGATGGTATCCCACGTTGTTCTTGTGGCCCTAGTAATCCCGGCTTTGCACCAGATCCCAACTCAGGTTGATTTAATCCGTTGGAATAATTAGATCCGTCCTCGGTGCCATTGTGTCTACTCTCGCTTTCAAGCATTTGATTCTGTTCCGTGAAATCGGGATCAAAAACGTTCGCATCATCATCATCAGCGCCTTGATCATAATCGTAGGCATTATTCTCACCTAGCGAAGAGGCAAAATTCAAATCCAAATCTAAAGAATTATCTCCCTTTGCAGTGCTCTTTGGATCAGATTTCATGCTTTCCATTCCCATTTCACTTATTCTTCTTGCCAAATCATTAAATTCCTCAAGAACACTAGCATCGTCATTAGCTCCAGCTTCATCCTCATCACTAGGAGTGTGGTATCCACTATGGAGCGGCTCATAGGAATTAGTTCGTGTTGTACTGGTTGAATCCCTCATATTAGAAATTTCAAAAGTCTTTCCTTCAGATGATCCCACGTACTGCTCGTAGGGACTACTGGTAACGTTCTGTTCATTAACTTTAATGGTTTGAGGGATGGGGCTAGTTCCTCTCACGGGGGTTTTACCGAAAGGTGATACGGAATATTTGTCGTAAATTGCAGATAAATCTGACGCAGTGGAATACTTCTCAACTGGATTTGGCTTGTTCGTTCTCGCACGTTCTGTGGTTAACCTGTCGAAATTAGAGTCTGGAATATCAACTTTCAGTTGGGAATTAGATTTAGTCTCATGAATGTGCCGAGAAGAGCTATGGGGCGTAAGAAATTTTTCATTTGATCTCGCGCTATAACTACTGGTAGCAGACAATGATTCGCTCTCTTGTTTGGCGAAGCCTATGCCTATGGGTTCTAATAAACTCTGCTTCGCTAATGGGGAGCCAGATTTCGAGGTTCTTGATGAATAGACTTCAGTATTTCCATCCCTGAGAGTGAGATTGCTACCATTAAATGGTCTTTGTTTTGGTAAAAAGGTAGGTGAGGCGATATTCCCAGATCCTTCAAAGAGTTCTGCCGCGCCAATAACAGGAGAGGCTAAAGCGCCTGTCACTCCAGCGGCAGATCCACATCCAGTGTATCCCTGAGCCAATTTCTTTTGCAAATGCTCACAGATATGATCTCGCCAGGTGTGTGCAGACCATTGTAAACTTGAAGCAGAATTGGCCATAGGTAATAGCTCTTCCACATTTAAGTAGTGGACGCGTGGTAAAGTTGGTAGGGCAAACAATAAAGAATGTTTATCATCTTTATTTGCAATCAATCGTTTCGGTCTGCCATAAAGTTTGAAGGCGTTCATAGCTGGAACCAAAAACCTAATGATTGTGTCATAACCTGGAACAGCTTGATGCTTTTCTGGCATGATAAAAATGTTCGTCTCCTGTGGATCTTGTTTCTTACCGAAGGATATTTCTCCCTCGAGTTTAATAATAGTAGAAGTATCAATTAAAAGCGGAGAAGATGGATAAACGGCGTATAATGCTTTTGATGTTACTACGGTTGCCATCGCATGCCCCTTTTTAACCTTTTTATCACTTTCATAAAAATTAATTGTTCCAAATGGATGCTTTTTCTTTCCATTCGATTGAGATATTATTGCGTAGCATCGTTTCCATGGCATACCAGTCCCAAATCTTACGCTAACCCAATCTTCATAATCAAATTTGGAATCCGCAAGAATTATTTTTATGTCACCCAGCTTTGCGCCCCTACTCGAAAGAAAGGCACCCGTGTAGGCTTCCTGCAATGCAGTACATTCAAACAAACTCAGCCTAATTGCTGCGTTCCAAAGATTGAAGGATTCTTTGTCACTATATTGAAGAAAATATCTATTTTTCAATGTTGTAGAAACTGCCAATGCATTCTCCAATTTCTTCTTACTTTCGGTCACAACTGCGTCTGAACCGTCTAGAGGCCTTAAAGTAGCATCCGTAAAATTGATATAATGAGGTTTCGAGGCAACCTGTTTCAACATGAGATTATTCATATCTGAATTGCATTCTGCCAGTTCCTTTGCATCCCATAAGGCTAATTGTGTCCCGATCAAAACACCATACACTTCTTGCCATTTTCTAGCCGCAGGGGTACCATCTCCTTTTAAATCTTGCAATAGCAAAAATACACCCTCATGATACCTTCTATGAGCATGAGCGGAGAGTAAAGTCACAATGGGTACCAGCTCTGGCGATAGATTTCCGGACGCTGACAATTCTTGCGGTAAAGCAACTGGGGAGGGTTTGGGAGAGCTATCCCCAGAAAAAATCCTCGAAAATGATGAGGACCTTGAACGTACGTCCTGGCTCTTTGGACTAGATGGACTAGATGATGATCCCTCCCTTTGAAAGAATTTTGGCGGCGCCGGAAATTCTGGCGTCTTCGCACCTGAGAAAATTCGTTTCATATTACGTTGCCAATATCACTATGATATAAGGCTACCGCACATATAATTTTTCTTTCAAAAAATAATCAGAAGGACTACGTAGTGAAGACTTCGAATTTGAAAGAGGACCCTTCCTTTATGTGTGTGTGTTTCCTTACTATGGAGGTTATATCGTTGCCTCTCTTGTTGTCGTGTTTCCAGATTTGATTGTGAAAAACGACGTTTACGAAAAGCGTAGCGAAGAGGCGCAGGAAGACGGGTAACATATCCGTTTACGGAAATTTCAAGGGTCTTTCTGATTGTCATTACGGGAATGCTGCAATTCTTCGAAAGTGCCTAATTAGCATATGACGTACAGTCATTTCAAATGCTGGGGAAGAGCTTCTATGATGTTTTTGATATACTATTTATTTTGTAGGTCAAGATATTTTGATCTATATAGTATCATTGCGAGTGCTATAGGAATCTGTAGCAGCCAGATAAATAAAATAATTAGGGCAACCATCAATTCCCACATCGCAGTTTTGTGAGCACTGTCTAAGACTTTTATTAATGCAGAACGGATATCGTTGCTAATATCTTTGAGGCCTGTGCTTAATGTGTTGGAGCTGCTATTTTTTTGTTGTTGACTTATCGCAGTGTTTATATCAGATGCATTTATTCTGGGAAGGCTGAATTGAGCCTTGTCGTGGATCCATGTCATGGCTTTCTCTACCATATACAGTTTGTTCTCAATAACACAGCCTACAACCGTTTTCATCGGTGCATATAAAAGAGTGCCATTGAACACATTTGCCAAAGTATCATCAATTTCCGTAATCATTTCGTTTACGGTCTGGTTCACGGAAACTGTTGTAGTATCAATCCATCCAAAAACTTGCTGATTCATGTTAGTTTCGGTTGAATTGATATACAGGTTGGTGTGTTGGCTCCAAACATTTATATCGTCCTCGAAGGACTGGACCATTGAACTATTAAGAAACTTGTCTATTGTCGAGCTACTATCGCTATGCAGAGCTTTCTTTAGGATCGCTAAGATGATGAACTGAAGTATGCATACACCCAAGGCGAGTAATCCAATGCCTAGTACACAAATTGCACGCTCTGAAGCAATGTAGGCTACTATCCATTGAATTTTGACTTTTTGTAAATTACTTAATTTTCCATGTCCAAAATACGTGAAAACATTAGTTAATCCCTTCGCAATTCTAGTATTCCAGTGATGAAAACATTGTTCATTGCTGGCTATAACGTCATAACCTATATTTCCGTCTGCTTGTTCGAAATTATCTGTAGATAAGTCTTTTTTTTCTGCTGCATTATAAACAAATTGTCTCTCCAAATATTGATTCCTCATTTCGCATAAACGTCTCCATAGCTTATATTCATTCCACGCCATCGGGAGCATCGCACAAACTGCACCCAGTGCTAGTAATGCCATAAAGATTGCTGTGGCTATTTTTAAGGTAGCAGTCAAAGATTTGTAGATTTCTCGAATACTGGGTTCATTTGAACTACAAATCCCAGACGTCGTATTGCTATTGTTCAAGGGTGGCACGTATAGCATATTCGAATTTCCTACTATATTGCTTGAATTCATCAGATTGATTTCATCTCTAACTTTTTCAAATGGCACGGATATTAAATTTTTGGTCATGTTCTTGACTTGAGCGAAATCAGGTGTATTGCTGGACAACTGTTCTAATTTGTCGTTTATTGATGATGGGATATATATATTTCTCAACGAAGCTATGGTCAGATTCACTTTGGCTAAATTAGCAGAAGTGCTCGCATCATTATCTGTGAAAAGGCTTTCAATCTTTGAAGCTGCCGATATTACTTTATTGACCACCGCTGAAACGTCTTCCAACCCATCATCCAGCTCATTTGCAAAGGCTGTAACCGATGTATTAACGAAACCAATCAATGTTTCAGTAGCATTGGTGGCAACATCCACGGTACCATCTATAGCGCTAACAAGTAGACATGCATACGTGCCAAGGTATAAGTCTATAGCAAAGATAAGCAATTCCTCACTAGCATAAACTAACAGTGATAGCGTTTTAAGACTAGCATTTACAGATTGCACTAAAGCTTCCTTTATTAGATAATTGCCCATTATTCCCAAATAGTGGGAAGTGTCATTCAGCGCGTCGGAATATATTGAATCAATTGTGCCGCAATGTGATATTACATAGTTCTCAGATAGATCTATTCCATTTTGTATCGAATTAGTGAAAAACAGTAATTTAAGCATTGCTAGAAGCAATGCCAGGGTATATGTATTGAGCCAAATTTGTGATAGTCTGTCATTTAGCTTCAAATAGCTGGTAAATGATTGCATGATGGAGGGTGCCACGTTAACCGTAAACAACTAACATATATAGCGACATGATACCGGCTTATATAGAGATAAAGAGGGAACAAATAGTGGGAAACGACCTTTTACAATGCACTGTTACAATACGACAGTATATAAAACAATTGTGAAACGTTTGCTGTAGTGTTTGGGTGTACGATTGTTTAGATGTTGCTTAGGCTACTCACTCTTATAGTGAGTAAAAGGACATGTTTAGTTCGCTAAATAGTTGTTTCAGAGCAGTTTGTGATGCGATTCGAAATTTTGCATTATATTACATTACATGGCGATCTCTATAAAATATTCCAAGCATCTTCAGCGCCATGACAAAATTTAGAGCATGCCACAGATGCGGACAACGGGTAGTTCGAAAGCCCAATTTTTTCGTCGACGTACTCATCGGCAAAACTATCTTTACCTCTAGCCATAGCACCAACAAAAACGCATATGCTTTCATCTGCACCCAATTTCTCGATGTAGTCCTGTACACGAATCACTGGAGCATCAAATGATAGGGTTATTTTACGGCAGTTTGTTGGTAGATGATCTGTAATTGGATTTTTAATCACTTTAAGTAACCTTTCCTCAGAGTTGACAGACCTGATTGATA
Organism: Torulaspora microellipsoides; assembly: GCA_900186055.1. Classification (NCBI taxonomy): domain Eukaryota; kingdom Fungi; phylum Ascomycota; class Saccharomycetes; order Saccharomycetales; family Saccharomycetaceae; genus Torulaspora; species Torulaspora microellipsoides. The sequence goes on along the minus strand of FYBL01000006.1, from coordinate 122,658 downwards.
ATTTATGCAATAATTGGACCATTAAACCAGAAAATCTCTTGAAAGTTCTGGGTATACGAACGGTTGGATTTACTTCAATCAGCACACCCCGACTAGTTTGGATATAAACTTGTAACTTTCCAGCTTTATTGACAGGTGAATCCAATAGTGTTAGTAGGCACTGGTGGGTGATGTCTGGTCTGGCTTCACTGATATCTCTGCCCATTTTTTTAAGTAGACCTTGATGATCATCGCAATTCAGTAACGCGTATTTGTCACCGCCTGGGCCAGATGATGAAATCTTATGAGTTTCTAAAGAGGCCATGGATAAAACCACGATCAGTCTTTTAGTTGTCTTGTCCTTAGATGTCAGCACAGGTGGCGCTTCCGGGACCAAAGAAGCCGGAAGGGCTTTTTGATCACCAGCTCTCATAGCTTCTCTAACCCTAGAATCTTCGACCATATCGATATAAATTCACAGCAATATAAACCGACCTAAGTGGCTTGTATTCCAACCTCAAATCCTGATATGTACCACTTAATGGAAAACTCCTCTGAAAAGTTTTCTATAGGCGATGAGAAAGAAAAACAAAATGGTATCGTCATCACTTCATACGAACGATTGTGATGCCATATATACACATAAATATGATATGAACAAGAACTTAAAGTGCAGCACCTAACTATATGATTTAGCTACCACACAATTGATCTATTGGTTTTATTAGGGGATCGTTTTTCAAGCAAGTATATATAGCAGCTTTTAAATTAGAATTTGATGTAATTAAAGTTTTAGACGTATTTTTAATTTTCATGTGTATATACATGAATTATCACGATTCCAACCCAAACATTAAATTGACATTTATGATTATATTACGTATACTTTTTCCATACTATTACCTTCGACAATGGCAACATTTTATTTTACTCAATTCGAGAGCCATCTAAGCCTTATAGCAACTGTCATAGTTATAACTATCTTGGAGAAGAACGTTACGTTCCAGTAGCCCAATCAAGATTGAAACGGATGCATTATCTAATGTCACGGCTTACAGATATAAGCAAAAGAACGAATGATTTTTAACGTCGGATCGTGATCCACATGTTTGCACATCATTGAATAATGTTGACATAGCATGAAACAGTTTCGGCGCTTTGTAATCTGCCTCATTTTAAGTTGATATGCTCGACGGTTCTAAGAAAGTCCGCCTGAAAAACAACAATACTAAGGGAAAAAAAGTTAACATACCAAAGATTGTTCAGCAGTGGTATCTAATGGCAGGAAATCAGGATCCTCTTTCATCTGATGATGATGATGATGATCTGATATTGCAGCTGAGTACACGTCCTCCAAGAACGAGTACACAACCGCAGCTGACTGTGACTACAGCACTACAGCCCCACCAAGATGGAAGCTCTCAAGAGGGAAATCTAATGAATAATCTGCTCAAAGCTCAAGGGGAAGCAAGTATGCTTCGTGATAAAATATCTTTTCTTACTGAGGAAAGAAAGCGTGAAAAGCAATGGCATGCTCACAACAACGAGAAATTGAAGTCATCATACGCCCAAGAGTTTGATAAAGTTAAAGTTGAACTACAAAATTTAGAAGATGAGAAAAAATTCTTACTTATGGAGATAAAAAAAGCCTCTTCGGCAGCCAAATCAAAAACAGGATTACCAGCTTCATCTTCAAACACGGATATACCGTCATCTGCCGATGAAATAACCGCCACAGAACATTCGAATAGCAATGTATTACCCTTACAAAAGAAGCGTAAGGTGATAGATTTGAATCCCAAAAAGAGCTATGTATGCTTGAACTCCATTCGAACTTTTCCTGATGAAACTGCTGAGTTTCTGGATTTTTTGCTGTTACACAAGATAGTGGGAGCGGAATTAAGCACCTTAGAGATTCTCAATAGATTGAATTTGGATTACATTGAAGATTTTGCTTTTAATAGTTTTACGGTTAGTAAAGGTGAGTCCATAGGAAAGTCACTTATGTCTTTACTACTGCAATGCAAGAAAACGATGACTCTAGATCGATACATTGATACGCTACTGGAGAGCATTGCTGTCCTTATCAAGGAGATTTCACTTCATAAGCAAGAATCAAATCTGGCAGTTCCATTCCTCGTAGCTATAATGTATCAGGCAATAATATTTAGACCTAGCGCGGTTCATAAAATGGCATTGAAGGATCTGTTCTATTTCACGTGCGATCTGATTAAGGCGTATCAACATGTTCTGAAGCAACCGTTACATGAATCGGCTCTAAAACTGCATGTGGAGCCGCAAATATTTCAATATGAACTAATAGATATTTTGGTCGTTCTATACTCGTTTGATATGTTAGAATCATCGTTGAGAATTCTTAGATCTCACTCTGCAGCTGCGTACAGCGAGATATTAGATTCTGCTCTCCTCAGTTCTTTGGAATATATTTACAAATTGGCTCTCACAATATCTCACAAGCCAATTGTGAACGTTATCTTCAACACCGTAGAGATATTGAACCTTTTATCATGCATGCTGGTATCATCGCCTTCTCAGCCAGTACCGATAGATTGCCAATGGTGGAAAGATTGCATCACAAGGCTATATCACATCCTCGGAAAGGACATCAAAAATTCTCATATGTTTTCGGATGATAGCTCAAACACGTTTTATTTCTCCAGATTTCATGACTGCTATGGCTTAGTAAGAAATTTGGGAACAAATACTGTTGGTGGTATGATTTCCGATCTAATTTTCAAAGATAAATTACAAGGGGTACCGAAGGTAATATCTAAAGACGATATACCAGCGAAGGACGACCTTTCGATGACGTTTCATGTAAATCTTGAACTGGAAAGATTGCTATTACAATTGAAGGATAATATTCTAAATCTATTGGATAATATCTTGATTGTTTACTCTAATGATTCAGAGATTATAAATGGCGAGATGCTTATTCATTTGACGAGGTCAATCTCCAAAGAACAGGAGCTTTTGATTGAGAGATACGTAGGGCAAGATTCTACAAACTCCGCTTTTCGATGCCATATGATTGAACATACCCTTTCCATCATATACAGGCTGTGGGTAGACCATCAAAAGAAGTTAGGCCCCGAACAAATAAAAGAAATCGAGAGCGAATTAATTATGGCATTATGGAGGATTATCGTATCTCAAGACTATATAGAGGAATCAGTTGAAATGGGAGATCACCGACATTTAGTAGACAAAATGCATGAGTTACAGCTTAAGGATCAAGCCTCTTATTATGACGATGCTCTAGAGGATATGCCGGACTATATACACGAAGAATTAAAAGGGGAGTTGGACAACAGAACCGCAGAAGTAATGCAAGTAAGATACGACGAGAGTTACCAATATATGGCTCGTACTATTTTGGAATCAAAATTAGAAACTCTCACCTCCATAGAAGATATTGACAGTTTATATCTAGCTATGGGTATGTGATGAAATACCCCACATGATTAACGAAAAATTGCTTCAGTATTTATTAAGTAAACAAAAGTGAAAAAGCTATATTAAAAAGTAAGGAAGAAAATTTGTTCCTCTCTTCCTGTATACACAGTTTGCCAAATCTTCAATTTACCTAAGCGGTGACGGACTTTGGAGCACCAGTTTGGAAACCGTTCTTGAATCTTCTAGAAATGTGCTTCAAATGTCTCATTCTACCAGTACCGACAGTCTTTCTTCTCTTAGCCTTAGCTCCCCAGTTGAAAGATCTAGTCTTGGCAGCAGGGTAGCCACATGCAGAACAGGTCTTCTTTTGAACGTGGAAAGAGCTACGACCACATCTGTTACACAAAGTGTGAGATTTGTTGTGACGTTTACCGAATGAAGGAGTACCCTCTATATGAAAAAACAAAATTCGTTAGTAAAAGTTCCATTAATAATTCATTTTCCAAAATGACCTTGAAATTAATATGCATTTATTCTCGAAGTATGCAAAGGAAGTAAGCGTGGTGTATTCTCATTTTCTACACATCGTATCGAGATTCGACTATGGTATCATCCAAAGGGAACTGACTTTGAGTGCCTGGCATGAAAGTCCTGGCTGGGTTAAGATTCTGACAGATGATTTCAATATGTCTTGCTCATTATTAGGATTTCGATATCTGCCCATAGTTCGGCAAATATATCCACTATACATGATATTCAAAATTAATTGCACATCTCCATTGATGCCTTCCCTGTGCTTCTTTCTTCATCCAAGGTCAATATGCCATATAATATGTTTTAATCGTCTTTTTACATACTACCCATCTTTGCTTATATGTTGGTTTCTTACGTTACTATCCCTCTGAAAAGAAATAAAGCTCTATTAACTTATAACGTCTTGTACTATTGCATCTGTTGAAGAATAATGGTGGTAAATTGGCAACGATGCCAGTCCGCGTCCACGACTTTCAATTTTCTTCGCTTCCGTGATTAGCGATCCTGTTGATAATTTTTTTTGCCAAAACTTTGACAATGTCTGGGTCTTTGAAACATTTTCAGAATGCACGGATGTTACAAGAACTGCAGTCACACAACATCCTTCTTTCGCTTTATTTACGGGTTGGTGAATGCATTTCGTGTTTTCGCGTCGCGTCTTTTTGTAATTCTTTCATATTGATGAAATATAATTTACAAGGAGTTACTCATCTTGTTTCTCACTATCAGTTTCGATTGGTGTCTATATTCATTGTCTTGAGTTTATTTCATTCGACTTTTATATACAGCAAGATTCAATCCATAGACACTACAAAGACGTTAGAATGTCAGGCCTCTTCCCGCCATCGTCCCCGATCCTGGGCTCAGTGTCAATATGTGATGGTAACCCAGAAGGCGCTTTCTATCAACCTTCGTCAGATGATGTTTACCCTGGCTCTAATGATCAACACCTTGACAAGAGCAGTCGTCCATTGAGGAAAGGGCAAATAAGTCATACTGCTGCTTTCCAAGTTAAGAATCGGTACCCAACTCCTGTTGCGTCTTCAAGTACCGGAAGATCATCCTCGCCATTTAGAGCAGCTCCTGAAGATACCTTATCTCTATCACCAGCTTATGATTTACCTGAGCTCGCGCCAAATACCAATAAACTTATAGAGATCGAATTAGACTCCATCAACTTTACTCGTTTGGCAATTGGTCGTAAAAAATCCATTTGTGATGTCGTCTTACCAAGCAAGAAAAATATATCAAGACAGCACGCGTTTGTTTCCTATGATGCCTCCACGAATAAAGTGAGATTAGAGTGTAATGGTACAAATGGTATTGTAATTGTCTTACCGCGGCAACTGGGATGCCATGTAACTAGAGTTGACCCAAGCACGCAACTCTACGAACTTCGTACTGATACATTTTGCAATAATATAGTTCACGATAAACAAGTGGAAAAGAATCATGAATTGACATCGTTCGTTCTATTGAAAGGGGAAACAATCCTGATGCCGTTTATTGTGGGAACTATAATAGATTTTAGGCAAGCTGAGGCCATTTTGACCATGAAACAATCGGATTCCGTTTCTATTGAAGAAGATGACAACTCAACTGAAACTGATGATGAGATGTATGCTAACAGCGGGATATTTTATGAAAAATCAAGTACTCCCTCTAAAAAATTAGTCAAAGTGATCGAATCTCCACCAACAATGAGAATGTTAAATAAGGAAGCAACCGAAACCCCAGAACACTCAAGTTTACCGAGGGATATCTCCTACTTAGCTTCTCAAGAAAAGGGTTTAACTTGTTTCCTCCAAAAACCTTCCCCATTTGCTGTCGATACTACACCGCAAACATCTTCTAATATTATGATGCCCTCTACTCCGAAAAAAATGAAAGAAGAATTCAAACTAATTAGCAAAGCTCCAGAGACTCCTCTTGTTTTCCGTGAGAACTCTCAGGCTTCAGTAGAAACACACAGTCGCAAAGCCAACGCTGACTACGATATAAATGACGAGGATCAACATAAGAATAAGCATCACAAATCAAACGCCGCCGTCAAGTCTACCGCCGAACTTCTTAGATCTTTGCACGAAAATGGTTTGAATTGTAAAGAATTACAGCACGTCCTAGCAAACCACCTGGCCTTTGCCAATGTGCAACAAACGCCTCTCTACCAATTGCAAGGAGTGAATTCCAAAACAAGCACATTGTCTAGGGAGCAACTGCGTGCATTACTCACCGAAGAATCTTGCATCGGAGTTATTTACCGCCAAGGTAAAGACGCAGCAGGTAAACCATTGGATGAGGAATACTATTATGACCTGGAGAACGATCCTGACAATGAAAGAAGAAGTTTGGTAACGGCACTGAAGGGTGGAAGATCTGGTTTAAGATCGTGTAGGAGAACTCACAAACAATACTTCTGGAAAAAGCCGGCCAAATGAACAATTTCAAGGAATCACCGGAACATACTGTGCCTTAAAGTTATTAATATATGTATCTTTTTATATAATTGAGTTCCAAAATTGCTATTATCTCATCAAAAGTATCTAATTACCATGATTTCGCTACACGATATGTCTTTTTAAAAAATCATGCATTTCGTCCGTATCGACATCTTGCGGATCCTCCGAAGATATAGCCTGCAATAATCCATCAAGCATGCCATCGACCTTATCCTCATCAATTTTCAAACAAAGGCAAAGAACTCTCCTGAATTTGCTTTCTAAATCTTTTTGTTTCTGCCTTATACCTCCCAATGTCGCACTTAAATGTTCGTCATTTATCTTATACGCATTGATCCTTGCCTTTAATAGGACTGATGGTGGTAACATAGCATCTAGTTTCTCATCATCTTCGTATTGGGACAAATAGGTTGATCGTACTTCTTTTAATACGCTTTCGAGGGACTCTGCACCTAGAAGTTTATCAATGTCTCCACTATATTCTTTTGCTAGTTTGCCCTCGAGAATGTCATATATAAAGTCAACTCTAAAAGGTTCATCAGCATCAAACTCGCTTGAGTCCCAATCAGCACCAGATGTGTCCTCTGAAGATAAGCCAAGTTGTTTACTCTCTGAGCGAAATTTTTGTTCTTCTTCAACTATTCCCTGCTTTATATTGGCCAACTGTTCTTTTAATAAAGTATGTTCATCTTGCAGTTGTTTCGCATGCGCTAACCTATCACGGGATGCCGCTAATAGTTCACGATGAGAGTTTAGCTCTTTATGTAATTTGCCCAACTTCTCTTGATGTTCTTTTACTTCGGTTCCGTAATCTCTTGTGACGGAGGTCAATAAGGCCTGCATATCACTTATCAAAGACATAGTATCAGGAGCATTATCATCTCCGTTCGGTTCACGAGGAGTGGCGTTAATCGGAGGATTTTCGAGGCCAATAGAGGAGACCCCGTTTGAGTGTAACTTTGAAGTGCCAGCACCAAAGTCCACCGGACGTAATCCTGACTTGTTTGCTACATACGGATCAGCTCCATAATCCAATAATGCATCCACTATAGCGACATTTCCCAAACGCGAGGCGATGTTTAAACAGGTATCACCATTTGAATCCGCAGCATTTAACATATTCGAGATTACCCATTTCAAATCCATTGTGTCAATTATAACGTCGTTGCCTGCTCCTTCAATGGCTCTCGATTGTTTTTTGACAATCCACCCCATCAAAATATCTAGATAATATTTGGCTGCTGAAGAACATCCTGCCATCCCAGAAGTTATCACGATATGGTGTAATATGGTTCTATTCATAGTGTCCTCTAGAATCAGACATGGATATAGGTAATCTAATAGCTCTTCAAAGGTTCCAGAATCGTAATTGTTTACAGATTTGACGGCTTTTACAAGAGCAGATTCACCAATGTTATCACCAAGCCATCTATTTGATCCATGCTCAACCAGGTGCTTGACAAGATCCAGATTAGCTATGGAAGCCAACCAATGAAGAGGAGTATTCCCACGTTCATCAACAGGAATATTCAAGTTTAACGGGGTGTGAGGAAATGCGAGGTCTATCTCATGAAGCAACGAATCAAATGGAGGCTGAGAGATGTTAGAGGAAGTCGAGGCCATGTCTTGAATAGCTGGGAATAGCAATCTTTGTAAAAACGCTTCCAGTTTCATCCTTTGACTGTTTTCGGAGACTAATGGCGCAGTATGTGCCTTTTGAATTTTAAGTGGTAAATGTAGCACGGTAGGGTCCATGTCATGATCAAACGTTATTATACTCTTGGTAGGAGCAGATATGCTCGCGGATTCGGGTTCGGCTTTGTAGGGATTCGAGTCATGGTTCCCCACAATGCTTTTGTCCATTCTTGTTCTCTTCAATGGAGATCCCAACGCTTTTTGTGAGTTCATATTTAACCCCAGTTCACTGCTGGGTCTTTTTATTGTGCCATTTACTTTCAAGCCACCAGAATGGTCGGATTGTTGCCCAGAATGATCCTTGGTTGATTCAATGTCTTCTTCCTCTTCATCAAGATCAGTCAACATTTCCGTGCCAGCGCCATCACCTCGGTATCCTACATTGGAGGTCGGATCAACAGCATGTATGCTTGAATGATTAGAGTTCTTATTCCCGTCATTCTGCGAATTGAACGCGTCTTCAAACAGATGCAGTAAATTTAGCATCTGCAATAGTTCAAAGGCCTTCTCTCCAGTGATCCATTTTTCACCATCATCATCAGTATCAACCAAAATTCCGTACTGCGAAAGTAATGCATCTTCTTGCTCTACAGTTACCTCTGCTGCTGCTATAGTCTTGACTGTAATATTTTGGTTATCATTCATCTGGTGGAATTGCTGCAATAAGGGTAAGAAAGGCTTCAAAAGGAAGTAACCCGTTTCATTGCTACGTTTCAAAGTCAGAGGTGTCTGATGACCCTCTTCACCAATGAATTTTGTGGATTCCACAATAGACATGGTCGAGTGCTATATGATATGGATTAATCTACTCGGTAAATAGGTATTTATTCAATTTTGACAGTGTCACGTCTTCAGGAGTAGCTAAAGGAAAACTTGCGTCGTCCACGCGATGTTGATATCAAATCGTCGGAGGCGATCGGTGAACATAAACAGGATTCATTTTAGAAGAAACTGATAGGAAAATGGTTTCACTTAGCACTATCAATCGGCTGGTCAGCACTGCCAAAGATTTTGATGTTTCTGGATTAGACATAATCAGTTATTACCTTCGGTTGTATGCCGTCGAGGAGATTCTTGCAGAGCAGGGAAGATCAAGGGAGTTAACTGAAGTAGCGACAGAACTACTAAATAATGTGGAAAATTACAAGAATGGGTTACAGGAATCTGGAATTGATGAACAGAAAAATGTTACGTACACTCTCGTACAAAATCAAGAGAAAGCCAAGGTCTATTTTTCGAATTTTGCAATGTCGCTTTACAACGAAAAACTGACGCAAGTACAGCAAGGTCCATGGGATATAAACCTGAGAAGAGGATTATGGTGTTGCATCGACTTGTTCTCAACCATAATACATCTGTGGGATGATGATCGAGGCTCGATGAGAAAGCGTATCAAGTACTGCAAACTGTATTTGAGTAAATTGGCAAAGGGAGAAATTGGTGCAACAAAGAAAGGAGAAGAACAAGCTAACGAGGCTCCGGAACCAGCTGCTGACTCAGAGCATGGTGCAAATGAGAATGAAGAGCAGGAAACAGGACCAGCTCAACTGGATTATGCTGATTTCATCGATGATGGATTAGAAGGAACTTCTTTGGAAGATGAAAGTACAAACTTGATAAACAAGTTGCGAATAGATGATGAAGAAGAAAGAGCGATCTCAAAAGAAGAAGGCTACGAGGATGATAATGATAGTACATATAATGCGAAAAATGATTTACCTGCATTTTCACTACCAGAAACACCTGCATCAGAGCCTGTTTCCAAGCCTGCAGTGCTTCCACATTTTCTAGACTCCGAGGGAGAAGATATGCCAGACACAGAAACGGAAACGATTAAAAAGGAGACTCATCACGAGGTGTATACACAAGCGCAACTACATGAATTGATGGATAAATCAACCAAAATTGAAAAAATACAGAGGATGGCGAAATATGCTATTAGTGCTTTGAATTACGAAGACATTGCAACCGCCAAAGACGAACTCACAAGTGCATTAAAAATGTTAGAGTCCTTATAATGATAACATCAGTCCGTTGAAGGATTTTTTATTTATCTCTCTCTCTATATATATGTATGTAACCTTGATGTATTTCAATACAAAAATATTGATAAATGTATTCTTGTGACATCTTAATTATCAATACCTACAACCAACCGAATGCCCTTTAGCTTTTTTTCTATATGTTGCGAAAAACTTAAGATAAAGGTGTGCCAGTGATGAAAATGAATGTTTTTTTTGTAATTTAAAGATTAACGTTGAAGTAATGTACATGATTTGAGTTGAGCAAACCAACGCAGTTGAATAGAAAAAAAATGGCTTTTTTCTTTTGCTTAGAAGACCAACTTCTTAGGTTTTTCCCATGGGTATTCTTGGTTAGTGAAATGACCGTAAGAAGCAGTTGGTAAGTAGATTGGTCTAGCCAAATCCAATTCCTTGACTAAAACACCAGGTCTCAAGTCAAAGTTTTTCTTGATAATATTGATAATCTCTTCATCAGACTTGGTAGCGGTACCATAAGTATCGACATGTAAGGATAATGGTTCAGCAATACCGATAGCATAAGAAAATTGAACTTGAACTCTCTTTACCAAACCAGCTTCAACCAAGGATTTAGCAACCCATCTTGCGGCGTAAGCAGCAGAACGGTCAACTTTAGAGTAATCCTTACCGGAGAAAGCACCACCACCAACAGCAGAAGCACCACCGTAAGCATCAACAATGATCTTTCTACCAGTCAAACCAGCATCACCTTGTGGACCACCAATAACAAATCTACCAGAAGGTTGAATGTAGTATTTAGTGTTTTCATCCAATAATTCAGCTGGAATAACCTTTTGAACAATGTCAGTCTTAATCGAAGATCTCAAATCTGCGGTAGAAATTTCTTCAGCATGTTGAGCGGAAACAACAACGGTATCAATTCTCTTTGGAATCCATCTACCGTGATCATCCTCATACTCAACAGTAACTTGAGTCTTGGTATCAGGTCTCAACCAAGGTAGAGAACCATCTCTTCTAGCATCTGCCATAGCCATGTTCAATTTATGAGCTAATAAGATAGTCAATGGTAAATGTTCTGGAGTTTCATCAGTAGCATAACCAAACATGATACCTTGATCACCAGCACCCAATTCTTCAATGGCTTGTTCATAGTGCAAACCTTGAGCAATATCAGGAGATTGTTGTTCAATGGCAACCAACACGTTACAAGTTTTATAATCAAAACCCTTTTCAGAAGAATCGTAACCAATTTGTTTAATGGTATCTCTGACAATCTTTTGATAATCCAACTTGGCTCTAGTGGTAATTTCACCAAAAACCATGATCATACCAGTCTTGGCAGCAGTTTCACATGCCACCTTGGACAAAGGATCTTGTTCCAAACAAGCATCTAGAACAGCATCAGAAACTTGGTCACAGATCTTATCTGGGTGACCTTCACCAACAGATTCAGAAGTGAATAAAAAAGTACCAGCCATTGTAATATAAAATGTATAATATATGTGTGTGTATTATGTGCGGTGCTCAACTGTGAAAAACAATAAGAAATATATTCTACAACTCAGAAAGTAATATATAACCAACCGACAACAGTTTACAGAAATTGACGAACCATTTATATACAATAATTCAAAAACTTTTTCTTCCAACAAATCGTACATGTGCTCTTTCCAAAGCGATACATCTCAGGTAATCAGTAAATCTCTAGACAGCACAAGCACACAGTTAGTATGGTCAATATAGTGCCCATGGCTGACAGACACGACGACACGAACGAACGAGTAATAATACGCCTTTAACGAGCACACGCAACACGCCCAAAGCCTTGCTGCCCAATTTCTTCTTTCTGCCATGTGCAAATTTTTGTTTCGGCTTTCAGCTTGGCGGTGGAGTCTCAGAGTGTCACGTGGACCAAGGGAGCCACACTTTTCGTCGTTTCTTTATACGAGTTCGTGCAGAGTGAGCTACGCGGTCACGGGGAGCGGTAGTTGGCTGTCACGTGGGGAGCTGGTCACGTGGTTGAAGAGCCTGTTCCAACATATGTATAAAGTTAATAGACCCACTAATGAGCCAGATAGTACATCGTACCAAAAATGTCTGTGGTCGATGATTCTCGATATCATTACAATTATTGCTAATAAGATACACCACAAGTGTCTTGCATAGTGGCCGATGACAAAACGACGTTGCCACATGAAGAGAAATCCTAGTCCACACGTTACAAAACTAGAGTGACCACTTGGTGTACTTTTTAGTCCGTCGTAGAGAATACTCTTGTCCTTTTGATGACAGGCTTCTATTGTGTAAAATTCTTCGGTAGATGCTGTGGTCGGTTCCAATTGACATCTAGCCAAGAAATCTGGTCTTAAATTGCCAATGAGCAATTTAAGCATACATGTCAAGGCACCATTCACAGTCATTATCAGTAAGAGACATACGATGCTGGTACTTAGAAGGTGCCACTCTTTGGTAACGTATTCTGGTCTTTTGCTTAACCAAGCTGCTGCATTGAGTTTCCGCAAATATGACTTCGCAGCTGTACAGTATCCTGTAATGACAATTAATGCGATACCTCCACTGATGAAAAGACATGCCCAATTGCCGACTAGTTCATGCGGGACATAACTCTTTGATATCTTGGGGTCGTTTCGTTTAAAATGAACTTTTTCTGTTCCAGGGATGTATACAAATTCTGAGTACAAAAATATCAACACATTTAGTCCAATGATCCAGTAATATATACTGAATGATAAAGCGTATTTAATGAGCGGGATTGCATGCAGTTTCATATTATTTTGGGTATATTCTATGTATTCAAAGCAGATGAAAATGTTACCGAAGTTCGTGACCTCTTATCGAAATTTGTTGGAAAGCTTGAGAATATACACCTCCAGCAAAAAAAGGAATATAAGAAACACGGCAGTGCATTGGTAACTTGTAGCATTTATTTTGTGGGATGAAATGTGGTTCTAACAACGATAATATGACGTTTTTTCGTTTGCTACTTGTAGATCTGATTTTTTTGCTATTTAAAAAAGGGTACCTTGAATAATCAGTAAATGGATATATAAACGAATTACCTCAAGGAGAAACTAAGGGGGCTCGCAAATATAAGTAAGGCACTTATCTGAGCACAAAAAGTACAATTAAGCAGCATATAGAAAGAATTAAACCATGAATCAAGCCTTTAGCTTCACTAAAGCTAGTATTGAAGCTTTAACTAAGCATGATATCTTGAAAGATGTCATGAAAGTCAATGGATTTCAACCATGGGGTGTTCTTGCGGCTGAATATGGAAAAGATACTCCAATAGCAATGGGTAATATTTTGCGTCCAGAAGAGACTCAATCGAAACCAGTTATCCAATTCAACCTGAATCCTGAAGAGAATGCTCCCCGCATTCATGACTCAGACTTATTCACTTTGGTTTTGACTGACCCTGACGCACCATCAAGAACAGACCATAAATGGTCTGAATACTGTCATTATGTCGAGTCAGATATCAAGATACTGGATCAGTCTGCTCATTCATCGACAGGTAAAGTCGAAGAACCACAATTTGTAGTTGCTGAATTGAAAAATGGTTCTGTACTACAAGAATACCAGGGTCCCGCACCACCAAAGGGAACAGGTAAGCATAGATACATCCTTTTACTATATAAGCAACCTGACGGTGTTACTAGCTCAAGCTTTACCAAAATTGGCGATAGGAAAAACTGGGGCTACGGCACCCCTTCTACAGGAATTCACAAATGGGCCACAGAAAATAAACTGGAACCAATCGCAACAAACTTTTTCTTTGCAGAGAATAAATAACTAAAATAAAATTGTATCATCGTTCTTATTTTTATTTAATATATATTTTCCATTGAGGTTATAATGAAAACTCATTTCTCAAAGAAAATGCAACAGACAGAAAGGGGGAAGGACTGTCATTTATAAAATGCAACTACATCAGCCCATTGTATATGACTGATCTGAAATGCGCATATGCAAACTACCTTTAAGTTGATTTCATTCTGTTTAATCGAACAATTCATCAACCAGCTCTTTGTAAACACCAATTTGAAAGTCGTCCAATTCAATTTTATTCAAAGGCGGAGCAACGATAAAGCCTCCACCTTGCTGGACATTAGCGTCAGTTAAATCTTCCATCGCATAGTGTTGCATCATCTCTTTATACATTCCCAATTCCTTATGTTGCGAATCGTAATACTTCAGGTCTATACCCAAATTATTTGGAATAGCACATAACCAAATTCTTGTCTTGTAGAATTTGAATAATTCTTTAATTAATTCTCTAAAATCGTTTCGTTCCTCGCAAACGTAATAAAAGGTTAGTTTTTTCCTGTCAAATTGAAATTCTGCATTCAAAATTTTAATATTCAGCTGTGGACGATTAATGGTGCTATTACTTGCTGATGGTGGAGGTGTTCCATTTACAGGAGCGGTTTCATTACCTGCAAAGGTACCTGCATGGTGATGATGATGATTTAGCCCACTATTCAAGGATTTCAATTTTATTTGGGCGATATGTAAAGCTTTCAACTCATCTTGAAACTTGTTGTGCAAGTTTGTGGTAGCTTCCCAAGGAGTAGCAAATCTCAAAATTTGCTTAGATGGAACAATCAGTTGAGTTAGCTCTATAACGTCATAAAGTTTGGAGTTGAGTTCATCACCTTGTCCTTTCGTCGAATCAGTTAAAGCCTGAATAAATTTACTATTTGCATGATGTTGAGATTTGCTTGTTATTAGGGAATCGAAGTGAATTTTTTTCTTCAAAAAATTAATAAAAAGTGCTAAATCCAAACCTACAGTAGGTTCCACAACAAGTGCCAAATCCTTACCACGATCTCCATCAATAATGACTAGGTCACCTCTTTGCATTAATATATTTGTATTCTGTGGTGTGGATAAGAGCTCTAGCTTACCATTCTTCAGCGCTACTAGAACTAATGGTTTATAATGCAAATAAGAGGAAGTGCTACTTGATTTTCTCTCTCCTTTATTATTCGTATTTGCGCTATTGTCTGATAACGTTGCATTCTTTTCAGCGGGAATCTTTGTTGAGATCTGTTTTTCAGATACAAATGCATCAGATTGGGGATTATAGTTCAAATTACAGCTCTTGAGAAACGTCAAAAACTTCGAGACTGCTTGAAATTTCTTGCTTCCGCTCGAAGCATTAGTTGTCGTAAGCATAGACTTTATATAGTCGGTGAACTCGAAAACTTGCTTACTTGAAAAATAGTTCGATCCGCAATCTGCATACAAAGCCTTCAAATCCTTTGATGAAGCAATTTGTTGAGCATTTATTAGTATCAATCCATTATCCAACGAAACTTGACCATCCAATACCTCCTTAGATTGCAGCAGTTGCTGTTGTTTGGAATAATTCAAATACCTGTTCCGGACAGTTCCAGTTGCTATCTGAGTTGCGTTATATGCAGCGGTTGATGGAGCGGTCGCGCAATTGACGGGCTGAGTATTCCTGCGCTGTTTTTGCTGCTGCTGCTGCTGCTGCTGCTGTGATATCATGTTACTATATGGTATAGCGGGGGCTGTAGTTGGTGGTCCCATCTGAGAAGTGACAGAAGATGTAGTAGGTATTCCAGAAAATCTCGATATCTGAGTCATGCCATTTTCAGAGTTCAGATAGCTGGGGTTGTTGAACATGGGGATATTACTTTGATTGGTTACATCTAGCTGGCCATGTATCAATGTGTCAGATATATACGACGATCTTCGAGCACCAAAGTGTTGTTGTTGTTGTTGCTGATGTTGTTGTTCAACATGAGTCTGCTGTGATCCTGGATGTTGATAAAAAGGGGATTCAGCGATATTTGAATGTGTAAGAGTGTTATTTGGATTATAATTTTGTTGAATTTGATTTGAATAGTAGCTTGGTTGACTGGTATTGTTTCTATCAAAGTCGAAGCTCATATGGGGTATATTATTGGAATCATCAGGAGTAACCATCATGGGCATGGCATTCGTCATATTGAAAACAGTTTGTCGATGTTGATGAAGAAGGAGTTCTTGAGAAGCTGGTGGTGTTGATGAAGGGGGTATTGGTTCCGAATTAGAAGGAGTCATCTGAAAAGAAGTAAATGGAAGACGATGAGATGTATTGCTACGGTTCGGATTTGAATTATTGAACCCGTTTATAAAATCAATATGCTTCTCCTCCTTATTTTGTCTTTCCCTGTTGTTTAAAAGTGGTTGGCCGCTCAAAGCATGTGCATGTTTCCCATTTTGATGTATGGCAGGACCTGCAGAAGGTGCTGGGACAGCATTCGCCTTGCGAGGTAAATCGGTAAGGGACTTTCCACTGTTATTTTTGAAAAGTAAATTGTCGTAGTAATTCCTCAAATCAACATTATCGGATATGCTGGTAGTACTGTTGATAGAAGGTAGCTCAGTGGTCATCCTTCCTCTGTATTATTCTTAACTTAGTGATAAATATCTCTTCAAAGAGCCTCTAAAATTCTTTTTAATGCGAAAGGGTAACACTCCGGCAGATAACGTTGCTCTTTCGTTGTAGTATTTTCTATCGTAGATGTATTCTGTATCACCGTGTTACTGTGTGACAACTATATTTCTCCAAATGAGGTTTGTACACAAAAACTGAAATTCTATAAGTCTCTAACCGTAAAAATTTGTTATTTTTTCTCTATAGCTTATCTTATAAACTAGCTTTAAGTAACTCTATAGTTTCTCTTCTTTTAACGACACTAGCAAACGTCTATTTTCTATTCTTGACACCCCTTGTGAACTGTTCTATCTGCAATAGCCCTCTCTTATGCGCATTACTAGCAATGAACCAGGTTTGCCCCTGCCACCCCCGTCAACATTTTTCCAGACCGATCAGCGAAAAAGTTTGGGGGACGCGAGGCTTTCTGTGGGGCGGAAAAATCGCAGTAGAGGGGGGAAGTTCCATACGCATGAAATTTCCGTAAAATATGTTGATCACATGAGCAGCCAGTATAGTAAACTGTTTATGCATATCATAATAACGAAGTAGATAAATAGCACTCTTGAGCGATGCATTTGTGGGGCGTTTACTTGGGGCTCTTGTTGTTGTGATGTTGACTCGTCAGTTTCCTGCCCAGAATCAGTCGTCCCGCCGTCGCCAGAGTTATTCTCTCTCTTTTCTAATTCATGGAATACCACACCTAATCCTTTTGATACATGCCATTCCACATGACAATGCAGCAGCCAAAAACCCGGTCTATCAGCTTTGATTCTAATTGCTGCATAGGAACCACCTGGTATGTTGATACTGTCTCTAGTCATTGGAATCTTTCCTGTTTTTGTCCAATATGCCACATCGCTTTGATATTTTTTCCCTGCCTTGCTATTTAGAGAGTCTTTTCGTAGTGAGCCTTCTCCTCCAGTACCTATAGATATCAGCTGAAAATACTGGCCATGCAGATGCCATGGATGTCGCATGTGATCAACGGAATTGATTATAATTTCTACGACGTGGCCTCCTTTTATAGTTTGCGGTTCCTTCAAATACTCTATAAATGTTTTGCCATTAACTTTATACATCCCAGTCCCATATTTTGCAATGGTTTCCTCATCTGAATGGTACATATAATCCAGCTCAATACTTTTAATTTCTGATCCGCCCCAAATTCCTTTCATGTCGGAGGAGCCATCAAATAGAGGCTCCAAGTCTTTATACATTTCGTTTTTATTGAGACCAGGTAAAGCTTTAATATTGAAACTTTGACCATTTTCTATTTTGTAGTCGCTATCTTTAACAAACCACGCCGTTTTTTTGATGTAGCCCATCATTTTATTACAACCATTGATAATCTTGATATTATTGTCTCCGCTTAGTTCGACAATTACTGTATATCGTTGGCCGACAGCTAAAGTTAATGTTTCCACCACGTATGGGTTTACAATAATACCATCAGTTTCGATTATAACCAATTTATGACCATCTACGTGAAATACTTGTGTACCCGACATTCCAGTATTAAGGACACGTAAAATCACCGATTTAGTACTCTGTCGCAGTTTAATAATAAGATCATCTTCTTCGGATCCGTTTATCATAGAATTATCAATACGAGGATCTGTAGTTCCATCATGTGTCATAACTCCCTCACGCAAGATATCAAGGTCCCAGTTCTTGTACCAATCACTCAAAGTTATCACCTGCTCTTCAGCAGTTGGCAAGTAAGTGCTATCAGTTTTTTCATTCTTTAACGTCAATATGCCATTCTCTATCTTCTCTTGTTCATTCAAACTATCCATCACGTTATTGGCCATTGATGTGAATTTGGTGCATTCAACTATAATTGTGCCTCTAAATCCATCGCCATATTGTACCGCAGAATGAGAATGATACCAAAACGTACCACAGGTTTCCTCTGGTATAGTAAAATTATACCAGTAAGTATCACCCGTTAATATTGCTGATTGAGTTAAACCTGGCACGCCATCATTTTCATTTCCGATCGGTGTTAAGCCGTGGAAATGCAATGCTGTGTCACAATATTCTTTCCAAAGAGAGTCTGTCTCACTTAGCCGAACCTCCTCTTGTGAGCAGATTAAGTTTTCAACGCTCAAATTGATAGTATCACCAGAATGAACTCTGATCGTTGGTCCATAGGAATTATTGCGACCATTCACAGCAATTATTCTCCTCCCCTTTGAGTTATAACTGCTGGTAATTTGTAGGCTTAAAGTGTGGATGCTAGGTTCCCACTCCTCATTATTTGGCGTAATGATGGTATGAGCGGTGATAAGGCACTGTAAGAGTACACATAATGTTATGAACCTTAAATACATTTGGAATGGATGTGTGCTAATGTGTAACACAAACTCCAAGAGCTCTCTTAAGCTGTTAAATTCGTTCTCTGAAGTGGAAGTTGTGAGAGTGGATGATTGATAGATGAACCTTCAATAATAAATAAGTCTCCACTAAGATTCATAGGGTATGACCTTGGAATAGCAGAATTGAAAATTCATTATTCAAAAAAATGGTTGCTAAGAGATTCGAACTCTTGCATCTTACGATACCTGAGGATTCAACGCGTGGTGTACCACGCCCAAGAATCGAACTGAATCGCTTTCTTGAATCAGGCGCCTTAGACCGCTCGGCCAAACAACCACGATTTTTAGTTGAGTTTTTTAACACCAGAAATGGATCATGACGCGAAAATATAACACGTGACAATAATTATACTATATAAGACTAGTACGATGCATTGCATAGATAGTCAACCATCTCCCGGTTGGTTACTTAAGCATATTGAAAGTTTAATACCTGAGCACACATTTATAAGAGCAATGCTCAGACATGGATTGAGATCCAGGAAACCAAATAGGAAACATTAGAGAAATATGATTCGATTGCTATAGTAACGAGATAGTTAATTGCACCAAATTTAATCAAATATTGTTTAGTCAGGAGTAGAACAACATTTATTGCTTATCGTATTCGATTGCAGATAATGGTCCTAATATCTTCGATCTTATTTTGAATCATAACAACTGGTAGCACCGCTAGAAATGTTGGTTATTGCAGGAAGTGTTCTACCTCAACCTGCTCCTCTGATCCCGATACTTGTAAAAATACTAATATGGTCAACACCCTTATCAGTCTAGTCCCTAACGATAATTGTAGACCAAATGATACCGAATACGGAGCCATATCTAAATGTGTAAACCAGATGGACTTTCACCAACACTTTACATACCAAGATTCGTTGTATGAAGATGAGTGGACTTCAACGTCTGTGACTGTTACAATACTAAACCAAGCCTTTGACTACAGTACTTAAATTATAGTTAGTAGCCCGGTCAGCAGTATAGGTATAGATAACACCGGGCCACAGCAGAGTGCTGGGATTCCTGTTGCTTACTATTCCCTCAGCTGGCTTTCGAAGACCAACAGTCTATTGGAAGGCAGCTGCTTGGCTATCTAACTGTATGTCATTGGTAACTATAGCAAAGACTTTCTGAAATTCGTGGGTATAGGTCTTTAACGATCTTATCTGCCTTAATATGCCCATTTCTCATAAATGAATGGAGTGTTGATAGACGATCTGAAGGTTTTTTTAAAGGCAATGATAATGTTATTTCCTCTAGCTGCTCACATACATTACACATTATTGTGCTCTGTCTATGATTTTAGGGTATTTGTTGGGTACTACGATATGTTCAATTAAGACCGTTTATATATATTGTTAGAAGTGAGGTCTTTTCAGTCATCAGGCCTGTGGCTGGTGCCCATCCATTTACTATTCAATAGTATTGGTTTTCACAGGTGGACTTGTTGTGTATGCTACATATAAGTACAAGATGCATCATTAATCCAAAATAAAATAGTAAAAAAAGACTGCTTGATATATGTATATAGAAATCAGCCTTGCATTTGTTTTTTTTCTTGTTCTTCTATTAGTACAACACGAGAATGCGGCGACCATTCTCTTAAAGATGCGATGAAATTGGGTTCTCCACGTTATATTTTATGCAGTTATTTTGTCAAAACTCCCTCTTTGACCAATACCTTTTCAATTTCGTTTACTAATCTTTTCAAAGCTTTGGTGGAGCCGCTTTTCTTTCTAAAACCAACTATGCTAGCTTTGCCCCTCGACCAAACAACCATCTCAAACAACGTAGACCGTAGTGATAAGATGTTCTCACTTGATAATTTTCCTGTTAAAGTCATTTTCTCGGGTATGGATCTTACATCCTTTAACCCATATTTAGTCCATCCGCGTAGTAAGGTCTGTAGACCATTGAACAACTGCTTCGAGGAAACACTAGCGTATAGCTCTACATCAAATCTGTCATCTTCCTTTTCAATTGATGATGACTTCGAAAATTTTCTGAAGAAGGAGATATTTCTTTTTTTTTCGGTAACATCCTTCAAAGGCCTTCTCTCAGCTTCTCTTTGGTTGCGAGCTTCATTTTTTTTCTCATCTTCTACTCCACGTTTGGGTATCACATCATTCAGCGAAGCGTCATTGTGCTCTTCATTTGATGCCTTATTTTTGCTTTTATTGGATGCGATACTAACCGAATCCTGTTCATCTTTGGGAATCATAGATTTTACTTCTCTTTGCACAGGATCTACTACAGATTCTGTCGAGGAATGGTATATACCTAGTCCGCTAGCCTTATTACCATCCAACGGGGGGAGAGATGGTAGTTTGACATTTGGATCCTCTTTTGTTTTTATATCCTCATTAGACTTCTTAAATCTGTCTGCAAAATTCAACTTCATACCATCTTTAGTTAAATCAGACCCTTCACGAACTTCGTACAGCCTTCCGTCATTAGAGCTATCGCCTGTGTATTCACCATCTTCATTTACTGATTCAAATAAGAATTCGCGGTCGTGAGCGCTGTTAGCGGTAGGAGAATCTTGGTTAGTTTCTATATTAGCCCCGCCTTCGTTAAGCATATCAACCAAGTTAGTATAAGATTGCTTTGAAGAATACATGGATAAAACAGACAACCTTTTATTGGATTCACTAAAGTATTTGGATTTCCTTGTGAATTGAGGAACGTTGACATCAGAAATTTTTCTTGGTTTGCTGGAAATCTCAGAGTCCTTTAGCGGGGCAGTCGCAGTTGCATTTTTAGGTAAAATTTGGGTTTCGTACTGATCGTTCGTGCTTGAAATAACACGATTTGAACTTTTCCTGGCTTGCGATTTTTTCTTTTCTTCTTCTCTCTTTGCAGTATCTAATTCTTTTTTAATATCAAATGAGGACCCTAAAAATTTTGATCTTCTGATGGTTTCTAAAATCGACTTTTCATTTTGCAGTCTTTTGTCGTCAGTGGTTATGAGGGAGCTAGAGTCCTCTTCAATAGATTCTGTACAAAATATACCAGGATCTAACCTTGACACGGGTCTTGTCTGCAATGAAAATGTACGCTGACGTAATATACTATCAATGCTGGACTGAATATTTGCAATTGAATTTCTCTTGTTTTTTTCCAAGGGTGCCGAAACAGACCTTTCATTGCTAGGATTAGTGTCCTGAATCTCGATATTATCAGAAGGCTCTTGATGATGCCCTTGTAACTCATTTTTAAGATTGGCTACCTCCTCGTCCATTAGTCTCTGCATGTCCATTTGCCTTTGCTCTAATTGTTCCTTTTCAATATATTTCCTCAATTTTTCTTCCTCACGTTCTCTTCTTTCTCTTTCTTCTCGTTCCTTAGTTTCTCTAACCTTTTGTTCCAATTCTTCTTTTTCCTTTCTAATTTGTTCGAATTTCTCATGCTCAAAGATCTGATCACATAGAGTTGCAAAATCAGAACTTGTTCTCTTTGTCTCCTTTTCAATGTATTCCCAGTCATCATCTTCTGATAATTTAGCGTATGTTGAGATCAGCTTGGTAGTGATAGAGCCGCGCTTCATATTTGGCTTGAAAGATAGTCGCATATTTACCCTTGATAATCTCTTATTATTTGTTGTCGTGTTATACTCCTTCAACATATCTATAGGAACAGGGGGTGTGATATTATCCTTCTCTAGGTCAATTATCGACACCCTCTTATTACGAGGAGCTGGTGTTGGTGAGTTACTAGCACTCTGGGTGAATACAGTGGATAATCTTTTATTGGAGGAAAGATTTACGGATAGTCTTTTAGATGGGGTGTTAGTACTACTTGATGGAACGCTCCCATGCGTGACTGCGCTTGAGAGTTTGTTGAAGGAGACAGGTCGTTTATGGGATGAAGAAGCACTAATCATGGAAGTTCTATTTCTTTTCCTTGGAGAAGCATTAGTATTTGACTTAACAGCACTTTTCTTCGTAGAGGGCGGCGCAGGTGCTTGCGATTGCCTTTTCTTCAATTGGTTCTGCTTTAGAACTTCTTTTTCTGTATCACTTTTAAAACGATCTAATAGTGCATACAAGGTCTTCTCAGCATTCGCACCTGGCTCCTGTAGTTTCAACGTAATTTCTTTAGCATCTCTGCCATGCCATAAAACAACAAGATTCTGTAAAATGCTTTCGTCTATTGTTGAAGAACTTCCTTCGGATAGAGGATGTAGATAAGTATCTTCACGTGGTAAATTTCTGATACTCTTAGAGTCACTAATACTTGGATATTTTTGTAGAAGTGGATGCTTTAGAATATCTCTAGTTTTTATTCTTTTTTCGGGATCTACAGTAAGTATCTCGGCCAGAAGATCTCTTGCATCTCCTGAGATTTCGTCTTCATCAGGCATGTCGAATTTTCCACTTTGCACTTTGAGTAGTAGATTTCTGATATTACCATCTTCCTCGTCAAATGGCAACCGACCTGTGAGTAGTGCAAAAAGAATGACACCACATGACCACACATCGCTAGCAAATCCATGATACGGTATACCAGACACGATTTCGGGAGCTGCATAATGAGGCGAGCCACATGACGTTTCTAACAGCTTATCTTCTGTTTCTAGTGCGGCCATACCGAAATCGGCAATTTTAATATTGAACTTATGATCTAATAGCAAATTTTCCGGTTTTAAATCACGATGAACAATACCTAGCGCGTGACAATACGATATGCCGATGATAATTTGTCTAAAGAAGCGAACAGCCTCATTCTCAGGAAGGGGACCTCTTTCAACCAATAAGTTAAACAGTTCACCTTTTTCTGCATACTCTAACACCATATACAAATTAGAGTTTGTTTCCCAAACATCGTACAGTCTCAAAACGTTTGGATGGTTTAGAAGTTTCATAATAATTATCTCACGTTCAATACCATAGGGCAAAGAGTCTGGAGTTGTAGCAGCAATTGAACTTTCGCGAGCTGTCACTTTTGAATTGAAAATAGCCTTTGATATAACTTTTATAGCAGCCTGTTGGTTCGTCGTGTCATTATAGGCCAACTGTACTTTACCCGTGCTACCTAAACCCAAAGTCTCGCCTAATTTCCAAGGACCAATCTTATCACCCTTAATGGTGGGCACACTTTTATTGCTCATTGTTGCCATCATTAACTGTTCAATATCAAAAGAGTTAATAACTAGGCTTAACTTGAAAATTTTCTTTATATAAGTGAAAACGAGAAGAGATTGCACTTCACCTTTTCGTTCTGTTGATACTTGCTTTGCCTCTCTTTTAGATGTGTCCAGAAAAAATGCACAACGCGTGAACTGGAAGTAACGCGTTTCAGTACAAATTCCCTAATAAGTAAAACGCCAAAAAACAATTCGCACCAGTGAGCTATAAAAAAAACAGCTAGAACAAGTCACGTGATTCGTTACAACCTCAATGATGGTTCATATCCCATGGGACGAACAACACTACTCTAGAAAGGCTCTTTTTCCAAAAAGTTTTGGCTATACATGTATGTATATATGTAGTGATTATATTAGAGAGGAACAGCGTTACCACCAATCTGTTCTCTGTGAGCCTCTATGATATCATTATCTTCCATGTCCAGGTCATCTGGAGTTTGGTCAGCTTGAATTCTAATCCCATCGTACAAGAACCTTAAGGAATCCATCTCTTTACCCTGTCTTTTTGCAAAAGCCTCCATTAATCTTCTTAAAGGAGTAGTTCTCTTGATTTTAAAGAAGATTTCCGAGGAGCCATCAGATACCTTTAAGTTGATGTGCGTCTCTGGTTTAACCTCTGGTTTAGTGTCTGGTTTGGCTTCTGGAGGTGTATCGGACATATTGTACTATGACTGGTAATGGTATACAAACTTGGAGATTGCTATGGAAGAAGGCTCGAGTGAACGTTCCGAGCCAAGGTTCCAATCCTTTTCTTTCTTAACGTTCGTTATTGTCCGGAACATGTTTGTTGCCACCGCGTTGCGTGAGAGTCGCTGCTTACCCGGCTACAGAAAGATGTCATTTACAAGCAGTTTTTAGAGTGAGGGAGGGTAACAGAACTTTTTGTTCCTTCGCAAAGTCATGTGATCTCTAAACCTTGAATGTTTGAACTTTGTGGGGGGGGCTTATAGTATGATAACATTTCCTTAGATGATTGGTAACTGACTACCCGCCAATGTTCACGGCACCGCTAGAGTGAGCGGCAAGAATTTCTTTTGTTCAAAGGCAGAAGGCCGCTAATGAAGCGGAGTCGAGGTACTGCTGCCGGTAAAACTCGACCGTACTGATTTTCGCAGCTTGGTTGTCGCTTCAATGCGCCGCAGGTGGGGCACCGAGAAACATAGCTTTCCCTTTGCAACCTATAGGAGTAGAAAGACGAGCCGCATTTCTTTTTCTTTTGTACCTGTAGGGCCATATTTAGTTCGAGAAATTTTTCTGTCATACGGCTAATGAAGTCATTTGGCGCCTTGTGAACAATGATTGAAACAGCAGAGAGAAAGTCAGGGAATGCGAAAAACTAGGAAGAGATGGTTCGCCGACAGTTATCTTTGGTGCTACATTTGTGACGCATGGTATGCTTAGTGATATAAACTACTAAGGAGAAAATATCATGCGAGAAGAGCACGACGCAAAGTAGTTTCTTTCCTTGTTTCCTTGAAATATTTCTTCTTGCTACTTTTGCATTATTAATATATATATACAATACTCCTATTTGGATTGTTTGTTCTGCAGAGACTATTCCAAGCATATTGGCTGAAGATATTCGAAACCCGCCATTAGCGATGCCATCCTCACAATCATCTAATCCGGATTTTATTCCCCCATATGAAATGAAAGACTATAAACAGAAAAGTGATAGTTCATTTAGTAAAAATACGGAACAAGAAAACGAAGTAGAATATTTTGACAATAAGAGAAAGAACCCGGAGCTAGTGAATGATGCCAATACGAATAGCGAGTATGATTATCCTCCTCAACGGACATCAATTTTTCACTCTTTCATTGATTCTTTCAAAAGGGCAGAGAATACAGGAAACCCTGCAGAAGATCTAGAAAATGATTTAACAACATGCATTTCACCAGCAACACTTTCTGGTTACAAACAAAGTGGATCAACTAGTCCGCCAAATGGACCAACCAACACAACTGACAACGATGCACTAAAAAAAACAATCAAACCTCGTCATGTGGTTATGATCTCTCTAGGTACAGGTATTGGTACTGGTCTTTTAGTGGGTAACGCTCAAGCCTTGAACAATGCAGGTCCTGCAGGTTTATTGGTTGGTTATGCCATTATGGGTACCTGCATTTACTGTATAATACAAGCCGCCGGTGAAATGGCTGTCGTATACAGTAATCTAACCGGTGGATTCAATGCATATCCTTCGATTCTCGTCAGTCCCGCCCTAGGATTTGCCACAGCATGGGTATACACGCTTCAATGGTTATGTGTATGTCCACTGGAATTGGTTACAGCATCAATGACAATCAAATATTGGACGACAACAGTAAACTCCGATGCCTTCGTCATTATATTTTACGTTTTAATTATTTTCATCAACGTGTTCGGTGCCCGTGGTTATGCCGAAGCAGAATTTTTCTTCAACTGTTGCAAAGTTCTAATGATAACGGGGTTCTTCATTTTGGGTATTACTATCACCGCAGGTGGTGCAGGAGACGATGGCTATATTGGAGCCAAATATTGGCATAACCCTGGTGCATTCAGAGGTGACTCAAAAATTGATCGCTTCAAGGGTGTTGTGGCTACATTAGTCACAGCTGCATTTGCATTCGGTGGTACCGAGTTTATTGCTCTCACTGCCAGTGAGCAATCCAATCCAAGACGGGCTATCCCATCAGCTGCTAAAAAAGTTCTTTACAGAATTGTTTGTATGTTCTTGGGTACCATTGCCTTAGTAGGATTTTTGGTTCCATATAATTCTGATCAGCTTTTGGGTTCCGGTGGTTCTAAGACAAAGGCATCACCTTATGTCATAGCGGTAGCATCACACGGGGTTAGAGTAGTACCTCATTTTATTAACGCCGTTATTCTTTTATCAGTTCTTTCCGTTGGTAACTCGGCATTTTACTCAAGTTCACGTTTATTGTTATCACTGTCACAACAAGGGTACGCTCCATCGATTTTCAACTACATAGATAGAGCAGGAAGGCCATGCATAGCAATGATAATTTCAAGTTTATTTGCTGTTATCGCATTTTGTGCCGCTTCCTCAAAAGAGACAGAAGTTTTCACCTGGCTGTTGGCAATTTCTGGACTTTCTCAGTTATTTACTTGGTTTGCCATTTGCATTTCACATGTTAGGTTTAGAAGAGCGATGAAGGTTCAAGGAAGATCGCTAGGTGAAGTTGGGTTTAAATCACAAGTCGGTGTATGGGGTTCATGGTACGCCGCTATTATGATGGTTGTTACATTGATTGCGCAATTTTGGGTTGCCATTGCACCCATCGGGGAAAGTAAATTGGATGTCCAAAACTTCTTTGAAAACTACTTGGCTATGCCAATTTTTATTGCCTTATTCATTGGATATAAAATATGGAAAAAAGACTGGAAACCGTTCATCAGGGCAAAAGACGTCAATTTGGACGCACATAGACAGGTTTTCGATGAGGAAATATTAAAACAAGAAGATAAAGAATACAAAGAAAAGCTAAAAGCAGGAGCTTTCTGGCATCGTATCGTTGACTTTTGGTGTTAGGCCTTAGTTTTCTGATTTCTGGAGTACAGGTAGTTGTATTTTATAATGATTATGTAACAATTTGTAAGAATTAGCATTTCATACGCAGAAAAACTCATTTCAAAGTTATTCTCTTATGCCCGCGGAGCCGAATGTCTTGAAGCTGAAAACGTCGTATTGTTCAGAAATTTGTAATTGTCTGTTAAGCGCCACCTTTTTTTATGTAATTCTTTATAAGCCATTGAAATATATAGTTGGGCCGTAAGAAACGCTAATGCTCGAGGTTTCAAGGCACTACAGGTGGCTCTTATATATAGAGAAGATGTGAATTTTTATACTTCATGTTATAACGTTTGTTTGAACTATAGAGTGTAAATCAGTAAGATATTAACTATTCTTTTACAACCATCCCAAAAAACATAAGCCTATAACAAAACAATGTCCAACGCAACTCAATACTTGAAAGCACTAGCAACTCGTCGTACCATTTACGCCTTGAAGCCGGAGTTGCCATCCAATGTTTCGATTGCCGAAATTCAAACCGTGATTCAGGCTATTATCAGAGACACACCAACCTCCTTCAACTCTCAAGGTAGCCGTGCGATTATATTAACTGGTGAAACGCACAAAAAAATTTGGGGTCAGGTAGTTGACAGCATTCCTGATGACTCTGGTAAGAAAAGACCAGCATCTATCAGAGATGAGGCTTATGGTTCTGTTATTTTCTTCACCGATGATATTACCACTGAAAAGCTAGAAAGTCAATTTCCAGCTTGGGCTGCCGCAATGGCACAATTTGCTGATCACTCTTCTGGTGCTGCTCAAATTCACTCCTGGACAGCTTTGGAGTTGTTGGGTTTGGGTGCGCATTTGCAGCATTACAACGGTTACATCAAGGCTGCTTTAGGAGATGAGGCTCCGGCAGAATGGAAAGTCCAAGCTCAATTAGTTTTCGGACTTCCAGCTGCTGCTGCTGGTGAAAAGGCTTTTGATGAGAACCTTGTCAAGGTTTTGGCCTAAGCGATTAATCATATCCAGCATGATTAAACTAAGCAATTATATAACTATCAGATAGAAGGTGTATAAAATATTTCTGTTGAGATGATTTTATAGTTTTACCTATAATTTAAACAGTCCCCAGGTACTATCCCTCTGTCATCATTCAGGTAACCCTTGTCATTGATATCTGTTTTGTCATCTTCGCCTCCAAAATCGATTTGTGATTTAGAAATTCCATCCTTTGAGCATTTTTCGACCAAAGACCACCCATCGGTATGTGTCGCAAGGATTTTCACGTACTCTCCGGGGATGATGTGGATTTCATCGGTAAGCCTTGCATTATACTCATGTATTACTCTGTAAACAAGGCCGGGATGTAACCCATCGTCGGTATTTTCCTTAGCTGTCGGTGTTAAAGGAAGGGGTTTTAGATCTGATACCTGTTTCAGATGTTTTTTTAGTCTACTTTGCCGTCTTTCTTTTCTTTTCATCTTTCGCTCGCTTTTCCGAGGAGGGATAGGGTCTAATTTGACAATTCTGTCTTTACGTGACTGTCCATTTTTAATCTCAAATATTTGAGTACCAATGGTATCATTGAGGCCTGGCGGCGACTTCGGAGCAAAGGCATCATCTACTGAACTTGCTGATTCTGTTCCACGATTATCCTTGCCCGAATATTCAACATTTTCTAGTATAGGAGATTTTTCATCATCGATGAACTGAGAACTATCCGCACATCCTTTGTTGATGCGAGACAAAATTTTCAGTTGTTTCAGTTGAACAGTTGGTGTCTTAATAGATGCAGGAAGAGTCAAACCGTCCTGTAAATATGTTGAACTTCGAAGGAACCATCTTGAAAGTGGAGATTGGTAAGTCCATTTTTTAAGGGGTTCATCAAAAGAAGTCGTCATTTTTTGCGCGGATGGTGATGAAGGCATAACTTGAGGCATCACAAGTGAGTGATCGCCGAATTGAGATAAATTATTAGAGGAAGGTATTTTTGAGTCAATGTGATAAATGTTTGGTGGTCTTGAATATAAAAACGTA
Organism: Torulaspora microellipsoides; assembly: GCA_900186055.1. Lineage (NCBI taxonomy): Eukaryota > Fungi > Ascomycota > Saccharomycetes > Saccharomycetales > Saccharomycetaceae > Torulaspora > Torulaspora microellipsoides. Next base: position 93,014 of record FYBL01000006.1, on the reverse strand, counting down.
TCCACATCGTCTTTTACGTTGGTGGAAGTTGCCATTTTTGGATTTCCATAAATTGGCGCTTTTGGCGTCAATATGTGCTGTGGGATTGGTTTTGAGATCTTGTATTGGATCTTTGATGACATTGGATCCACGAAAGGTAATTGCTTTTCTTTCGAATAGCTATCATACGAATTCGAACCATACAAAATATCAGGCAACCAAGCTTTATCATGTGAAGAGGGGGCCTGAGAACATAGTAGGGTTCTTGGCTTTCCACCTCCGCCTCTTTTAAGATAGAAGTAACATAAAAATATGGCTAGCCCCAAACAAAAGATCCCAACCGGTAGGCCTATAGACAATCCAATAGTGGTTGCCGACGCAGATTTGCCGCCAAATGTAATATCCTGTAAAGCCACGCTTGTTGTTGTATCAGAAGCTAACGTTTTAGTCACGAGGTGAGTGATAGTGGTGGCAACATTGGAAGAAGATGGATTTTGAGAAAAACTACTCGTAGCAAAATCGGACGAGGATGGATATAGTGTGGTTGTTATAATTGCCGTCATATAGTTTTTTAATGCGGTTACTCAACTATTCCCTTATATCATTACAAAATTGTTAAAAGCCGAGTTAATCAAAGCATAAAAGAAGTAAATGATCAATCGCATTCACGAAAACTGACTAAGGAATTCATTGATACCGTTTCAAAGTCATAGTGGAGCAATTTAAATAGAATTTATTTTCTTTCGGCATGCCTCAGTCAGTGTTTTATCATTGTTTCATGTTATAATGATATGCTCCCCAAATTGAAAACATTATGGAAACAGAGATCCCAATGTCACGTGACCGTCGGGTTTCATAAAGTGAGCTAAACAAGCTTCTTTGGCAGGGATATCAATACCGCATCTTCATTACACCTTGCGAATGAATGCAATGCATATTCGTTTTTCATTGTATTATTATCCCATAAGTTAGAAATATCATGCCTCGAATTTTAGATGACGGTAAGTGCAGATAGACATCAGAACTTAACATTGTCAGCAGTTAAGAAATAGAGGAGCATTGAGACTTCAGCTGGCGCAAATTTCCTTTCATGAACTGTTGGGATGATCCCTAAAACAATGTTGGAATCTCGTACCGCAGAAACCGCCAGATTCCTTTAACCATGAAAACCACCAATTTGAATCTTCAAGCAGGAAATTATATCCATTTTTCGGATTTTGCCTGGCAACCCTCAGGCAAATTTCTTTTGGTAACGGAAGCTCCCGCTCTTACGGAATGCGAAGGAGCGGATGTAGCTCAACGAAAGTCTAAATACTCAAACCGCGGCGGATGATAAAAAATAATTCAGGCAAAGCTGGCAACATGTACCAGCGCTGCAAGGTTTCTAAGCCAATTCTTATTTAAAATTTAGCGCATGCCTCTTGACGTCAGGAGTAGTGCTTAAAATTTCTAAACATGGTTGGCTTTTTTTAACATTAGTGCCTAAGTAACGACGTACGTCACCAATGCAGTATTTACACTCACCCTTTGACCTAGTTTTTTTGTGTTATTGAAGGTTGTTATACCGTTTTAGTCCATATTTTTCCGTTTTGGTCTACATTTTTGTCCTTAAGCGAAGTGCAGGCGTTGCCTTTTACGTTAAATAATCAGCTGCTCATTGCTGCTGCAACTTAATTTTTTTAAGCTTTCAGTAATACCCGATTAGGAAATATAAACCCTAACCAAATCTCGAGCCAGCACGAAAATATTGGTAATTATTAGGAGTAGTTCAGCACACATTCACGCGGTTTGGGTCTCTACTTGTGTGCACTGCTACCAGAAAAATCCCTGAATATCTCCTACTGGTACATTTGATGAAACCCCGAATGCCTGCCTCCATATTAGAGATTGTTGCAAAATTGAGCAGTAACAAGCCAAAAATTGGAAGGTGACCATGCTACCAAGCTTGTTTTTACTGGATTAAAATAAAATAAAGTAAAATCATATATATATATATACTTCTGACGGGAATGTTTTAATTCTGTCGAGGAACATGAAACGTAATAACGAACTAATCGCTTCAAAGTTTTGAACATTGGTAAAGACTCGAGGATTTGAATATTACCATTGATAATAGTAGACTAAGAATGAAAGGGCTCGCTTTATCATATACACTGTTAACTGGTGCATCTTTAGTTGCCTCTCAGACGACTGTTTGGGAGGATTTCACTGCAACCGTCAGCGCCATGACACTTACTAAACCAATCGTCGCTAGTACCTCATCTGTTACGGGCGGCTCCGCAGGTACAACTACTACATCATCCTCCGTAAATTATCCCTCCATTAGCCCTTCTTTCATTTACCAAAACTCATCGACTGCCTCGACTTCGATTGCCGCTGCTTTGGTTCCCACAAGCGACATTTCTATCACTTCAAGTCCTATTACCAGTACTTCGAATCCTGACGACAATTTATACTCTGACACTACAACTAGCACGATTATCTCAGCATCACCTGCTGATTTACTAGATAGCAGTCCAAGTTCAACAGAAAGCAGCAGCCAAACGACGCAGACTACCTTGGTGAGCGCAACCGCTACGGCTATCTTGAATGAGCATAACAGATTGAGAGCTTTACACGTTGACACCCAACCTTTGGTTTGGAGTGATGATTTATCAGCTTGGGCCTACGATTATGCTAGTAGTTTAACGGGTACAGATTACGACCCTTGCTCAGGGAACTTGATACACTCCACCACTAGAGGTAATCAAGGTGAGAATATTGCATTTGCCACCTACAGTAGTTCTACAGCATTAGTGGATCTGTGGTATAACGAGATTGAATATTATGACTACAACAATGTTACCGGCATTTATCATGATGGCCAGGAAGTCGGTCATTTCACCCAATTAGTCTGGAATTCTTCAACAGCAGTAGGATGCGCAGCTATTGAATGTCCTGCTAACAATGGATTGTATCTGCTGTGTGAATATACCCCTGCAGGTAATGTCTATGATGTTTCTGCTGGTGCAGATCTTTACGAAGAGTTTGCAACGAACGTTTTGCCATTAAAATAGGTTCGTTGATTATGTAGACTTTGTTTTGATTATTGTTTAAAGATTCCATAAAAATGGAGGTTTAGTGTAATTTGTTTTATTTCAGTTTATTGGTTGTTATTCTACTCCTAAATACGCCGTTTTTTAGCTTCTACTCGGCGTGAGACAGCAGTCGTAAAGCGAAAAACTGAAAGAGGAGTTCAATACTTATCTGGGGTAAAGTTCCCCGAGAACTTAAAATTACCACCTTGCTGATTATTTGGTCGTTCTCCGTGTGATTGAGAATTCTCTTGATACCCGGTTTGTTGTGAAGTATTTGTTTGCATTTCTTGGCCTAAAAATGAACCGGCCATGGCCATAAGACCACTGAACCCTGACTGTCCAACATTCGCATGATTACTTTGCTGTTGCTGTCCTTCTTGGGGATATGATTGTTGCTGATTTCCGTACTGATAGCCTTGCTGGTGATATTCTTGTCCTTGCCCTTGTTGATAGCCATGCTGTTGCTGGTGATATTCTTGTCCTTGCCCTTGTTGATAGCCATGCTGTTGCTGTCCTTGCCCTTGTTGATAGCCATGCTGTTGCTGTCCTTGCCCTTGTTGATAGCCATGCTGTTGCTGTCCTTGCCCTTGTTGATAGCCATGCTGTTGCTGTCCTTGCCCTTGCTGATATTCCTGCCCTTGCTGATACCCGTGCTGTTGCTGTCCTTGTCCGTATCCCTGTTGATTAGTTTGCTGCAAACCAGGTTTTTGTGAGCCACTTAAATAGGAACTAGCCATGGATGCCAATGCAGAGTAGGAGCCATGCTGATTTTGGTTTGGGTTCTGGTCTTGGTATTTATTTTGATTATGATTTTGAGACTGACCTTGACCTTGATCTTGACCTTGAACACTCTGGTATTGACCCTGGTATTGTTGTTGTGACGAAGGATTATTAGCATTATTCGAATTCATGAAAGAAGAAGCCATAGAAGCTAAATTAGAAAATGATCCAGAACTATTCCCTTGCGATTGCTGCGGACGGGAGTTGGAACCGAAAAATTGTGTTGCCAAGGACGACAAAGAAGAGGCACCCATACCAGATTGCTGATTACCATGACCAAACAAGGACATAACAGACCCCAAATTAAAGCCATTCGAGCCCTTGGTACTGCTTATAATTGTTGCGAGCAAGGCTAATTTTCCTAACTGAGTCTGGGAAGAGCCATTGCTATTCGAAAGCATTGTATTCATCAAGGAGCCTCCAATACCACGTTCATTTTTTTCTTCAACTCCGTTCCCTACAACGTGTTCAGATATTTTACGAATTAGGGATTCAATTGAAGATTGCTCTTGGTCATTTGGGTTGGATCTAGCAGCTGAAGTTAGCTTGGCAATTGCCTCACCGTGATTGCCCTCATTGAAAAATGATTCGGCTTCTGAAATAAGTTTTCTAGTGCTCATTGTATTTATGTTGTGTGAGATCCTTCGTTATTTTGATCTGGTTAGCAGTTGTTCCTGCAAAAATGTAAGTTTTATGCCGAGAAGGCGGTTGCAACGCATTAGCAAATCAGGGCGGGTAACGGAGTTTTAATGTGGATTTTTTGTTTACTTCATCTCTTACATTAGTAAATCGTTTTGTTGAAGCGGTATTGGTGAAAAGGGTTCTTTCAACAATCTAGCATCCTTGTTGTATTCTCAGAGTTGGCATGGAGAAATATCAACAAAAAATTGGTTGTTTTGTGCATATCCCAAATGTGGGTCGTGGTCAAGTCAAATACATAGGGCCTGTCGATACAAAGCCTGGAATATATGTGGGAATTGATCTTCTAGCAAATATTGGTAAAAATGATGGAAGCTTTCGTGAGAAGAAGTATTTTGACACAGAATACCCTCAAAGTGGTCTATTTATACAATTGCAAAAGGTAGCGACATTAATAGAAAACGCCAATACGAATAGTTCAAGACGAAGTACGGTAGCTCCGGAATCTTCGATAGCTAATAACACCAATGGAGGCAGTAGAGTGACCAGTTCAGGCAGTACCGGAAGCACAGTGATAAGACGTCACGCGATGATAGATGCCAGATCGCCAACACCGATTAGAGATCGCAGAGTGTCCGGAAGAGCAGACATCATTGAAAATCATCCCAAGAAAAAAAGATCTAGTATTGGCGAAGCCGTTCTACTGGCAGTGAACAATTTACCTGATTACGAAGGAGACGTGAATATGATGCCGCCTTCGTCTGTTCCAAGTCGAAGTATTAAAGACAGTAGTCCTTCATCTGGAGTACTTCACGAGTATGAAATGAGAATTGAAAAACAAGATCGAGAAATTCTCCGGTATAAAACGTTGTTGGATGATCAGCGAATGGTTCTGGAAGAAATTCAACCAACTATTGATGGATATGAGAATAATTTGCATGAAATGGAAACCGAGATGAACAGACTACGACATTATCTTAGCGAGGAGCGCGAACAACAACGAAAACAAAAGCAGTTTTTCGAAACCGAGCATGAGCAATTACTTGCAGTAGTAGATGAATTGCATGAGGAAATCAAGGCCAATGAGAAAAGAGTCGTGGCTGAACAAACGAAAAGACTAGAGGAGTCTGCTGTGGATCCATGTCAGGAACTAAGTGAGTTACAAAATATCGTGGATCAAGGAAAGCGTGCTAAATCGGAATGGCTACACGAAAGAGAACAATTAAAGGCACAAAATAAATCCTTGAGTGATGATTACGAAGCCTTAAGACAATCCTTTATTAAGTTGCAAAATGATGGTGTAGAAAATCACTCTGAGCCTAATGCCAGCAATCGAGTGGAAAACTTAGAAAAAGACTTGAATGATGCAAATAAGAAGATATTGCATCTCGAGGTAATGCTAAAGCAACAAAACGAAATACAATATCCCACTAACGGAAATCTTTCGAATGAACATGGAATCGAATCCTTGCCCCTTTACGAACCGAAACATAAAGTAGATGTAACCGCTGGAAGAGATTTATGGTGTGCACTGTGTGAGAAGGATGGACATGAAAGCATCGATTGTCCATACGAGCTTCTGCTAGGGGGGGAAAAAACAAGCAATATACCGTCTCCTCGTAATCAGCTTCTTTTTTAGCGAACACGATGACTCTGAAAATATCGATACCTTCAAGGCTGTATGGAACAGTAGAAGCACGTTAGTTTTCCCCTTTGCAACGTCAGTAGATGTTCTTTCTATACGTAAAAAATGACTACGATTTTTTTTTCCTTGGGAATGAGTCAGCCGCTAATTTATCGACAATTTTTCACCTGGAATCTTGCCTGAACATTTCCTGTAAAACGCACGCTACTAATATATATGAGTACCATACGTTGTAAACAGTTTCTTGTATAACACTTCTACTGCCGAACAGATTGATTATTCATTACCTGACTTAAATAAATACTTCACGCATCGATGGTTTTTCCCATACTACCAGTGTACGGCAAGAATCCCGCCGCTGTTATTAGTGCTAAACCTTTCTTGACCCTGACCAATCAAGCCCTATTGGACTCTTCTGAATTGAGTAAGGATGACATCAAGAACTTTGTTAAAGAATTTGGCTCTAGCTTACAATTGATATCAATTCTAGTGAAGGACTCTTCCACTTTTGAGGATGATGATATTGTGGAATTGCTTAACAATGGCGTAGCTACCCTGTTTTTGGATGATCAGGCATACGTTAGGTCCTTAGTGGAGGAAGTTGGCGTACCAAAGGAAAGAATAACGGTCTTACAGGGGTCAATTTACAAAAACACTTTTGTTATCGTGAGCGACTTCCAGGTGAATGATCTAGTCCCAGTTGATCAATTAACTGCTGGCTCTTTAACGAAATCTCTCCTTTCTACAATTAAAACTGACCGCGAGGATAAATTGATTACTACACTAGTTGTCGACTCTTACGAACGTTGCCTAGGTTTGGTTTACTCTTCCTCAGAATCTATCAAGCTCGCGATTGAAAAAAAAGCCGGCGTCTACTTTTCACGTTCCCGGAATGAAATTTGGGTCAAAGGTCTTACTTCAGGCAATACTCAAAAATTAATTTCCATCCAATTGGACTGTGATGGCGATGCTTTAAAATTTATTGTTCAGCAGGAAGGCGAAAACTCTAGTTTCTGCCATTTGGATACAGAGTCCTGTTTTGGTCAATTCAACCACGGAATAGTAGGTCTGGAAAAACTGTTAAACCAACGGTTGCAAAATGCCCCTGAAAAATCGTATACATCCCGACTATTCAAAGATTCGGAATTATTGAATGCCAAAATTAAGGAAGAAGCGGAAGAACTTACTGAAGCCACCTCCAAATCAGAATTGGCATGGGAAGCCGCTGACTTATTTTATTTTGCTTTGGCGAAGCTAGTCGCGAATGGTGTTAGCTTGTCAGACGTAGAAGCAAACCTACAAACAAAACACATGAAGATTACCAGAAGAAGGGGTGATGCTAAAGCCAAGTTCTTAACCAAAAAGAGTGAATCGGTCGTAAAGACTGAAGATCTGGTGAAGAAACCTGTAACTTTGAATGTTATTACATCCAAAGATAAGAAGGCGGTTGATAAAGCGTTGACCAGACCTATTCAAAAGACCTCCGAGATCATGAACTTGGTGAATCCAATCGTAGAAAATGTTAGAAACAAGGGGGACAAAGCATTGATTGAGTACACGGCAAAATTTGATGGCGTTCAATTAGCAACTCCTGTATTGGAGGCTCCATTTCCTGAAGAATATTTCGAAGGTTTGACCGATGAAATGAAGGAGGCCTTGGATTTGTCCATGGAAAACGTTCGTAAATTTCACGCTGCTCAGTTGCAAGAAACAGTATTGGAAGTGGAAACGCAACCAGGAGTTGTGTGTTCAAGATTTCCTCGTGCAATTGAAAAGGTTGGTCTTTACATTCCAGGAGGGACTGCTATTTTGCCTAGTACCGCGCTCATGTTAGGTGTTCCTGCGCAAGTTGCTCAATGTAAAGAGATTATATTTGCGTCTCCACCACGTAAATCCGATGGAAAAGTTTCACCAGAAGTCGTATATGTTGCTTCCAAAGTGGGAGCTTCTAAGATTGTACTTGCAGGCGGTGCACAAGCAGTCGCAGCAATGGCTTATGGTACTGAGTCTGTTCCCAAAGTTGATAAAATATTGGGTCCAGGTAATCAGTTCGTAACAGCCGCCAAAATGTACATCCAAAATGATACACAAGCGCTATGTTCCATCGACATGCCGGCGGGCCCCAGTGAGGTCCTGGTAATTTGTGATGAAGAAGCTGATGCGGATTTTGTTGCTAGCGATCTTTTATCTCAAGCCGAGCATGGTGTGGATTCACAGGTAATTCTCTTGGGCATTGATCTGAGTGAAAAGAAGCGTGAGGAGGTGCAAAATGCTGTTCACAATCAAGCAATGCAACTTCCACGTTTGAGTATTGTACGCGAGTGTATTGCTCATAGTACTATAATCGATTGTGGAAGTTACGAAGAGGCCTTCGAAATCTCCAACCAGTATGCTCCTGAGCATTTAATCCTACAAATTAGAGACGCAGAAGCTTACGTGAAACTTGTGGACCATGCTGGCAGTATATTCGTTGGTCCATACACGCCGGAATCTTGTGGTGATTATTCAAGCGGTACAAACCACACATTACCAACGTATGGTTACGCAAGACAATACAGCGGTGTTAATACCTCCACGTTCCAAAAGTTTATCACGGCACAGAATATCTCACCAGAAGGTTTAGAGAACATAGGAAAAGCGGTGATGTGCGTCGCTAAAGTAGAAGGTCTAGATGGTCACAGGAACGCAGTTAAGATTAGATTAGCTAAGCTAGGTTTGTTACCAGAAAACTTTGTTTAAGATTTAACAACAAATATATTAAGCATATTAATGTAGTCATAGTACATAGATGAATTGAAATTGAATGAAAACCAGATTCGTATCTCTTTGATGTCTTGAAATGTCGTTGATTCCTCTCCGCAAATTTCGACCCCCACTAATTCCCGCGCAGTCTTTTTTGTAAATTCCTAGAAATTCAAACAATTCATCATAGATAAACGGTGTATTGAAAAAACAAAAGCTTTGTTTTCGCTTAATCATCTGCCTCTATTCAGGTTATCCCAGGTATGAAAGGCAGTATTAGTCTTATGAAGAAGGTCACAGCCCCCTTACTAAAAGCACGAAGGGCAAACCCTCGTAAGACCCAACCATTATTTCCACCACTGCAATTGTATAGAAGAATTCTCAGAGCGCATAAGAATCTGCCTACTTTACAAAGAGAATTGGGGGATAATTACGTGAAAAATGAATTCAAGTTGCACAAAGATACAGACAACCCTCTCCATATTGTCGGCTTTCTTGCTAGTTGGCAAGATTACCTGCATATGATATCGAAAGGAGATTGGATAGAAGGCAGCTTAACATCAGATGTATTGGAAAAGTTGTCGCCTGAGCAAGTTGTGCAGCTTTATGAACTAATGAAGGAAACGGAGCAGGTACGTAAAGCTGATGAAAAATCTGAAGAGCAAGAAACCCAACTAACTTCTCAGGCTAGCAGCACCCATCATTAAAGAACGTTTGGATACACTATATATGCCTATCAATTCTCTTTTATATATCATTTTACACGGTATATGCGCGATGAAATTTTTGATGTTTTATTTGTTCGAAGTTTTAAAGCGGTCGTCGATGAGTGAGGTGCTAGAAGGTGAAATAAAAAATCGTACATCTGACAGAAAGCCTCGTTATATTCATACGGCCACTGTAATATGAGCGTGCAGTCTGCAGATATTTCCTGCATGAAAAATGGCTTTCTAGTGATACCTTTTAAACTATCGAAGCACAATTCACTGCCCGAAGAGGATACTGCTTTCCACTACATGTTTGCCAAAAAACATCAATCGAAATATGAAAATGAACAACATAGTCTTTTCATCATCAATATTCCATTGCTGACCAATTTAGATAATTTGAAGGCTGCTTTTAATGGGATATGTTCGAGGTTCGATACCGTTTCTCACATAGAGAATCTACTTTATAACGATGAGTTCGCTTTACAAGAAGTTGATTTGTCTTACTTGACCTCTGATTTGATGTCTACCAAAAACACTCAAGAAACTAGATACACTCCAAGAAATACTGCACTACTAAAATTTGTGGATGAAGCCAGCGTTGAGAACTGTTGGAGCGCTTTGAGAAAATATTCCACTGATAAACCAGAATCTCGCATAGAGTGGGAATATAACTCCCCTTCAATAGCCACATTTGTGAATTTTTACAAGCCTTTGGATGTCGATTATCTGAAAGAAGACATTTTTACACATATGAACACTTTTGAACAACGTGAACAGGAGGCACTTGATACTATTCAAAGTTCAATAGTTGATGAAGACGGTTTTACATTAGTCGTCGGAAAAAACACCAAATCTTTGAATTCTATCAGGAAAAAGATCTTAAACAAGAATCCATTATCAAAACATGAGAATAAAATCAAGCCACCATCCTCAGTGGATAAAAAAGGTAAACAGGATTTCTATAGATTTCAAATCAGAGAACGCAAAAAACAAGAGATTAATCAACTCCTGAATAAGTTCAAAGAGGATCAAGAAAAAATAAAGATAATGAAAGCAAAAAGGAAGTTCAATCCTTATACATAGGGCGTACGTATAATATTATATTTAGAGCATGCTATGTGGCGTCGCACAAACTGTTACAACCTTCCCCCTGGCGTAACATTTTCCCCGCCTATACTCAGTTCTTCAAAGTCCCCTCGCCTTCTTAGCATGATAGCAGGGTGCATACCTTGTTGTTTCAACTTTTTAAATATCACTACTGGTTTTTCTTCTAAATCCAATACCCTTTCTTGATCGCCATAGCAAATAACGAGGACGTACTGTCTCCAATCTTGGTCACTCAGATTATGTCTCTTCATCGCATTCTTTAATATACGTTCGCAGGAATCTTCTTTAGAGGCACGTAGTTGCTTTAAAGGTTCGTTTGAAGCCGTAGTGGGGATACCAGAGCCTTCGCTATTGATATTTGTAGATATTGATCTACTAACAGTTGGCTTCGATAATGAGCTTGTTTTACGTGAAATTGCAGACGGTAAGGGCGTTGGTACAGCGATATGTGTCCCTAGAGAATCCCCCAAATGATGAGGACCATCGAAATAATCGCCTGGTGTTTGTATCTGATGAGGAGTATGCTGCAATGTGGCTTTCGGGCTTACATTTGAGTTCTTGACTATTTCCAGAACATCGACTCTCAATCTAGTGTACTGCGATTGAAAGTCTTGCAGCCTCTGAGATATGGTTGAATATAAATTTTTCAATGCTACCACCATATTTTCCTGCTGTTCCTGCATCTTCGAATCAGCATCACCGTCATGTTGAAGTTTATTAAGTGAAACCTTCAATCTAATCGCTTTGTTGAGATCGGATTCACATAACTCCTTACAATCATCAAAACTCAATTCTGGCAGTAGTTCCCCTCTAATATCGTTCGATAGTACTTGCTCAACTAAGGGGTCGTCCTCGGAAATATCCAAGGATGAAACACACCATTTTATCACCTCCTTCACTGACCACTTTCTAAAGTCCTCACTGACAATAGCTGTTTGTAAAGTAGCATTGGGTGACTCGGTTGAACTCTCCTGCTTTTCAGACATCTATTATACAATTTTTCCCTAATTTTATCCAGCAATATCAAGTATTTTTCATTTCCTCAATAAATCAATTACTTTTACAATATCGTGCGGCAAACTAGAAAAAATGGTAATTCAATATTGGATCACGAAGAATATCTAAATTAAATACAATTGAAGTACCTGCTATTTACAAATCTATATAATTATTTACATTGGAGGATTGGGCTCAACAGTTTTAGCCTTTTTCAGGTACAGGATTGACGAAACAGTACAATTAGCCAAATAGAGCAATCTCTAACGCTCTTGCCATATATCATCAGAGCTGCCCCTTTGGGCCTTATTTTGTTCAATTTGTTGCTTGTACCATTTTTGCACCTTGATGGGATCCTTGCCGTTCATCATACAGAATTTTAATTTTCCAAGTTGTTTTTGACATGCATTAAACTCACCATACCTATAATAAGTACGAAATTGGCCACCAAGAGAGTAGCAAACAGTTAACTGATCGAAGGCCTCCATGCACTTCATTGTGCTAGGGTATTTAGTAGACATGTTTTCTAAGTTATCTTTGCCGCTGTAGCCGTTGCTCTTTGTTTTAATTTTGCTGCAGAATTGTTGTAATGTTCCAGAACATGGTTTTGCTCGCTGCTTACCAACTTTATTCAAATCGTGTTTAGAAGCAAAAAAGTTGTTGCCGAGCTTTAACACCCCCCTTCAAGTACAAAGAGATGTTGAGAAATTGTAATAAATACCTCTCAGCAGCTATCAAATATCGACATTTCACAAATTCAAAACAGATACGTAAGATACCCGCTACCATGTCCAGTAAGAACGAGAATAGCCAAAATTGGAACCCAAAGTTGACACATGAACAGCTACTAATCCTCAGAGACAAGCAAACAGAGAGCCCTCATACCGGTGCGTATTTGAATAACAAGGAGCAAGGTATATACCACTGTGCGAACTGTGATTCCCCACTGTACTCCAGTGGTACCAAGTTCAACTCCGGATGCGGTTGGCCAGCATTTTATCAAGAAATTTCTAAGGACGCATTGACGTATAATCGTGACAAATCCTTTGGAATGACAAGGACGGAGATATGCTGCGGGAAATGTGGCGGCCATCTTGGACATGTTTTTGAAGGTGAGGGCTGGAAAGAAAGGTTAGATTTACCTAGTGATAGCAGACATTGCGTGAACAGCGCTTCATTGAGTTTCAAGAAGAAATGATTAATTTTTTTTTTAATTCTACATAAAGGAGTTCTTATAGTTGACAGTTGTTTCTTTTAAAAGAATATATTAAGGTATGAAGATGTGTATAACACATCTCCTTTCTTCAAATCCTATTATGATCGCCAAATGGATTTGATGCGGTAGATGGTTGCGCAGAGGCGAACGAGCGAGAATCGCCACCAAAGTCATCATCATCATCATCGTCATCACTATTTTGATCTTCATCTTCATCATAATCGTAATCTTCGCTACTGACATCATCCGAGCGACCACTTTTCTCATCGTACTGAGTCAGCGCTGTTACCAGTTGATCATTGGCATGAATTAGACTACCAAGGAATTCCCCCTCCGTGACTAGCTGCAAATACCTTAAGACTTTTCTTCTCAAAGCTCTTGCTTGAATAAACTTGGACGTGGCTTCTTCATCGTCCGTGGATTTTTTATTCTGAGGCAATACCATCAAGGCATTTTGCAATGCAATGGCCGTAGCGAGACCATCACTGATAAGCAAACGAATTGTTGGAGCTGCCTTCCTCATATCAATTTGCGGAATCCTATACAATTCATCCGGACTAGCATTAGAAGCGTATATAGACTCATCTGCTCGATCTTCCATGAAATTCGATCTTTCCGTTTGACGTCTATTCGAGTAATGTCTTTTGACCCTCTGCCCCAATGTGATCAGACTACCATAGCTTCGGCTTGATTGCTTCCCACTCGAAACGATATATTCGTACCAACTAAAGACATATTGTGCACATTTTCTCACAATTTTGGAACTGTATTTGTTGCCACGAGAATCGGTCACGTTACCCAAAGCAATCCCCTCCACTCTGTCAATTAGTTTGTCGTCATTATAAAGCGCACTAAACGCTATACCCTGAGAAATAAACAAATCCAGTAAATCCAACGAGCGAGATTGTTGCATTTTATTCCCATACTTCAATTTTTTCCTGAGCGCTCTAGCTGCCTCCTCTTGGTTGGTCACGTTGTCATAGTCGTTGTTCGGATTTCTGATTAGACCTACCAATGTCCCCAGTTCCACCTCCAAAGTATAATCTTGCGTCGACACATCTCTATCAATTGTGTCGGTGATTGAAGTATGCGGATGATCGGTCAAGAACCCCATGTTTAGACCCTTCTTATCCTCTCTTTGTTTATCTCAAATCCCACATATGAGAGGCAACCAACCACTTGCTTGTATCCCCTTGCGAGAGCTCCGGCGCTACCAATCGCTTACCCGGCCGCCCAACCCTTTCGAGGGCAAGCTGTTTGAAAAATGTGCTTTTAGTTAGGGCAGAGGAGGCACAGCTAGGGCGTTTTGTCTTGTCTTGTCGAACTGGTAAGCATATCCCTTATCCCAGCACAATAGGGATACAGAACGCATAATGAACGCAGTTGAAGCAACAACGAAGGCCATGACGCAAACGCTTCGAGCAAACTTGTGTATTTAAATCACACTCGTTTCGGAATATCACAAGTTTACGTACGTTAGTAAAAGTATATATATAGTTTATCTCGTAGCACTGTATGAATTTCGATTTGAGTTCTATAATCCCACTAGTCATCATATTGTTGGTCACTAATTTATTAACAAGAAGAGTTTTCAGTTCAACATTCTCGAAGAAAATGGTCTCTCAAGATACTGTCAAGCACGTTAAAGATCTCATTGCTCAAAACAGGGTTTTTGTTGCTTCAAAGACTTACTGTCCATACTGTCAAGCAAGTTTGAAGACTTTGTTCGAGGAGTATAAGGTTCCAAAACAGAAATCTTTGGTCTTGCAGTTGAATACAATTGATGATGGAGCTGACATTCAGGAAGCTCTATTTGAAATAAATGGTCAAAAAACAGTACCAAACATTTACATTGATGGAAAACACATTGGTGGTAACAGTGATTTGCAAGAATTGGCATCTTCTGGGGAACTAGAGAAACTCTTGAAGAAGGTATTGGCCTAAGCCCTATGAGAACGATATATTAGTATGGATTTATATTTATTTACGTATTGTGAAGCAATAAAGAGCCGATTCATTTATTAATAAACTAGTAGTGGCTTTAAGCAAAGATGATAGAGCCTACTAAGACGGCGGCGTATGTCCACATGTTGTTGAAAGAATAGGTGGATGCTCCCATACCCTCGTAGGAAGTAAGGATAACGCTTGTTTGCGATTGCACGGAGGAACTAGCACCGGAAGCTGCGACTTGAGCTAGAGTGGTTGAATATTGAACGATACTTCCGCTGGTGGTACCAGTTGAAGCACTGGCGGAATTTGCGGACACTGTGCCTTCGGATACTGCGTAAACAGTGGTGTAGACACTCTCTGAGCCATTGTTGGTGGTTGTGATAACTGTCTCGGAAGTTTCTGCACCTTCAGATACTGGGCAAATAGTGGTGTAGACACTCTCTGAACCGTTGATGGTGGTTGTGACAACTGTTTTGGAAGTTGCTGTGTCTTCAGATACTGGGCAGATAGTAGTGTATACACTCTCCAAGCCATTGACGGTGGTTGTGACAACTGTCTCGGAAGTTTCCGTACCTTGAGTCTCAGCTGCCTCGGTAGTTGAGTAGGTCGTGGTGTACACGATCTCTGCACCATTTATAGTGGTAGTAACTGTCGCCTTTGTTAAAAAGGTTGTAGCTGCGGTACCAGTAGCAGTGGCAGAAGCTGAATATTGCGTTGAAATTGGATAAAAGCTAGTGTAAACCGATTCAATTCCACTTACAGTAGAAGTGATTTCCTGAGCGACCGCATAAACTGCTTCACCTTGTGCAACTGTAGTGAGTGGACAGTAGGTGGTGAAAAGCGTCACGACACCGTCAACAGTGGTAGTAGCAGTAGACAGAGCTTTAGAGGGGGCCAATGGAACTGAAGAGACAACAGTAAAAGTTTGAGATCCAGTTGTGGTAACTTGGGAGCTTGGGACAGAACCTGGTACTGAGCTCGAGAGAGTAGAACCAGAAACTGAACCGGAAACTGAATTTGAAGAGACTGAAATTGAACCTGAAGAGACTGAAACGGAACCAGAAGAAATTGAACTGGAAGCAGAAGTAGAAGTAGAAGTAGATGAAGATGAAGATGAAGATGATCCCCCGGCTACTGGGCAGGCTTGAGCATTTGTAGAGGTCCAAGTTAGTGCATTACCGTTATTGTCCATCAAATGGAAAACATCGTACTGATTCCAGGACAATAGAGTGTTGTCTGTAGCGCCGTCGGCAGCATAGACAACCATACCGGATGAGAGTATGTTACAAACATCAGCTGTTTCAGCGTCGATGGTAAATTGCAAACCTTCTTCATTTGGGCTCACTGATACCAAATCATTACCATCTCTGAAATAATATGCAACAGTTATTTCATCTTCATAGGTAATTGGAACAGTGAAAGTTGTGGCAGCCTGTGCTAAAGAAGCAGCACTTAAGGCAAAGAAACTTAACAGTGACTTGGATAGCATTATAAGTATATCTCTTTGTTTTATTTTGGACAATTACTAATTTGAATGGAAAGGAAGGCAAAATGAATTTTAGGAAATAGGTAAATTCATTATATATACCATCAGCAAAAGAGAGCTGTATTCAAGTGTTGCATTGCTTGGCTTCCAGTATTCTGTACGAAAATAATTAACTTTTACATCAAGCAATCTTAATAAAGTACGCGTTTTAGGTAACATAATTCATGCTGGGTTGCCTAAGGAACAATAATATTTTTCAACACCTTAGTTTTGACCCTTGGATTACATTGTTTCCTGTTTCCTCTTCGGGCTTTTAAATTTTTCCTACATGCCTGTTTCAGGCACACAACCAAACGATGTCGCGCAGAAATTTCATCCTGCCATTTTATTTATTTTCGTTTGTAGACATTTGTCTTGAATCTCTCAACTTCCCTAGTACAAAAATTCTCCTTGCTTTGTTCAAATCTTTGCAAAACACTAATTTCAGCTATACGTCACCTTACCATGCGCTGCTTTTCACAACCATATTACTACTTATGACAAGCAATAGGACGGATATAATAAAGCAAGCATTATATTTGAGGATAAGCCAAGCAAGATCATATGAAAATATCAATTGAGCTTGAATTTGAATATGTAAATTACTGCATCTTCCTATCTACATGAGCGGATTATCGCCTCGTTTCGCCTAATTTACTCCAAAGTGCTCTCAAACGCTTCGCGGGCAGTGCTAAACCATTGTGACCCACCAAATTCTGTTTGCGGCACTATATCCTTCGCTTGCTTCTTTTTGGGCCAAGTGTCCTTTTTAGAGATCGCTGGACGTTTTTTAGTAGCCTCCACTACAGATACAGCATAAGACATCGGTAAAATTTTATCTTCCTCCTTCTCTCTATCGATCCATTGAGTGATCTTTCTTGACATTTCTTTAAGATCATCCATTCCTGACTGTTTTCTAAAATTAACATCACACATATGCATAAGAAGTTGTAAGGTGTAATGGGCATCATTTCCAGCGTTATGCAGGAATGCATGCGGTATTTGGAATAATCTCAAGAGACGACCCAGGTTACTTCCTTTACTACCATAGCAGAATCTAAAAAGTTTTTCAGTATCCAATATAAAGATCGGTTCACCCCTTTTAGGCTTTTCATTGGGACAGAATTTTTGTAGCGAGTGATCTATGCTATCCTCAGCTGGTATTTTTATGCCCATTTTCCTTAGCCACCTTATGTCGCCCTGCACATTGTGACCGACAAAAGCACGCGACCACGACTGATCCTCAACGGTCTGAGGTGTCATATAATAATTAACTAATGATTGAACAAACTCCACGCACTCGTGCAAACTTAAAACCAAGCTTTCTCCTAACAGATAGCAATCCTTAAAGTCACACACCCATTTTTTATTTCTCAATGGTAATGCCTCGGATATTATCAAATGATAATTTCTTGTCAGTGGCACTAACGAGTTGGCATTCTCTCTTGGATCATAAATAGATATACCAATCTCAGTCACAACATTGGAATCAAATTCATACGCTTCCACATCCATGGAAAAACATATAGTTTTTCGCGATGTCATAAGACGTATACTATTGCAGAGGTACTCAAAATTTGGAGTTCCTGGAGCTGCATAAACAGTTGGATTATGATCCTCTTTAATCTTTCTCAAGTACTCTTCATACTTCTTTTGGAATTTCTTCAAATTCATTTCCTCGTTCGATCGAACTAGGCCCTCCCTACCATTTGGTTTTTCCAGATAAGAAACACAATCTGTTTCAATTTCAGCATTGACCTTTTCTGCTTGCTGACTATGTTCCAGCTTTGTTTCTTCTTCTCTATCAATTTTTTTCTTTTTAATCTTTGAATCTTTAGATGGTATGTCAGGAATTGATCCATATTGGTCCTTCCACTCTTCTTGTGCAGCTAATAACTTTTCATTCAGGTCACGAGTGCTTTCCACATTTATTTGTTGGTACTTCGTTCGTACATTCTTCAAGTAAGCATCGAGCGTCTTTCCCATTAATGATCCAGGATCTAATTTAGAAGTGTAACATACATTATGCAGTTGAGCAAAATGTTCAAATTCATCAATCCACGTCTTCTTTTTTTTCCCTACCTTATTCGAAACAGTGGAGCAGGCTTGCTTATATATCCCGATACCAGATTTTATCGAAAGCGGTAGCCCTCTGACATTTTGGCGTTTCCTCACTGTGTTCATATGAACTGGTTGTGCAGTGTTAAATCCTGGCTCGGCTGCCGAATATCCTGACAATCCCCTTATATTCCCAGAATGAGACATAGTCCTAGATATGCTCGGTTTCATATGTGGAATTATCCACTAGAAATACAATGCGAAGCCGATAATCAAACAACAGTTGGCATTTGTTTTGGTGGGATTGCTCCCTGTAGGTATAACTGACATTGCATCTGACAATAAAATAAAATTTGTGCCCGGTGTACGGGTCTACCCAAGCACAAAATTTTTCATTTTTGGATCAATCCTGAAGTCTGGGATTAAATTGAAAAAATTTTCTACAATCGATGACTTTAAAGCTCACTTTGCCTTTCTTCCGTTGCAAGGTGGCGGACCAGTCACTGTATCTTTCATAGTTTCTTCATCCAAGGTTTCTATCACTCATTTGGTGGTTCTACTTATTGCATTTTTTATCATTATCTGTTACGCTTCTACATTGAAAGACGTAGTGTTCCTCGGCTGATCTCTATAATTAAGTGTTTCCTCAAAGAACCCCTGCAGCAGCAACCGACAATTGAATCAACCAAAAAACCACATCACTATGTCTACGGAGAGTACGCCCAGCATATCGAAAGAAGCCTCTCCCGTGAAAGAATCTGTTGAATCTCCTAATGCATCTTCGTCCTCAGAGAATGTGCAAGAGGAGCAAAATGATAAGAAAAAACAACCAGTTTTGACACCAGCTCCCTTACCAACAAAATCACCATGGAAATCCGTTTCAGCAGACATTCCGATATCCACTATTCCTGTGGAGACATTAGAACCAAGTAAGAAAAAGAAAAATAAAAGCACAGCTCCCGTTATTAAATCGAACTCTACCACGAAATGGGTTCCAATGAAAGCTTCCTTTGTGGTTTCTGGTTCTAAAAGGCCCGGAAGTGGATCAAAAAAAAACACTGTCAAGAGTTATGCTAATGGTAATAGCAAATCAAATAATACTTCTGCTTCCAAAAAGAAAAAGCAACAACAACAATCCAAAAAACAGCAACCAAAGTCTAGTAATGACCATGAAGAGAAGAGTTCAAAGGGTGAAACCTCACTTGCTGCGGAAAACTTAATCAATGAAAGCAGTGCGCAAAAAGGTTTGGAGGACGAACAAAATGTACAAGCAGAAAATTTGGCCAACGAAGAACAACCTGAAAGCCCAATGATAAGCAATCAATATTCCTCAAACCTTGGTGAAAAAGCTGGACAGCATCAGCAGAGAAGACATAACCATAACAATCAATTTCAGCATTACGCTCATCAACAAAATGGCTTTCCAAGAAGGAGATATTACAATAACTACAACAATAACGAAGCATTTAAACAACAAAATTTTCCATCAAATCCACAACAAGCAAAAAATACTTTTATGCCTTACCAAGGCCGCGTTCCACGCTCATTCAACCACAACACTCATCCAAGATATCATCAACAACCTCCGAGCCAACAACAAATGGCACCAGTGTACCAACAATATTATCCTATTGATCCAGCTGTCTTAGCAGTCAATAGCATTGCTAAGCAAATTGAATACTATTTTAGTACGGAAAACCTGACAAAAGATAACTATTTAAGATCAAAGTTGTCGAAAGAAGGTTATGCTTCATTAGCGCTTATTGCCAAGTTTTACAGAGTGGTCAACATGTCATTGGGGGGTAATCCCGATTTGATTTTGGCTTCCTTGAGAGAAATTGTCGCGGATGAACACGCATCTGTGGAGGTGGCTGTTGGTTCGATTGTCAACCCTGAGCATCTTGGCAGCAATTCAGAGGTCAGCGAGGTAGAAGATGAATCTCCTTTAACTAATTACTTCATTCGCTCCAAGGATTGGCCCAACTCGTTACCAGAAAAGTTTTCAACTGTTGTCAGTATTGAAAGGACTTTGAAAGGCAATGCATTAGATGAATTCATGATAAACCTGGCCCCAATACCATTACAAGCACCAATTTACGAAGAAACAATGAGTAGACTTGAAGACGATAGCTTGAAAGCGTTAGATAAAGAAGCCTCAATGAGAATGACGAATGGAGAAGAAGATTTGGATGAAACACACTAGTGAGAAATACAGTTTTAATGGGTTTTTTCGTTCGAGCAGCCATCACCAGAATATAAACTGTCATGAATCATGGATTACGAAAGACCTCATTAAAGTTCAAACGTTCAATGACTATAGAAGGTACTTGCTATCTTGATCAAGCTATGCAAGAAATGTTCTGCCTGCAATTTTTTGAGTTCAAGGTTTGGCCCAGATAATGAATGTAAAGATGCAGTGATGCTAATTCAATAAAGCCAACCTCGGCTTGGCGTTTTAAAGTCACTTTGGACATCATGAATAAGAGGCGCTCGATTTATAGGCTTTTTTATCACTTTTTTTGCCTACGTATATATTTTTAAAATCATAAATAAGAGCCTCTTTTGACTAAGCGGAATTGCACTGATAGCGTTTGTATCGAGTGCTTATTCGAACAAAAGTATTTTGTAAGCGCTTGGCTTTTATAAAGTAACAAATTTCTTCTCCGGCACTGCGTGCGCCTTTCATGACATTTATTTTGCAACAAACAAATTCGTTTGAAGAATCCATCTAAATTAACTCACCGATTAGAATTGACTTTTGCAACTACCATCTTAAAGGGTGCAATGACTTATGATGCCTTGCCAGATGATATTGCTTCACCAAGCGCTCGTATAGAAATACCTTTGTTAGTTCGAAAGACAAAGAATAACATAAGGGGTTGGTACTTTTATTCCTTTTCAAGCGAGCCATTCGCAGTTTCAGCTGTTGCTACATATATTCCTTTACTACTGGAGCAGTTTGCTCGAATAAATGGCGTTAAGGTAGATGACCATTCCTTAAGATGTACATCAAATCATGATAAATGTGTCCTAGGTTTATTTGGCGACAAAATCTATATTGATACTTCAAGTTTTGCCCTGTATACGTTCTCGATAAGTGTCCTATTTCAAACATTGCTTGTCATAACTGTATCAGGATTGGTAGATGTTTGGAAAACTGTCAAATTTAAAAGTAGAGTACTAATATTATTTGGTGTTATTGGGTCTTTATCGCTTGTTGCTATTTCGCAGCTTAATGTTACTCAATATTATTGGCTTCCAATCCTTTGTATCATTGCAAATTCCTGTTATGGAGTCGTCAATGTGGTCGGAAATTCTTTATTACCTGTATTTGTTTCCGATCTCATTAAAACAGATCCGGCAGAAGCTACTACAAACGTTGATAACCTTACTGCCACCATAAGTGGATGTGGTGCCAGTTTAGGTTATTGCAGCGCTCTTTTAGTTCAGATTGTTTCGATTCTATTGATTAGCAACAGTAAGTCTCAAGATAACATTCAACTAGCGACATTATTTGTCGGAATTTGGTGGATCTTCTGGCAATCCCCGATGGTTTGGCTGCTACAGGATTTAAAGCCAACTTTAACATCTCATTCAGAAGAAGCTCATTCTCAAGCCAATTACCACTCATCGTTCAAACTTGAATATATGAAGTATGGTTGGTCATCTCTTTTTGAAGCTTTGAAACACGCCAGACTCTTGAAGGATGTGGTAATCTTTCTAGTCGGATGGTTCATTATAAGCGATTCTCTCACTACCATAAACTCAACTGCAATCCTTTTTTCTAAAACAGAATTGGGAATGAATACTTTAAGTCTAATTGTCATCAGCATCCTGACCATGCTCAATGCTATTCTTGGTGCATACTTTATTCCCCGCTTTATTGCACAAAAATTCCATTGGTCTTCACAAGGGACATTAATATATATCATTTGCTGGGCAAGTGTTATTCCATTTTACGGTATTTTGGGATTTTTGTTTCAAAATATTGGCCTGAAACATCAATTTGAGATGTACATAATGGCCATATGGTATGGTGTTTCTTTAGGCGGTTTATCGGCTGTCTCTCGATCTGTTTTCAGTCTAATTATACCCAGAGGCAAAGAGTCGACGTTTTTCAGTCTATTTAGTATCACTGACAAGGGATCGTCTATCGTGGGACCGGTCCTAGTTGGATTCCTCACGGATAAAACCCACAACATCAGGTATTCCTTCTATTTGCTTTTTGCACTACTAATATTATCTCTTCCTATATTCAACTTATTAGACGTTGCCAGGGGCAAGAGTGAAGCGGAAGAGTTAGGACGAATTGATGGGGAACTACAGGAGGAACAGAGGTAATTGCATTCCAAATTGCAGTCACCAAAGGCTAACCAGGTAAATTATTTTAACATTTTTTTATATATTAATGAAGACGTTTATATATCCATCGGCTATTCTTTTCCTACCCTCCATATTTTTATATAACCATCATCACCTCCTGAGGCGAACAGTGTTTTATCCACAGGACTCCAAACTACTATGTTACAATTTTTCCCGAATTTCTTCACACTCCCATTAGGAACAGGCCTCTCTGAAACGTGTGCTGTAAGGACACCAATTATGTTACCGTTAATTCTATCCCATATATACACCTTACCATCTTCTGATCCACTAGCCGTTAATTTGTTGTTATACCCAAAACATGACCTAATTATATATTGTTCCTGCCTTTGTCCATAATATTTCTGCACCAAAATTTGTTCCTTGAAGTCCCAAAGTTGAAGTTCATTCGACTGCAAACTTACTAGAACCAAAGAGGCTAGAGGATTATTATGATCTTGAAACTGTGGCAAAGAAATGCATGTCATTCTCCTTTGAACATTTAGTCTGGATACGCGGGGTAGTAAAATTTTATCCAAGTTCAGTTCGTTTTTCTCAATTTTATCGTTACTTGGAAACTGTGACAAATCGTACACATCAATATTCCCTTGGTGAGTCATCAAAATTAAGTACTTATCGTCAGCAGTAATTTTCAAATCGTGCACGCGGGGAAACTGTTCATCTGAAGGCTGATTAACTCCATTCATGCCGTTTGACGGAGCACAAGTGGAACCTGATAATTTAAATAAAATCGTTTTCTTGTCCATGTCATAGATGGCTACCTCACGATCCGGTGATCCGACGATAAATCTTCCTTTATGCTCTAAAGTATGAAACCAATCACAGCACCATATCCTTGGGGGGCCACCACAATTATTTGGTGCTACTCCAGTAGCAGCGGCATTCCCTGGAATCTGAAATGAATCTATGGGCTGAATAACTTCAGCGACAACGCCATTTTCTATTTCTGGGTTGATGTTAGTAGATTCACCGTTAGAATGAATGTCGTAAATGTTCGCCATTTCATTAAATGGACAGGAAACCATATATCTGCTGTCAGGAGAAAAAGAAAGATATAACACACATTGATCATTGCCAGCCAGGACTTTGTAAACTTGAAAGTCATTCTCAACATCATATATCAAAATCTTCCGGTCAGTTAAAGAGTCCGCAGAAGCACTGGCCAGATATTTACCATCAGGTGAGAATTGCAGGTACCATATTTCATCTACGTTTTGTACTAAAGTTTTTTCCTCTAAAAATTTCAACTGCTGGAAATTTGAAGTATTGTCCTGTAGCAGGTTAAATTTTCGATTCACTGAGCTACCACTTCCGCTTTCGCCAAGCATATCATCCTGATTTTCTCCTATATCTGCTTCCGTATTCATGTCATTATCATCCGCTATATAAAAAACGTCCTGTGAGCGTTGATATTTGATCGCTTGCTTTAGTAAGGTTATTAGGCGGCCTTTCGGGACTAAATCATTCGGATTAATGTAATCTGAAATTTCTTCTATTAGTGTTTCCCTTGATCTACTTAAAGAGCCTTGCCACATGGAAGAACGCTGTGTGGAGTCTATAGGGCTCGTTAGAACAGTTGTCATCTCTCTTAGGAGGTTATCTGGTGTAAAAGTGGCGTCTTCATCCAAAAAGTCATTCTCCAAAGTGAGCAAAGAGTCCCAAAGTTGTATAAATTTACGAAGAATATTTCGCAAAAACAATACTGCCGTAGGGGAGTCATTTTGGTCAAAGATTAATTCCAAAAAAATTTCTCTATTAATAAGTACCATTATTTCAACGATGCTAATGAGTTGAACAGCTGTCTGTGCGTCGAGGTTTTTACCTGCAGGTGGTAGCAAATTTTCGAAGTTCTTCAGCTCTTGCTGCTGCTGAGCGATCGTTCTTGGCCAATCTGTACCTTGAGATATGATGTTTTCAATTTTCATCGAATTATCATCATTCACTGCAGTTGATCCACTTCCTTGAGAAGAGGGTCTGTGTGCGTGGTAGTTGTTACCATGATTTCCATCAATAAATAATGTCCCGTACTTCAAAGGTAATTGTGAAAGTAATGCTACGGTAATACGGCCGTACTTCCCATTTCTAATAATGCTAAATAACTTTTGTACGACGGAGGATTCCACCTGTAGGCCCCCACTTTCCTCTTGTAGTGCCAACGCAGAATTGTTATACCCTAGCTCTTTCAGGGCGTGGAGCAAAAGCTTTGCAAGTTGTTCCTTATCAAAGGAATTTATATTGATCTGCTCCTTATCGTTTGAATGAGAAGATGTCAGTGGAGAATCGTTTGAAGCAGCTATTCTAGACTTTTTCATTTTACCTGTGTACAATGGTATGAATACGTCCGGATTTTCGTTATCCGGGGAGGCTCCGTATGATAAAGGCATGATATTTGCTCTACTCTTGATAATTTTCTTGAAGTCCTGCTTCTAATGTAAGAAGTGCATTTTAATGTGTGTAGTCGCTTTTTCGTGAATGTAATATACGTCGGTTGAATTCTTTAGGGGAGGGGCTGCAGTACTGTCCTCACTTCGCGAGGAAATTCTACCATGGGATGGTACGAAAGCTAAGTAATCATAAAGTTATACATTAAAAAGATACATATTAAAAAGTATTTACTGATGGATCTATGCAACCAACGCACATAATGCGGCGCCTACACCTGAACCATCTTTGGCAATACGTAAATGAACCTTACGTTCACCATCGGATCCAATGGGACTTAAAGACAAGGCATGTCTCAACATGGATCTGAATCCTGGGTAATACTCTACTACAGAACCGTCACAGCCAATTTCTACTTCACCATGGTACCTCTTATTTAAGGCATTGGTTTTGATCAAAATTGCCGCGATTGGGACAGCAGCCAGGTAAGCCGATCTACGAGAGATGGCACGGACCAACCTTTGTACTTCTATGCGCTCACTAGGAGTTGTTGGTAATCTTAAACTCTGTAATAAAGATAGCTCCGTTTCACGTAACCCGGTTGAATCATCAATTTCTATGTGCGATAAAACCTCACTCGATAGCTCGAATGGAGTCTTTAAACGATGTGGCAATTGTGCGTAAGAACGGTATTGATTCAATATTAAACCTTGAGAATGCAAATCAACAAGCATATTTCTCAACAGCTCCCCTAAGAACATACCAGAAACACGCTTTTCAAATAAATGAAATCCCGGGTTCGCGGATAGCTTTTGATCAATATCGACATCGTATTTTGAAGAAGGTAAATGTTTCAACTCGTTATCAAAGGACCCCCATTCGGTATTAATAACCATGTGAGTCTTACCCTCATGTAACAGGTTAGCCCGAACATCTTCTGGGAGTTTGGTAATATTCGTGATTTTTTCCATGTAGCAACCATTGGTACCAGTACCAAATATACATCCAATGACAGGTTCAGATATTTCACCGGAAGAAAGTGAATCGGCAGTACCAGAACTATAGCAATGAGACAAAAAGGTTCCAACGGTATCATTAGTTAAAGCGACAACGTTGATCATGTTCAAACCCTGAATGTTCAATTGTTCCTGGTATAATTGAACGACATCCTTACCAATGGTATCACGAATCTTAAAGCCTTTAGTCCATCTAATCAAAGTACCAGAGCCTAACGACTTTTGATCAATGGGGTAGGAAAAAGTGAAACCCATTTTCAAGGGCTTTGCAGTATCTTTAGCATGCTCTTCCAAAAGCTCTGGATGATATTTTCTCATAAATGCTACCGTACGACGAGCCAAATACTTAAATAAATCTTCACTTGTAACACTATCATCCTCCAACAATTCATCTGGAATTTTTGATTTCATTTGTTGCAAAGTAAAAGTATGATCACCACCCAAATCCACAGAACACACTCTAAAGTTGGTACCACCCAAATCCGCAGCTAAGAGAACTCCCTTTTCGGTACCATTGGGTTTTCCGGTGACATATGAAGGAATCATAGGTAAACCTTTAGAAGTACCCTCGGTCTCGCCTTCTTCAAGAGGTTTCAAACCTTTTTCCATCGATTCAATGAAGTATTCCGTCAAATCTTTCAGCTTATCGGCATCTACTGCAAATTCATCGCAGATTGCATCAACCTTTTGAGTTAAAGCTCTTGCAGTGGCTTTGTGCAAGTCATCAAACGACATTTTCGAGAGGTATAGAGATATACGTTAGTAAGAAAAGACTATAAGTTTTATGGGACAAAACGTTCCTTCGAAGTAACAATAACCTATTTGTCTCTACGATACGGGCGTTAGCAAGGAAGTATGCCAGAGTGAGAACTGCTGAAGGAACACCAACTTATATATACAGTACCCCGGTGAGGTTGTTGGAAGGGCTATGCAAGAAAGTGACAACTATCGGAGCGCCAGGGGTCAAGGATCCCGAGCCAGTACAGTACGTACTGCATTTTCGAAGCGAGTTAGAGCAGAAAATCTCGTGGTGTCACGCCCTTCCACCAGAAGAGGTATTCCAGCCTTCATAAACTTCCATTAAGGAAGCATAACGCAAGCAGTTTGGGTCATCGCATTCCTTGACCCCTTGCTCCTTTTGGTAGCTATTCTGCATGAATAGGGGCGGAATCGGAATAACTTCATGTGGGTGGGGTCTTTGAAAACAGCGCTCATTCTGTACGAGAATATGACGTAGTAGTATTTTTTTTCTTGCGTGACTTTCACGTGTTAGTACGTATCTTTCTTTTTTCCCTTTGGAATCTCTCTCTAATGAACTTATAATGGTCTTCATGCAGTGGTGTAAAAGCCATACGAACGTGTAGTTATTGTGAATGAAGTTGGAAACGATTACTTCAGGGCTCTTTAACTAGTGTGTCGCGATGTTTAGAATTGCAAAAAATTTGGTCAAGACTTTAGAGCAAAGTGTACAGGATACCTTATCCCTTTCACAGGACTCAAATCAGCTGGACGCCTTTTTTCAATCAATCCCACCAAATCTATTATTGCCACAACAGTATTCACACTCTCAATTACATGCAGATCAGTTGCAGGTGCAACAGCAATCGATACATCATAGGTTTAATGAGACAGTATCGGGTTTAAGGGTTATTTATGCGGACGAGACACAATTACAACTACAATCGTATTTCGACTACATCGTGGGAATTAATGATGATCCAATTCCTTTAATAAGCAACCAGCATGGTTATTTCTATCCAGACTATAATCAGATTACGCAAATCTTTAATGCTCACTGTAATAATACGTTAAAGTTGAATGTTTGGTCCGCCAAAGGTGGTACATTTAGAGATGAATACATGTCGGTTTTATCGAAGGATGAAACAAAATTAGAAGATGTCTCGTTGTCATCATTATCCATCAAAGATTCCGAGCATAGCTTTCAACCGTTAGGCTTTCGAGTGCAATGGTGTCCACTAATTGCATCGACATTCACTTATCACATTTTGAATCTGAACATTGAACAGGGTCCTGCTGCATTGGCTGGTTTGATTTCAGACGAGGATTATATAATTGGTTGTCAAGACGGTTTGTTAGCCACTGGTGGTGAAACCTTACTGCAAGATATCGTCAGATCAAGAGCTAACCATGATTTAATCTTGTACGTGTATAACAAGGTACATGATTGTGTGAGGCCTATAACAGTTCAAATAGGAGGTGAAGGTAGATTGGGTTGTAATGTGGGATCAGGCTTCCTACATAGAATCCCAACTGCAGTGCAAACGCAAGAAAAAGTACCATCTCATTCCCCTTCTTCCTTTACACTGCAACCTTCTTCAAGCTCCACTTTTGTGCCAAATGCTTTTGTTGCACCACCTGTGCCTGTATCTCAGCCAACAAAGAAACAAGGTCCCGCCATACATCACCCTAAGAAGAAATCTACAGACACATCGTCGACGAATAATTTAATGAACGACTACTTCAAAGAGGGCAAAGATGATACAGCAAGACCTGCAACATTGAAACCCGAAAATTCTTCTTCTGAATTACCACCGCCTCCAACATCATCTGCCAAAAAAGGTATCGATACGTAATATTAGGTTGTTGCTTCTTTAATATATATCAATGCTTAAGCACGCGTTACAATTATGTTTACGTGTTATGTGCTCTCTATTCATTGCGGTAACATCACTTGACGTATGTGGTGTACGCTCTTTCTTTTTTGCCACCTGCCAGCGTGTTCTGAAAAGTTCAACCAACAGAATCCGCGAGGCTATCATGATGTGTAAGCTTATATAACATACCTTTTCTCTCGCACCACTTCGATCAAACTGCAGCATTGTATTATCTCATCATAAGAGATTAGATTTGTGAAGATAAGTACAGTTCAATATGTTGGTAGACAAGAAGATTTTATTTCACTTGGCCACTCTTGTGAGCTCTGCCATTGGCGTAAGCGCTCAAGTGGCTGCTGCTCCAGAGGATTCCGCTGTGGTTAAATTGACCAGCGAGACATTCGAAAGTTACATTAAGGAAAATCCTTTAGTCCTAGCTGAGTTCTTTGCTCCATGGTGTGGACATTGTAAAACTTTGGCCCCTCATTATGTTGAAGCTGCTGGTGTATTGCAGGAGAAAAATATTACTCTAGCTCAAATTGATTGTACAGAAGAACAAGAATTGTGCATGTCACAAGGTATTAGAGGTTATCCAGCCTTGAAATTGTTCAAGGATAATGATTTAGCTAATCCAAAGGATTATGAAGGGGCTAGAACCGCAGAAGCCATCATATCGTACATGATCAAACAAACATTACCTGTCGTTCTGGTTGCTGAGTCGAAGAAAGATTTGGAAGATATTTTGAAAACTGCTTCTCAGCCAGTTATTGTTTCTAACGGTGCTGCTACTTCAAATGAAACCTTTTACAGTACTGCGAACAAATTATCTAGTGAATACGTTTTTGTTTCCTTCCCAGAATCCAAAAATGAGTTATCTATAAATTTACCAAATGATTCTGAACCTATTGTATACAACGGTGACATTAAAGAATTGAAAGAGGTGGCCACTTTAGAAAATTGGCTCAAAGTCGAAGCACTGCCATTTTTCGGTGAAATCACTGGCGAAACTTTTGCCTCTTACATGGAAAGCCAATTACCATTGGCCTATTTTTTTTACGCTAATGATGAGGAATTGGAAGAAAATGTCCCATTTTTCACTGACTTGGCTAAGAAACACCGTGGTAAAATCAATTTTGTCAGCTTAGATTCCAGAAAGTTCGGAAGACACGCTGAAAATTTGAATATGGAAGAACAGTTCCCATTATTTGTTGTCCACAACATGACCAGTAACTTGAAGTACGGTTTACCACAATTGGCTAAAGAAGAATTTGAAAAATTGACCGAAGCTGTCAAACTTGAAACCAAGGACATCAAAAAGTTGGTGAATAATTTCTTGTCTGGTAAGGCTGAGGCCAAAGTTAAGTCCGAAGAAATCCCAGAAACTCAAGAATCCAATGTTTTCAAAATTGTTGGTAAGACCCATGATGATATTATAAAAAACAACAAAAAGGACGTCTTGGTTAAATACTATGCTCCTTGGTGTGGTCACTGTAAAAGACTAGCTCCAATTTACGAAGAACTGGCTGATATTTTGGCTGCTGATGTCGAGGCTAAAGAAAACTTCATTATTGCTGAGGTAGATGCTACTTTGAATGACATTCAAGATGTTGTTATTGAAGGATATCCTACGATCATTTTATATCCAGCAGGTAAAAATGCGGAGCCAATTACCTTCGAATCCCAAAGAGATCTTGATTCATTTTTAGACTTCATTGGAACTAATGCTGGCAATGAAGTTGATACCAAAAGTATCTATGAAAGTTACAAGAGTCAATTGGAGGCTAACAATGAAGAAGCTGAGGAAACCGATGAAGAAAACGAGCATGATGAGTTGTAATCATCCTTTTAGTTCAAATAAATCTTTATGTAACAAACATACATAGCTATACGCATTACTATCGATGGATGCGTTGCACAAAAAAAGTAGAAGGAATACTTTCTGATGATTCATTTCATGGAATGATTCAATTTGTTGGTTCAATTTACCTCTGTATAATGAATTGCCAAAATGGTGCGTTTTGACATCAGTACACCGCTGTAGCATTTGCTTTGTTAATTAAGCATCTGCGGTGGCATATCAAATGTGGCGAACTTGAAATAGTAACGATATAATAAGACTCATTACGACACTCGACTGAAGAAACATATCACCTAATGGCCTTATATACACCACCTGGTAAATCTTCGTCACGTCCCACCGCTAGCGAAGGTGAGAATGACAAAAGAGATGATCCAAAAGATGATATCAACAAGTTTTATGTGCGACCTAGTCTAGGTCTTCGGCTATGGGGCCCCCTAGTGCCAGCCTCTGATAATAAAGTTGGTCTATGGTCTTTAGTTGGTATTCAGACTCTTGTTGGTTTATTTTGCATGTATAGGATAAAAGGTTTGCGGAGTTCTTTCAAAATTGTAAGAAAAGACATTGCCGATATTCCAAGCTTGAATAGGTTCTCTACAACTCATGGTGAATTGGTCATGTCACCTCCAAGGGTTGGAGCAGCTGAACTTTCAGCTCCAGCTGTTGGTCAAAATGTATCAAGTAAGACCTACGATGGCACAAGCTTTGGTGGTGTGTCCTCATTTTTCAAAAGTTCAAGTCATAGCTCGGGTAAAGGATTTTTCCAATCTTTCAACTTTGCCACACTCAGAAAAGTTATATATCTGTTAACAGGGACACTAATCTTATCTCAATCGATGCTCGAAACTTGTAGATTGACGATTTTGAAATACGATCCATGGTGTGAGGAAGCAAAAAGTATTCGGGACAAGAAATTTTTTAATGATATCATACAATTTTACCATGAGGGAATAGATCCCACAAAAGTTAAAGTCAAAGATGCCACAAATGGAAATATCATGCCTACTAATATTCCAGAGGTTAAGCAGAGCGTTGCGTTGGTAAGAGCTCAAGCAGAATCCGAGAATCCAATCATCAAATGGTATGGACCCCTAGAATACAAACCAATGTCTTTCACTGAATATCTGGATAGACTGGAATATCATTTGGATATGTTTGAATTTTTGCAGGATAAAAGAAACATTAAAGAAAGTTCAATCCAGTTTATGAACAACATCACTCATACACAGGCTGAAGTAGAGGGCGTTGTACGGAAAAATGAAGAAAATAGACATAAAATCCATGAAATCGTTTCAAATGCTCAGAAAGGCTCTATGCCACTATCACAAAAAGCACAAGGATATCCCTTGAGAGGAATTGTGTTAGATCCTAGCCAACAGGATGCAAAAAGTCTTGATCTTGAAGAAATATGGACCTTATATGATCCATGGATGAATTTAGCATTAGATACATCCCTCAGTATCAAATTTCTTCCAACAGTAACCCCGAATGAAGTATCCGAAGGAAGCGTCAAGGAGAATCACGATTCTAAGGATGAAACCGAAACAAATACAGAGTGATAAAGAAGCATTGTACTGTTTTTGTGATTATCAATCATCAGCGCTGCAGAATCGTATAATTTGATATGCGTGTTGAAATCTCAGCCCGAGCCGAACGTATTTCAAAACCCACCTTCAGAAAAATGTACATATAATAGCTTAAGCATATAACTCATCATTCTGCATTGTGCCTACATATTTATTATATTATTGTTATTCTCATTGAACAAGCTAATAATTGTATAAGAGAGTATAAAGGAAATGATACTTCCTTCGCTGTTTTTCCTGTCTTCTTTATTGCTGACGAACATAGTGAGTGCAATATATGTTGAGGAAGCTTTTATATCTGATTGGCAATTAGAGAGCATTGGTCCTTATGAATGCATCTTGGGAAATGCCGATCACGAACTACTTATTGTGTTATCAGATTATGACTCTAAAACGTTGGTATCGTTTGTGAATGAAACAAGTGGAGATTTATTATTCAGGCAACAATTGGACTTTAAGGCGGAGGATGCAATGATGGCGAACGACGGTTCACAATATGTCTTGAAAGATTCTTTTGGAAAATTTTTTGCATTTGATGGCTCCTCAGGTTTTCCTTTGCAAGACAATATGACAAATTATCAATTTGCATCAACCTGTACTCCTGATTTGAGTAATGTTAGGATGACGGAGAATTCATTAAAAGTGATTGACGGGGAATCTCAGCTGGAGCTATTTCATGCAGATCTACCTGATTCTTTTAGATCGATCGAATTCTTAAAAACTGATTACATCGGAACTTTACGGGTGCTGTACTCCACTACTGATGCTAAGTATGTTTTCCATTCCTTTGTGAATGGTGAGTTACAATACGAATGGTATAGAGATGAATCTATCAATAATATCACCGCACATACATTTATTGATTTGCCAGATGCGGTACTTGAGACAATTTCACAGGAGCTTTCTGCTGAAAGGAAATTTTCCAATATATGGGAGGCATATCTGTTTAGAGCTGTTAGCGACTGGACAAGAATTAAGAAATTGCTGAAAGAAAATCACTATTCGCCTGGTAAAATCTTAACAAAACTAATGAAGTTTGATAGCAACATATCAAGTGATAAACTGGATGTGAAATTTGGTTTAGCAAAATACCTTGTTGTTGCAACAAGCCAAGGTAGGATCGCAGCTTTAGACCTGAAAAATGGCAATGAGGTTTGGAAATTTGACTCCGGATTGCAAGAAATACTGTTGTTAGAATGGTCTGCAGAAGAAAAAGAGTTCCTTGCATTTGCTAAAGATGGTTCGTATTCTTTTTATAGTGTCAACAATGCCTCACAGCCCGTTTTGAGAGAAACTGGAAGCCTTTATGATGGCAAGATAAACTCTTTGTCACAGTTGAATTTTAATGAATACTTTGTTAAGTTCGAAACCGGTCATAAAAGAATTATTTCATTAGGAAACGATGCCTCTAACAGCACTGTGAAAACTTTCGTTACTGACCATGATAGTAATGGCGTTCATGGCTATATAACAGAGGAGGATGGAAATTTGAAAAATACATGGCAAATCACTGTTGAACAAGATGAAGAAATTGTTGCTTTTTCTGGGAGGGAAAGCACTTCTGTCGTCACTTTAGGGCACGCGCTGGGTAACCGAACTGTACTTTACAAATACCTCTATCCAAATCTAGCAAGTTACGCTGTATTAAATGTGAATACCGGCTACCTGTATATCAATCTTATTGACACAGTAAGCGGTGAGTTGCTTCATACCCAATTTCATGATGATAAAGTCGATGGAGGGTTGCCCATCAATATATTATTTGGTGAGTACTGGTTTTCCTACTCTTATTTCAGCACTGAGCCTATTCCTGAACAAAAGTTGGTAGTCGTCGAACTTTATGAGTCTTTGGAAGCCAATCAAAGAGTTTCTAACTCATCTGCGAACTACAACCCCCTACAAGGCGTGCACAAACCTCAAATTTTGTCAAAATCGTACTTCTTTCCAGAAGTTATCAGAAGAATGGCCATTTCGGCTACCAAGTTCGGCATAACCTCGAAGGCAATTATCCTAGAATTAGAAAATGGGCAGATAACTTATATCTCCAAAGATATCCTCAGTGCCAGACGTGTCGCTGAATCTGAAATGACTAATGATGACAAAAAACAATTTATGGCTATACCATATGTGAGTACAATACCTATTAACGACCATTTTATTATCACACATTCAAGAAGTATGCTCGTGGGAAATAATGCCCAGTTGGTTTCTATACCAACAAACCTAGAGTCCACGAGTATTGTATGTGACATAGGTTTCGATGTGTTTTGCAGCAAAATCTCGCCTTCTGGGCAGTTTGATATAATGAGTCCTAGTTTTGAGAAAGGAAAGCTTCTTGCCACGATTATTGGCCTAGTTGTCCTTTGCTACTTCTTACGCCCTTCAGTCGAAGCCTCAAAGCTAAAAAAATTATGGCTTGCGAGAGATTAGCGTAAATTTTACAGATATAGTGTATACTAAGCATTGAATATAAGTTTCTATATTATTTTACCCTCTGCAGAAATTCAATGAAGAATACTTCATTCGGCAGCTGGATTTTCTTTAGCGGAGAAAACTGATAAAAAATATATCTTAGCGATGATGGATATGAAGGGACTATATTCAATAGAGACAACAGTAATAGAGACAGAAAGCCTGCGTTATATTTTCGAAAGATGAACATGAATTTCCATTGGATTCTATTTTTGTTTGCAAGCCTTGTCATGGCTGGCTCCTTAAAGGAGTTGCAAATTGGGATTACTGCTAAGATTCCAAGTGGTCAATGCACTGTCAAGGCAAGTCCTGGCCAAACTGTTGACGTTCATTACAGTGGATACTTGAGGGATAATGGTGAAAAATTTGATTCCAGCTATAGCAGAGGAACTCCTATTTCATTCAGGTTAGGTAGTGGACAAGTAATTCAAGGATGGGATCAAGGATTAGTGGGAATGTGTGTCGGTGAGGAGCGTAAAATTCACATACCAAGTAAACTGGCATACGGTGAAAGGGGTATACCTGGCGTCATACCAAAAAATGCTGATTTAGTGTTCGATGTAAAACTTGTCAAAATCACTCCTTAAATTTGATGCTCGCCTTCCAACCACGTGAGTCATTCCCTGAACTGTCTAAATTTGTAATGGGCCTTTAGTAAATTGAGTATGTTTATACATTTATACATTTTTATGGATGTCGGTTAAATCATCCCCAAACAAAACAGCCAATTTTATTACAATTACCCCGTCTGGTACTCCTCGAGCTTCTCTTCATTCATAAAATAAGAAACAGTCCCATTCATTAGAATGTCAACTGATATTTTGCCATCAGACGGAGAATGCTCGAATGTATTCCAGACTTTCCGTGAAAGAGGTCAGCAATTTCGTATATTCTATGGCAACAAAGAGACAACTGATTCTGCCACCTTATTGGTGCTAGATTCGTCCTTCAATCCCCCGCATTTGGGTCACTATACATTGATAAAGAAAGCATTGGAATATTATCATGGGAAATCAGTCCAAGTGCTACTATTACTATCCGTAAATAATTGTGACAAAGCGCCGCAACAGGCTGCTTTTGATAAAAGAATGGAAATGATATGCCTGATGGCAGCAATGCTTCAAAAAGAGGGCGTATCGGTCTCCGTTGGCATCACTGTTTTCGGAAAATACGTTGACAAGAATACTGCTCTGAGACATCAATATCATCCTCATGGAACTATAGCTTATCTGATGGGTTTCGATACTATAATAAGAATTTTTGATGCCAAATATTACAGTCCACAACTTCCATCTACTGCTCTCAAAGAATTTATGATTTCTACGGAGCTTTGTTGCCTGACCAGAGAGGGGGACCATGCCTTTGAGAAACAAATTTCTTATGCCAAAGATATATCTGAGGCCGTATACGAGCCCATGATACCGCGTGAATGGGGTGGCAAGATTAACATATTAATGAACGACGAAAAATATGAATCTATATCGTCTTCCAGTATAAGAACGGCTATTTCGAATGGAGCGTCCCTCGAAACCTTAATGGACCAGCTTCCTTTACCTATTATACAATATATAAGTAGTCAAACCGAACCGTTATTTTAAGCGTTGACTTGTGCCCCTCATGATGAAAACTGCATTTGTGATTTTGTGGTAGAAAACATCCGTTGGGTTGTTGGCTTCAAATTATCAAAAAAATCTTGAAAAAAGTCTTCAAATGAATCAAATTGGTTTACATCTGGGAGGATGAAGTTACCAGCGGCGGTGCTCTCTGAGCCGCTGATATTAGAATGCGTACTTTGGGGCGAATTGGACATGTTCCATGGTTCTATATTTAGCTCTGCATATGAATTGGACTTTCCTAGCGCTACTGAAGATCCTGGAAGCGTAAATTGGCTCATACCTACCCTGTTTTTGCTCGTATCTATTATGGATTTTATAATTTTTCCGACATTATCAGTCGCTTCATTCATTTTCTCGCCTATTGCGTTCAAATGCCAGTAAACCCTAGTGCACACATTGAGAACCATCTGCCTTTCTGAAGGGTCGAACCAATGAAGAAAGTCACAAAGTGTTAGGCATGCGTACACTAGTTGATGTGTGGTGAGCATTGGCGCCCCCTTAATCAATGACGGTGGCAGCCTCAAGAAACCTCTCAGTAATGAGAAAGAGTATTCTTTCATTGTATTTAAAGTACATTTCAAAAGCCGCGGGCATCCTTTGATCTCTTCGAGAAAATCTGAAATCAATGTTCGACAAATCATAATATGATAGAAATCAAATGTGAATAATAGTACCCCTCCACCATCTTTTGCTAGTAGTTCTTCCCAGTTTTTAATCCAGTAACTTAATTCTGGAAATACTAATATATCCTTGGTAGTAGTTTCTTGATCTAAGTCCTGTGGGATTCTCTCAACAAAATTACATTTGACGCCCTTGAAAAATGCCTCGAAGTTGATAAAAATTAGATTAACAATGTCACCTAGGTTTATTTCACTAACTTTGATGTCGTCTCCAAAGTTTGACTGCGGAAACTTTGCAGTTAAGTTGTTTAGTTCTTTTATCGAATCGTCTAATGGTGAAAAATTACCGTACCCAATTGCATATTCCAATTTACACGCCGTTAAACAGTTCAAAATTCTTAGATGATATAGGTCCACAGAATCGTGTTCTTCATGATTCAATACTCTTTCTTTGATCTTGTTGAAATCAAAAATACTAAGTAAACTGTTGATCGCAAAGTCGCTCAATACCAACGAATTTAATTGCAATTGTCTATGGCGTTTCGCTTTCC
Organism: Torulaspora microellipsoides; assembly: GCA_900186055.1. Lineage (NCBI taxonomy): Eukaryota > Fungi > Ascomycota > Saccharomycetes > Saccharomycetales > Saccharomycetaceae > Torulaspora > Torulaspora microellipsoides. The sequence goes on along the minus strand of FYBL01000006.1, from coordinate 55,491 downwards.
TCGATATGTGGAACATGCAGCAATACAAGATGGCTTCGATATCGTGAGCTATCAACTTTTCAAACATTGTCAACGTATTTGTGAGCAACCTCTCTACAATAGGATATAGAAGTTCCTGTTCTTCTGCATATTTATCGTTATCATCAAAGCTCATCGCAACAATAGTGAATACACTAGTGATAAAGACGTGTCTACGGGCATATTGGTCGTCTATTTCCTTGATCCCTCCTGGTACAATCCAAAAATGTGATCTTACTAAAAACTCCCTAGATAAATTGAGGCATAGTTCCTTATTATGATCATAAAAGCGAAGAAAGTTTATTCTTGCGACTACAAATGGACGTTGTTGCTTTGCCATTTTGTCCTGTGCTGAAGTAGCTTCCCTGGGGAACAACCGTTCATCAATATCTCGTATTAGTTTTAGGGGAGGATCTTTGAAATTGGAACCATTGAACAGTGGCTTCCTCCTAGAATACTTAGAAGTGCTTACTGAAATCGGTTCTGGCGTATCCCCAGGCTGTACGGGAACCAAGTCGTTGTCACTAATTGCTGTTTTCACTTCGCTTGTTGCACTACTGCTTTCGCTATTTGGTTCATCACTGTCAACAACGTAGTCGTCTACTTTAGATGATTGAGTATAGTTGGATGACGCTAACAGATCAGAAGATCCTGTAGTCGCGCTTGAAGACCCCTGCAGTAAGAATAGTATTAATTCCAATTTGCCATTAAAGTTTTTGAAGCCTTCCTCTAAGCTATTAAGGCGCTTACTTAATGTTTTTGTCAAAGAGTTACTAATTGCAGAGGGTTCTATATCATTGGTGCCTTTCTTGACTATGCTACTAGGTAATGACGTTTGACCGTTGAGGGGAGCAGTTGGAGTCTCAAGGGCTGATTTTGATGATTCTTCAAGTGCAGCTACAATCTCCTCTTCACGTTCCTTGGTAAGAGAGCAGTCTAGTCGTAACACATTACAACGATGGCATTTCCCAATTAATGGTTCAAAATCACATCTCGTTTTAAATTTTCGGCACACACCGCAACTGAAGGTTCTTCGTTTCTTGCGTGGTCTCCTCTCAGTATGCCTAACTCTGTCAGCAGAATGTTTCTTCATAGCATCCGAATGCAGAGTTGTAGCAGAATTCTCCCTCCCTATGTTTTTTTGTCGTAGTTTTTCATTTGGGGCAGCTGCTATGCTGTCGCCACTTGATAAACCTCTTAAATCCTTTAACTTCTCGCCACTCATTATATAACGAGACCTAAGAGGATGTGCACGGTATTACAGTTAATTAGTTAGCGCATTCGTTGGCTCCAGGGACGAGTGTGTCATCCGGCTGTTTATTTCTTCGTTTACCTGAAGATAACGATGTCTTCAGGACGAAAAAATTCCGACGGAGAAAACTTCTAGCGAACAAAATAAGAATCTATACATCAGAGAAAAATACTTAAAATATCTAATTCACTTCAACCAATGGACACAACAACTTGCCGAAATAGCACATAGAATCCACACAATACCTGGGACCTTATTGATGGTGCCGCCAGATTTCGAAATCTTGGAAAAGATACCGGGCCTGCGAGTAGTTGAATCTGTTTCAGTATTGGCGGTACTCTCACTTTCTTGAAGAACTGTGCCATCCTCACTTATCTTTTGTGCTTTTTGTTTCCTACCAGATGTGCAACTAATTTTTCCTCCTCTGATAATGGAACGTGCGTTTTTAGGTGTTGTCCATTTGCTGCAGTCCATCATTTCAGAATTGGTTCTGATGAGGGCGCTTCCCTTAACTAGTTTCAGTTGTGGAAACTCCGTATCATGAAACCTTCCCTCGAAATGAATGGCACCTCCGATTTGTTTGAGTTTTGAAAAAAAATCAATTTTATCCAACTTCGTGTTATTGGCAACCATCAGTCCACCTTGTATATCAGTTACATTTCCAAAATCAGCGATTCCCAAATTTATATTATCAATAACTCCGAGTGTGCCTCCCACAAATTTTAAAGTAGGTATTTCTAGTTCCTTGAACTGGTTTTCGATGAACTCAAGAGAGCTCCCTACAGTTTCAAGCTTAGGGAAATAGACAAGTGACGTATCTCTAACAGTTATGTTTTCAGCAGAGACTAGTTCTGGCATTTCCAATTCCGATTCTTTTGCATTAGCGTGAATACTCAATTGTTTCGTGACGTATTTTATGTTTGCTTTTATGGTTTCCAAAAATCTATTGTTGTTAACATTAAATACTTCAATTCGATCCACTTTTTTAAATCCTTCTATTGCAGACAAGGAGGAATCTGATATTGTTATACTTTTGACACCACTCAATCCATCATTGAGAATGGCGTTGTTCAATATTGGGACTACTCTCCAGTCGATCACTGAAACTTCCTTGAGGGAGGGCATATCCACGGAAACTAAAGAAGTTAAACCTTGTAACGAAAAAGTACCTCCAATTTTTTCCAATCTGTTACCTTGTACTTTGACAACACTGACACAATCCTCGATTTGGACACTTCCCTTGATGCTTTGTATATTTCCAAAGTCAATAACCGGATCAACATAGTTCAAAAAACGAATGGTACCTAAAATGTCTTCACATTGCACCTGTAGTTGATGTAAATCGCCAGATGTTTCGATGGAATGCTCATCTTTTTTGCATGCTTCAGGGATCGGAGAACCCTTCTCAAATTTCTTGGGGTTGAACGAGGCTAATTCTATATCTGTATTTCCAAAATCAAAATGAGGTTCATCTTCTTCACTTCTCTTGGTTTTTTGCAAAATCATATGAGGACGCGCGCTATGAGGAAGTAATTGCTGGTTGTGCACGAAAGGCTTGAACTTTCGTAACATCAACTCGTCTTGCATGTGCAGCTCCTCTACTGAGTCAAGTCTGATGGATGCAGCGCTTGCAATCAATGGGAGAAAAATCAACACGTATTTCATCATGGGGAATATATTATACGATCTTCCAGGATTATTTTTAGTTCGCACAAAAATTGAAATTGTGAATAACAAGAAATGTATCAGAACACTCAAAAGAACTCTAATAAATTATTTGGAGGGTATAAATCTGAATGCAACAACCAGAAATGAGCGGCTATTTATAATATTGTCCTTTTCATAAGTTGAATATGAAAGACACAAAATCAGCGCGCCGGGGATACTGGCGCGTCACTAAAAAAGTGATACGCAATTAATTGTCATTTGATCTGTGCATAGTATCTCGGTCCCTTCAGATAAAATGAGTTGTATATTGAAAAAATACCTCTATTTAGCTAAATATTTTTTTATAGAATCTAGTCTCAGTGAAATTTCCTCCACAAATACTTCATTGAACCCTGGAATTTTAGATTCAGTAACAGAAAATCTATTCAGCATCTCATTAACATACATCCTTGTTTCATCATCATGTGCGCGCTCATACATGCGGTTGAAGCTGTATGATATGACATTTTTTAAGTAATCGAAGCCCTTCAGTTTAAAATCTTTTCCGTTTGGTGTCTCAAAGTCTATCTCCATTGAGGATCCCATTTCATAATCATGTTTATTGTAATTCCTGAAAGAGGGAGTTGTAGCATTGGTAATTGGTGTTATTACCTGGCCCTGCTTATATGGGCTGGGCGTACTTGAAGATAATGGACTGCCTGAAACCCCCGAAGTCAGCTCACAAACTGCTGAAAGATTAATTTCGTTTTTCATTATGGATCTCCTCGTATCGAAATCCCAGCGAAAGCTAGGATCAGAACCATCATAGAGCTTGTCCTGCAAGGGAAATTTGGGTGCACGACGATAATTTTCGGCTGACTTCTTTTTTTTGATAAACTCTACATCATTTTTCAAGTCTTGAACTTCTAAATTGTTCACAAATTCGGCATTTAGTAAGTCTGAAGCAGGGGGACGATGTTCTGGAGCTTTTTCTAGACAAAGTGCAATAAATTGTTTAGCCAAATTTGTATAATGACCATGTAAGGTGGGTGATTTTCTTTTGGGCAGATTTATCATAACTTTCATTGGATCACATTTAGATAACGGAGGGGCGCCCTTTAGTAATTCATAAACAGTGATACCCAAAGACCAAATATCTGCTTTCTCATTGTATCCATCATTATCCTTGCAAACAACTTCAGGTGCCATCCAATATGGTGTACCAACAAAAGTGCCTCTTTTTAATGTTGCTCTAATTTGACCACTTACACCAAAATCTCCCAGCTTCACTTTTCCTTCATCTGTTATCAATATATTGGCAGCTTTGATATCACGGTGAATCTTTTTCTGTTCATGTAGATATTCCAAACCTTTTAACACTTCCTTTGTGATGTATGCAACTTTATTTTCTGGCAAACCTGTCATGTATATGCTTTTCAGTAAGTCAGCACAAGAACCTCCGCCGCAATATTCCATTACAATCCACATGGAAACATCTTCAGTCATGGTCGTAATGTATTCGGTAATATATGGTGATCTGAGCTCCGCTAAAAAGAATATCTCTTGGGCCAAAAGGTCGATATCTTCATCAGTATGCTCTAGGTTTACAACTTTCACGGCAACAACCTTTCCTGAAGTCCTGTCATAGGCTTTATAAACATCCCCAAAGTTGCCTCTGCCGACGCATTGTTTGATTGCGTAAATTCTTGAAGGTCCTATATGTTCGTAAGTACAATCCGTCATTTTAATATGCAGGATGTCAAGTATTAAGGCAGCTCCTTTTATAGCAATGCAATTGTAAGTTATAATTATTAGCTAGGGATTTTCACAAACAATGAGCAATAAAAACTGTTATTAGACAGATAGAGTTGGGTTTCTAATGTGAAACGTTCACAAGATGGCGATTTATCTTTTGCAGGTAAGTTCTCTGTAGGGATCGGGATGAAGGAATAGATATATATATGAGATAATGGCCAAAATAGGAAAGAATAATTCTAAATTTATAAAAAAAAGTGGTGTAGGATAGGAAAAACGTAATTCAAAAATTTCTATATACAACTGATGAATTTTTTCTCCAAAGAAGTCACAAAGAGTTTTGTTCATGGTAATTCCTTCCAAATATTTGTTTGTGTCGCGAGAGTACTGTACAATGCGAGTAAAAAATAAAATATATATATATACATATGTATACATATATGTAACAATGTAGAGAGCAGCGAGCACAATCATTCTTTGTGGTTGGTATTACCTTTCTTCGATAATTTCAAAGATTTATGCATTGTAAGTAAATTAGTTGGAGACATTATTTGAGCTGTACTCGGTATAGGATTTAAACTCCAACGTTTATTGGCAATCTTGTCAGATGGAATGGTCAAATTTGGTAGCTGCGACCCACGGTTTGACATTTCACCTGATTGAAAAGATGATTTTTGGTTATTCTCGGGCTGCAATGCTATAGGTCTGTAAGTTCCGTAAATGTCCAACTTACTATTCCAATACTTAATTACACTTGATGACCATGCTGAGGTATCTCTTGGTAATTTGTCTACCGAGATACCATTGAAAAGCAAGAATTCCGTGATGTAGAAAACTGGTTGCCCATTGACCATTTCATGGTGCTTTAAAGAGTACTGAAAAATTGTTGGGAAATTTTCGTCACGACGAGAATTTGTCTGCTCTTGTACAACTTCTCTTAAGGAATCGTTTGATTGGGCGATACATTTTTGTAAAAGATAAATGCTGTTTAAATGAATTGCTTTGATTAAAAATTTAATGGAGCTCTTTGGGCTTTGATTATTGTCATCGACGTTTTTCTTCAGCTGATATTTCTGAGTGATGTATTGAGATCTTTCCTGATCAGGAGAAGTTGCCGTTATTTTATCTCCACTGGAGATAGATTCATAAATGGAATTAACATTAGCATTGGAAACGTTGCTACGGAGTAAATGCAGAATTTCTGGTGAGGTAAAGTTATCCAAAGTTAATGATCGTATTTTTGAGATATGTGAACCCATTGATCTATGAACGCCAGAACATTTGATGCAAAGAACGCATAATAAGTTGATTGAAATCCATTCGACAGATTGGATGTTATTACAATCACAGCACTTAGAGTTAGATTCATGCTGTTTTCTCACTACTTCTAGCAGGGTATTACTAGCCTGTTTTGGTCTCGGTTTTGGCTTAGATGACGAATCAATTGTTGAACTTGATATTTCCTCAGTGCCTTGATTGGATTGTTGCAGAATCTGAAACCAATATTTCATTTCTGTTTCGGAACTTAATTGTACTAAAAACCTAATTTGAGTACCAGTATCATCGGAAGAGGACGATGATGATGATGATAACGATGGGGACCCGGTTGTTATAATTTCAATAGTTGTTCGATTAATCTGTTTGATACATGCAAAGGTTAAATTGATAGAATGGAAAGGAGAACCTGTTGAATTTGCAGAATGATTTTTTTTAGAATCCGAATATAGTTTTAAAATATGCCCATTCAATATTACCCATTTTTTGTGCCAATTTAAATTATTACCTGTATTATGAGCAGAACTCGCGTTCACGCCGTCTTTAGTAGTAACTATGGATGAAGATTCTTGTTGAAGTTTCAAATGTGCAATCAATAGACTTCCTTCCATATACGGTGCAGAGAATTCACCGGTGTTTGAATATAAGTCGTTCAGATCATGAAAGGATTTGGCTTTTTTAATGGAAGATCGTAAGAAATTCACCTTAGGGATGTATTGATCATGAAATTGGGATTCTTTTGTCATTGGCAATTGCAAAAAATTGGCAAAAGCATTATATAGTTTTCTTATTGGTAAACCGGCAATATAGCATTGATACAGGTAGTCATAGTAATCTAACCTCGATAGTTCAAATCGAATTTTCATATCCAATGGTTGTATTGTTTCAGTAGCGCTTGCTGAACGGGTATAGAAGTGTTTGATGCAATCATTGAAAGCCTTCTGTTTCTTAATTAACGTTTTTTGATTGTGATGTAAGAAAAGGATGTACTCATTTATGGGTACGATAATGTTGCTGTTTAGCACTTTTGACAAATGATCAACATCAGTTTTTTTATGCACTTGAACCCATTTCGAAAAATCAACGTTAATCAAATTGGCCAGAGGATGATGATTGCTGGATTGGATTACTTTAGACGATTGAATGGTATTGAGTAGTGATGACAATAAACCTAAAGTATCGTTTACCTTTGTTATATTTTCTGCAAAGGATTTCCAAACCGAAATTTTCTGCAGGGAAATGATAGAATTTTCTAATTTGTTAATGGAATTTCTGAACTCCGTACCATCTGGTAACCACACGTCGATATTGTCTGGGAAACTAAATGGTAGTGAAGGATTTGAGTTGTCTTGAAAATAAACCACCGAGCTCATGTCAAAACATTGTAAATGATAGTAACCTGTGGCGGGATTAACGCTCGAAAAGGAAAGGTTGAAAGTTTTATCACTATCGTCCGCTGAATGAAGAGGGATGTTACAGGACAAACGGTCGTCATTTTCCAAATAGCAAATCAAATTTTCCGCCACACCTCCCTTAGTACGGATTGTATAACTAACATTGCCCTCTATTAGAGGTACAAATTTTAAAGTGTTGGTTTCAGGGTCATCAAACTCTACATAGAGCTGTTTATAGTCTTGAAGATTGGCAGTAATCGTGTCTACCAGTACACTCTTACTAACTAACTGACCCATCTTGAATATATACAAGTATGAATATGCATATCCAAAATTGTCCTTCTTTTTGGAAGGTTTGTCTGGTCCTGGTTTCTTTCAAATATGCTCTCGCATCATCCCTCCGTCCTTTCGACAACTACAGTGATAAACATATAACAAAAAAGATAATCCCTCTTTTCAAAAAAAATTTAATTAGTACAATAACATATATAATAATATTGATATAGATAGTATAGTTATAACATAAAAGATTAAAAAAAACTCTTTCTATTCCAGTTCCTCTATATGTTTATTAGCTTTGATATTTTCACAAACAAACCAGCATTACGCCAAATACTTTTACCTTGATTGATGCAGTCTTAAGTCTAAAAAACTTAGAACAAGAAAGCAACACCAGCGGCAACAGCAGCACCGAAAACACCAGCACTCAAAGCGTTGGAGTTAGCAGCACCAGTGGAAATCTTGGAAGAAGTACTGTTGGAACCATTAGAAGCGTTAGAAGCGTTGGAAGTGTTAGCAGCTTGGACAGCTGAGACAGTAGCGAAAGCAGCGACGATGTTCTTGAATTGCATCTCTAAAGTATATATATCTTCTTGATTGGTTTTCTATGAAAAGGAAGTACATAAGGGAAAGAAAAGAATGAATATAACTGAGTTGTAAACGTATATCAATGACTCCATTTATATACTTTTTTTGCCAACTCCCAAGGAAGAAGAGAGAAAAAAATTTCTTGTCTGTCTCTTTCACTTTTGATAAGGCTCAAACTAGAAATATAATAAGAAAGAAAATCACCAAGAAAACGCGTAGCCTGAGGGAAAAAGTCAGGATAATTTTATTTTCTGACCCATTGAGGATCGCGATGGCTTTTCTATTTTAGACACCAAGAGGCGAAAAATGGACACTCGCTAGAAAACTCCGTAGTCCACCCTCTTGGAAAGAAACCTGAAAGTGTGTCTGGCCCAGGCCTCGAGAGGGTAAAAGTTTTGGGCCTTCGCTGGCTGGTTGCCAAAACAGCAAGAAAAAGAAACGAAAGCGCGAGACGCATTTTCCGTTTCCCGAAAGGGGCATGTTATGACCCAAAATGGGAAGTGGGCTGGGCGCAATATCTTGTCGTTATTTTTTCGGGTTTTTGCGATGGCGCGGGGCGCGCCCGATGATGGTGATGCAGGTGGGGTGAGAGAGAGAGAGAGAGCCATAGTTTTCTTTTCGTGTGGTCGTGTGTGGTGATGTGTGACGCGCGCTCGCGCGCGCTCAAGGGGGATAAGGTTCTCAAGATAAAGAAGATAAGGCGTGAGGGTGTGGGATGGGTGGAAGACCGAACGGACCGATCTGTTAGCAAAAAGTTTGAAATATATTAAGTCATATAGAAGGTACTGGAAAAGCAAAGAATGATGGAAGGAGTTACCTTTGCAGTTAATGCCGTAGCGAAGGGTCGGAATGTTGGATTTACTTATTGTCAATCCTAATAGTTCGCAATCTATGACGGATGAACTGGAAAGGACCGTTTCGGAACACTTCAATGGGAGCGGGAGTGATTGTAGACTGACGTATTTTACAGGTCCGGCATCTTCTCCATCTCAAATTGATGGCATAGAAGCAAGTTTAAAGAGTTGTAAAGAGTGTTTGCCGCTGCTGACGGATTCGAATTCCATTTTCTATTATGAAAAGTTTGATGGGATTTTGATAGGTTGCTTTTCCGACCATCCTTTGGTTGATAAGATTTCTTCGTTGCCCAAATCTCCCCTGGTTATGGGTCTTTTGAACGCGTGTATCAATTTTGTCAGTTTGTTTCCGAATGTTAATAAACCGTTTTCTATAATTACTTCGAATAAAGAATGGGTTGACATTCTAGATGATTCTGTCAATGAAAAGTTTATTAATAGGGATTTGATTGATAAAAAAATATGGAAAGGGACTGTTGCAACGAATTTACAGGTTCTGGACCTACACAAGAAGGAAAATTTCGACAAAATTGTCGAAATTATCAAGAGAGAAAATATTGACGCTTTACACTCTAAATATGTCATCTTGGGTTGTGCAGGATTTTCTGGCCTTCAATATAAGCTGAACAGAATTTTTGAAGATCAAGATGTGTTCTTTATTGATTCCATAGTGCTGGCAATAAAAGCATTATACTCGTATGCCAGTTATATGGATTCAGAGTTACTGTCGTCAAAATAGATAGATGCGGCGGTCACATGACAGGTGTTTTATCATTTTTCCCCCTTAGATAATAGCAAAAAAAACATATTCATATATATACCGGACACTAGAGAAGAAGCAGAGATTAGGCTCCCTTGAACACAACAGACAACAGAAGGACAAGTACATTACACACATTTAGTTGAGATGCATGCTCGTGATTGGTTTTTAGTGTTTATTGCAATTTTTCTACCCCCTGTAGCTGTTGGGCTGAAGAGAGGATTTTTCTCAAAAGATCTATTGATCAACGTGCTACTATTTTTGCTTGGTTTTATCCCAGGTTTGATCCATGCCCTATATGTCGTTAGTCAGCATCCATATGAAGAGGAAGGTAATCGTGGGTTAACTGCTTCATCTAACAATTATGGCTCTGTGGCTTAATCTATATGTCAGATAGTATTCTCGTTTCTTTTTATTTTCTATAGATGCATTCAATCTAATATATCTTCTTCCGTATTCGTAAGATGTGATGAATCTTTTTCTGATATGTCATGAGATGAGATGAGATGAAATTGTACTACTGTGCAAAACAAAGGTGAACAAAAAGTGTGATCGTGTTATGGATTTGTTGGGCGATATTGTAGAGAATGATACTGCAGATTCATCTAATGATGATGATGGCCTTCTAAGGTCCAATGTAAACGGATTTCCAGAACTTTACAAAGCGACGAAAATATCTTCATGGAGGCAACGTTTGCAACAGAAGGAACGAGCAAAGAAGCCGGTGGAAACTACTAAGGGCGTGTCAGAAGCACAATCTATTCATATGGAGAACTTGAAAACTTTGAAGAATATGTCACCAGATGACATTTCCAAGGAAAGGCAGGAACTTTTTGAATCGTTAGACCCGAAATTAATACATAAGCTTTTACAAAATATGAATAAAAGGTCAGCAGATGATAAAAATGGTCCAATTTTCGCAGAAATTGAAGGCGCTCCAGGTACTTGGGTAGGCGGAACAAATGAGATTAGAGATTTACACTCTTTGAATGATGAAGACGTCGATAAGGCCCTTGGTATTTTTACTAAATCGCAACCGCAGGAAGTAGTTCAACATACGCCAGATGATGAAGACGATATTGCTCCCTTAGATTTTCAGATGGCCCAATCCCTGGACCATATGAGCAATGAAGCACTCCTAAAAGACGTCCATTTTGTTAGACGTGATAATGACCTCATTGATACAGACTTGAAATTGGATGATCCAGATTTTGATGCTAAATTGCATGCAAAATTTTTCCCAGATTTACCAAGAGATATTGAAAAACTGAAATGGATGCAACCGGTAAGTAACGATAGTGAAGCAACTGCCATTTGTGACGTTTCGCAATGTAGATTCGACTTTAATGGGGATTTGGTACCCCCAACAAGAGAAATATCTTCCACAACACATACAGGCTTACATCATCACTCGGATGACCCTCAATTAGCAGGTTATACTATACCCGAGTTGCAAAGACTTTCAAGATCGACTTTTCCAGCTCAAAGAGCAGTTGCCATTCAAACTCTCGGTCGAATTCTTCACAAGCTTGGTAAGCAATCTTATTATCAATTAATTCCCGAGGTGGATTTGGAAACTTACAAGGAAGACGGAAGCACAACAGCAGTTATGAATAAGATATATTCTATGTTTTGGGACCTCTGTAAAGATTGCCGAATAATTGAATGTCTGCAAGATGCGGCTGACGAAACCAAAACTAGACATTTATCGGTAAGAAATTACGCACTTGACGCTCTTTGGCTGTGGAAAACGGGAGGTGGAGATCTTAGAGAAAACGCCAAAACATAGAAAATGCTCTTTCTACAATAAGATTCGTTTTTAAGTGAATGTTTCCTTTTTTTTTCCTCTTGGTTTTTTCTTTCACACATACCATTCTCATTCAATTTGATATACTTTGTAGAATATTAATATCACAAAAGAAAAACTCTAATCTGAATATAAAAATCTACAAATATCGATAAGCAAAGTTTTCAGAACAAACAGAAAGAAACAGTATGAGGGCAATCAAATTATCCAAGCTTTTGAAATGGAATGAGAAGCTTTGCAACTATAGACCATCAAAATGAGAAGGTGATTCCAATGTGAAAGAAGTAAAACAAAAAGAGCCTCTTCAATACAATGGTTATAATCAAAGGGATCCGGGAGCGTAAAATGGCTTTCTCATATTTGAAAAACTCAAATGTGAAATATAACCTTTTTAGTTCCTTTAGAATATCCTTCGATGTCGACGTTAAAAGTACAACAGTTGTATTGACGAGGTAAAGTACCCTGGAATCCTAGGTGTAAAAGGGGAAGTTGTGTTTTAATCTGTGCACATAGACACATTCGAAGAGTATCTATATTTATGATCACTCGACAAACTTAAGTTGTGCAGGAAAAGTGAAAAAAGATGGTTTTTAGTGACGCAAAAGTTGCCCTTTCATCTCTCAAACTACTTTCTCCTCTCCTCCAAATATAAATAATAGATGGGGTCAAGTAATGAAAAATAGTTAATCGATTATCTACTCACATATTTTCCTTCTTTCTCTTCCTTTAACTTTGCTGATCTCTTTCAATTGAAAAGTGGTGTATTACTTTGAAAAGAAGATTCTCTCTTGAAAAACGTTACGAAAGAAAAAAATTGAAGACCTTGATCATTGTATACGTCATCCTCGGAAAATGAAAACAATCGCCAAACTTTACATGCGCCATATATTCCCTTACTCAAATCATAATTATCTTACAATGCCCGTAATCAAAGCTCATATGGTATTAGCCTTTCGTTGATATCATTAAGAGTTCTACCCACTATTGCTGGAAAAAACGTGGAAGTCTTATAAACAAGAGGGTTAAAACAAACACATTTAAACAATGTCAAATGAAACCGCTGAAGATTACAAGTATAAGATGAAGGAGTTGGAGGACGAAACCGCAAAAGCCAGCGAACAAGCGCTCATAAATCAAGAAGAAAGACTTCATGCGGTAGTACGGGAAATGACCCAAAGTATCACGACTATGAGTCGGGATAATGAGCTGGTGGATCTAACAGAATCAAATGGTAAAAACGATGATGTTGATCAACACGTAATTAACTCTGCTTGTATGGGAGAAAAAATTGAAGAATTCAATAAATTGATTGAGTTACTAAAACTGACACATTTGGAACAAGAAACTCTCGATTACTTTTTAAGATATACTATATCATCATCAGATCTTTTGCAACTTAACTCAATATACGATAAAAAATATGTTGATCTGGAAAACAAAGTAAATACTTTAGAGCAACAGATCTTAGAAACTAATCATCAGGAAATTGAAGAAACAAAGCAGGAAATATTTAACACCAGTGAAGATTTGGCCAAGGCTCAAGATAGGATAAACGAAACGTATTTGGAGACAACGCATGTGTTGGACGATTGCTACCAAATGATTACTGAGTTGGAGACATTGAGAGAAGGGCATAAAATACGTAAGGAGGAACTAAAGAAAGAGAAAGATCCTATATTGGAAATATACAATGAATGGGAATTATTGAGGGAAACGACACTTGAATACAGGGCATTAGAGGAGCAAACAAAGCGATCAGAAATAATTAAAAAATCCTACGAGAATAGAGTCGCCGGAGGAGAAGCACAGCACTCTGAATCTGATCCAAAGGTTATTGAAGTTTGTTCAACTCTAGATCATTTAATAAGGCTTTGGCAATCTAAATTTCTGCCGAAATCAGGTTGGAAGAACCTGGAAATTTATCCACAAACAAGAAAATTTCAGTTTGAAGTCTCCAATATCTTTACAGTCATAATAACACTAGATGAACGTAAGGTGTTGAACGATGTAGAGATCTACAAGAAAAATGATAAAACAATTGGGATTGATCAAACTTTACAAACAAAGTTCAAACAGGAGAATTTAGGAACTAGAGATATATATAATGCAATGGAACACATCATCAAAGGGTTACAAAATATAGCAGAAGAAAATTAGAAAATATAAATATATATAGGTATAAATATAGATATATGCATGTCAGAGGAAACACTACCAGAAGGTCTGTAATGTTACACACTCAAAAAAGCACCCATGGCGCCTAGGTACCCTTCATGTTTGAGGAAGAATGCTTGTTTCTTGCCTTGAGACCAGAAATCTATTGCAAAACTTAATGTGTTCATTGTAGTTAAATGACCTCTAATATATGAGCCACCAAAATAGATGTTCTGAACGTTATGAATTTTAGCCTGAAGGTATGCAATTTGTCCAATGTTGTTTGATATGGCATATAGTAAACTTTTACACACGTCGGGGTTTTTAAATTTTTTGTTTCTCAATGCGATGTCAGCTTGAGAAGTGGTTGAACTTGATGCAGCTGGGCCTACTGTCGTTGAAGATGGTCTGCTTACTGAAGCTCTTCGATTTTGAAAAACTTTACCGAAAGAGCTTGCTATATTCGAAGATTTTAAACCGATTTTATTATAATCTGTGCCATAAATATCACCAACTAGCATATCAACATTGGTATTATCCCCTTCATGAGCCCAATCCAACATTTGATCATAAGTTTGTGCCCCAGTTATCAAGGATAAAAGTCCCCACAACGTACCGCCCCCTAGCGAAGAACCGCCGATTCTAGTGAATGTGCATGGAGCATCAACTTTTAAAATGGACACACCGGACCCTATATTAACAAGAAGGTACGGATACGTATCCGCTGAATTTGTGGATTCACCTGGTAGTACAACGTTCCGAGCGCCGTCTTGGTCGTTATATGTAAAAACTTCATCTGGAATTTCATGAATGAAAGCATCCAATCCTTTGATCAGACATTCCATTTCATCAAGACGGGATATCCCGATAACGTTGGGGAATTCTTTTTGTAACATATCGTAAAATTTATACGCACCTCCTCCAGTTGCTATAATTTGCGTTGTAGAATAATTACTGTTATGATATTTCTCGATGATCGTATGCAGCAATCGCACAAACTTTTCAATTCTTTCCGTTTCCACAGTATGAAAAATTAATCTATTACTATTCAATGGAGAGAATACAACTTTCGCTAAACTTCCACCAATGTCAATCGCAATGTTGAAGATTCCATCATCGTACTTGCACGGGTATTCAATCTCCTGAGCCATCTGCTTTTGCATTTCTTTACAATTGAAAATACAACTATTACACTCCAATATCGCTGAAATTGGATTAAACCGACCTCAATGGCATCCTCTTGCTGTTATAACGAACAAAACGGATCATGCCTCACAATGTGCTGATAAAGCAGGTACAATTCATGTATCTTCACCTTCGCTCGTACGCGGTGTCCGTCCTCTCGTCGGTCACGCCAGCCAGTAAATCTCGTTACTAATGGTGTGTTGGGCGAAATTTTACATGGTCAGGTGAAACTCTCTTGCTTAGTCGCGCACGTGAACTTACAGGATTATGTAGCTTTACAGAGAACGTTGGCATATAAAATCATACTGTCATAACGCAACGAATATTAGGATTACGTATTTCTTTCGAAATTCGTCCATTTTTTTGCGTCCTCACTATACTGCAGATTCTTTGTCATCTTCTTTTCCTGTCATATTCAGAGCTTGTCACCACCTGTTGGCGAAAAAAAAGTGGATGAATAATTTTGAATGTACCTTCTCATATATAACACTTGAGAGCATATCGTTTTGTAAAGAATTCAACTTTCAAAGAATAGATATTGTGACATAATCAGCAACCCAAATGTTACCAGAAAATCTGCAAGAATTGATTAGTACAAAGTACGAGGAAGCCGTCGATGGTGGCCATCTTCATTTCACCGAATCTTCTACAAAGAAGATCAAGGATTCCAAAACTGGAATGCCATACTTCATAAGCTATGCTCCTAGTTTGCAGAAAAAACCTGAACGTGGTGATGAACCAGAGAGAAACCCCTTTGCTGAGCCAGAACCCGAATTGACTGTCTTGGAAAATGTTGGTGATGGAGAATATCGTCTATTATTAAACAAATACCCTGTGGTACCTGAACATGCATTGCTGGTTACTAGCACGTTTAAACATCAGGAGACTGCATTGAGTCCGGGTGATTTGATGACAGCATATAAATTGTTGAGCGCTTTGGATCATGAGGATGAAGACATAAGACACATGGTATTCTATAACTCTGGTCCATCCAGCGGATCATCCCAGGATCACAAACACCTTCAAATTCTTAAGTTACCAAAGAATTTTGTCACCTTGCAGGATAAAATAACTAAAGGTGAGGACCACTTTTTACCAGATTTTAATAGAGAACCTCTACAAGATGATAAAGTTTCTTTCGCCCATTTTGTGTTACCTTTACCGGAAGCTGAGGAAGATGTTACTGAAGATCTGTTAGCAATGTGTTATATATCATTGGTGCAAAGAGCCTTCTCCTTCTTTCAAGATTGGACCAATGAAAGACCAGATTTGGAAAATAATAAAGGTTACAATGTCATCTTGACCAAAAAATGGATTTCCGTTATTCCTCGTTCTTCTACTAAAGCTAAGAATTTGAACATTGGATTTAACTCCACTGGCTATACAGGATTAATTCTTGTCAAAGACGAAGACGTTTATAAGCAAATCCAAGAAGACTCTCATCTCATCGATGAGGCATTATTGGAGTGTGGCTTTCCCAACACTGCAGGTAAGAAGCCAACCGAATACAACTACTGATTCTCATTGTGTACTGTCCTATGGGATTTTTGATACGGTCCTGAACCAAACTAGAAAGCTATATGTGACATAGCAACTATTTTACCTGAGCCTCTTCATATATACAGATAAATAATCGATATAAAATTTCAATTCATCAGAAACATACAAGGTGTGTAAGTGCAAAGAGGCAAGCTTCCTAGTAAAAGGCGTGCGAGCGAGCGACAAGCCAGGAATTCATTGGCAGTAGTCGCATTCACGTTGATAAGAGATATCAAAGCCTCTCAGGGTTTATCACTCTCTATTTCTTTCCAGCAACCACGGCACCAAACAGAGACGCTAACTGGGCTCTTCTGGTGCGCGGCCTCCTAAGTAAGCAGTGTGAAACAGTTACCAAAACATCTGCAAGTTTCACGCTGTAACGGTTTAAGGATGCGGCCCCGCGCAGTCGCGCGGTTAACCCCACATACCATCATAATGTATAAAAACAGCAGAAACCTTGAACTATTATCGAACTTATGTAATCCCCACTTCTACCTCTCAACTTGGTAAATAACTAGCATTATATTTTGATAAAATTACGTCGAGAGAAATGGTTCGCAGAGAGCCGTATTCACATTTGAATGAGGAAGAGTACGACTGCAAGCATGTTAGCTTTAAACCATCAAAAGAATTTCATAGAAACGACTATTCAAACAACTATATCCACACAGGCTCATTGCCTCAGAAACATGTAACCAACATAGAAAATGCGGTTGAAGGATATCCCAAGCTGCAAAAACTTTTCCAGCTAAAAAATGACCAAATTTCACAATATACAACGACTCCGTTTGGGTGTAAGGTAGACATTGATCAGATGGTCCCGACAATAAATCATTGGATTCAGAATGAAAAGCTTACATTTGATGTTGTTATGATAGGCTGCCTGACTGACAACCAATTTATTTATCCACTCTTGACTCAACTAGCGCTGGATAAACTAGTATCTAAACCAGGATTCCTCTTTATTTGGGCAAGCGCTCAAAAAATCAATGAGCTGAATAGGCTGCTAAACAGCGAAAATTGGGCAAAGAAATTTAGGCGAAGTGAGGAACTTGTATTCGTACCTATTGACAAGGAGTCGCCATTTTATCCTGGCCTGGATCAAGATGATCATTCCTTGATAGAAAAAATGCAATGGCATTGTTGGATGTGTATTACAGGAACGGTGCGGAGATCTACGGACGGTCATTTGATTCATTGCAACGTTGACACCGACTTGACTATTGAAACACAAGGCACGAGGGATGGGGCTGTGCCATCTCATCTGTATAGAGTGGCGGAGAACTTCTCTACCTCCACTAGAAGGCTACATATCATTCCGGCACGGACAGGAATAGAGAATCCAGTACGCCTGAGACCAGGTTGGGTAATAATGAGTCCCGACATCATATTGGATAACTTTGTTCCGAAGAGGTACAAGAATGAGATAGCAAAATTGGGATGTAATATCCCGCTCAAAAATGAGATAGAAAACTTGAGACCAAAGAGTCCCGTTCAAAAAGTCTAAAAAAACATACCATTTTCATAGGTAAATTATATTTTAGTCATCGATGATCCTTAAAACTTTGGTAACGCTGTTAGCGCTTCCACTGTGTGACCATCACTTAAAATCATTTTTAAAGCTCTTTAATACCCATACGTTCGCTTAAAAGATTATTCATCATTTTTGGATTTTTCGACTAACATGGCTTTGCAAATTTCCTATAGAATGTGCTTGAATGATTACTATTCTCGAGCATTTTTATTTGAAAGTACGCGTTAGTCATCGTACTGAATTTTGAAAACGTAAGACAAATAAAGGGATTTTCAGATGTAAACGTCGCAACACATTGCCTGCAATGCACTTGTCAAATATAAATCGGTTGAGTTCTCGCTTCAATTGGAATTAACGGGATTTGCATTTGTTTTATAGAGTGTGGCTCGTTTCTATATCTTATTCCGATACTCAATCAAAATCTTGATATTTTTCGCTTTTCAACTTGCAAAGTGAACCCGTAGAGCATATTTTGCAAACGAAGAACTAATCAAATTGTACAGGCCTGAATGCTCCTCCATTCAATTGAACAACAGAATCTAAGCCCACAGGAGCATTTCGAAAGCACGGCACTATGTGTCCTTGATTTGGATCGTGATGGTGGAATTTTTAGATAAAATGATGTGAAAAAATTGCCTGATAGACCGTACTACTTAAATATTAGGCCCTGTGATCATCGTCGAAACTTTAAAAGGCTGATTGCAACATTTATTCACAAACCTGCCTTTTTTGAGCCCATTGTTAGTTCAAACCTCCCAAAATTGTTAAACCTCGACATTGACATTCTACTAAGTAGATATTCAATCTATTGCTTCTTCTTATCCTATCGAATGTTGAGCGGAGTTAACTTTTCAAGTGCTCTTCCCTATTTTCATTTAGTTTTGTAGAATGTTAGATTTCACGAACATCAAGATTCTTCCGAATTCAATTTTTCAAGTACACAATGTAAATAAGTGTAAATGAATAGTAAACGGAAAATTCAAGCAGAACTCCACAATAATCTCCCAAAATGACCTGTCGTCCGAGCTCATACTTCTGTTAATTGGTATCCTTTCTTACATTTGAGCATAAACTTCTTTTATGGAAAATAGAAGCTTCTTTGATTACTGAACACATGACAGAGGGTATACAGCTAAATATCACGACTCAATTACTATTCACAAACTTACATACATAGACACACACACATATATATATATATATATGTACATAAGTAACTAAGGCTCAACAGCGTAGTCCAAGTATTTTGAATGTTAAAGTGACAAGCAAATCGCGCCGACGTGGTATTTCCTGTTTTGTAAGTTACAATGTAAATTTCCTAATCTGTGATTTGAAATGCTAAATCCCACCTTGATAGTTCTGAAATATTCCATACAAGATCATTATTCCTGCTGAAAATCTGCGGCACGGTGGCTTTCGCTATGTGAGGCTAGACTGTGCTCCCTGTCTAGCAGCTATTGTCAGACGGTCCAAACGGGTGACGAATGTCTATGAGCTCTGAAATTTCGTAGACAAACAGCGATATTGCTCGAAATAAGTAAGACACGAAATAAATCCCTTCTTCTAAGAGCATTGAGTGATTCATTATAGTTCCTGCGATAACCTGCAATGCGGGAATCCGGTTCAGAATTGTTTTCGCTTCTCTCAGTTAAGCAGTGAGGGTAGCTGAATATGTACAAAATCGTCACTGTGCTTGAAAGATAGCTATCATCGTCCTTGAGGTACCACGCATGGAGAAGATGCAATTCTTATCTTCCCGGAGAACTTATTCCTCGTATTCTCGTACTGTTTTCGCATCTTCAACAAAACCTTGAACAACTGCAAGGTAAAAATACCGGAGCTATTCAGATGTCCGATGAGAATACCAGATAGTGCTGCAAGAGAGTTGCCATCTTCAAGCTAGCCAGAGTTCGAGAAGGACATCATGTGCGCCATCGGGAGCCGAAATGCAGCTAAGGAACAGAAGGATGAAAATACTAGGTTAATTAGAATAGCGCCCCAAAAATCTAGGTACTAGATTATTATCCAAGTGCTACTATAGCATCTGTTCGCACTACATAATTCGGACGCGAAGATATTCCAGTAATAAACAGCCAGTTCAAATTTGGTATTCATATCTCCATGAACAGTGAAGGGTTGGTAGAATGAGAGAAAGATGTTGAATAAAAAGTAGGTAAGCAGGTCCTTGTGTCCTCAATGTGATCTGAGGCAAAATGATTAATATACCCCCCCCTCCCACTCACCCTCCATTTTCATGTAAAGAAGCTGCCCCATGCAATCGATTGTCAGTTTATCACATATGATCAGTTATCTTTCTTTAGGTTGTACTCTTCACAGTCACAATATCATTATTGCTCCCCAAAAATCGTGTATATGCTAGTGATGCACAATTATGGTACGATCTGATTTTATCTTTCTTCATCTATCTGAGCCTTTTCTTCTGCAGGTTTGAACAACTTAAAAGGTTTCACTGGTCTCATACAACCTCTTTTTCATTCTATAACCCAACTTTTCAATAAATTACTACATAAATCTCATTTGATTTTCTGTCGCTTAGATTTTTAAAATCATCACGTGTACATCTATGTAATAAAATTTTCAGAAAAATTTTCCCGAGGCGATGAGCTGAGCTGAGCTCATCGCTAAATTACTACTTAGTTTCAACTCTGAAGCAATAGAAAATTCATTTCAGTTCATTCCCATCTTTGCTTGCCGCATATCAAACCATACTATCGATCATGGGTAAGACTCAGAAGAAAAACAGTAAAGGTCGTTTAGATAGGTACTATTACCTTGCAAAGGAGAAAGGTTATCGTGCCCGTTCTTCTTTCAAAGTCATTCAAATTAACGAGAAATTTGGCCACTTCTTAGAAAAATCTAAAGTCGTCATTGATTTATGTGCGGCTCCCGGATCATGGTGTCAAGTTGCTTCCAAATTATGCCCCGTAAACTCTTTAATAGTAGGGGTCGACATTGTTCCGATGAGGACAATACCTAATGTTATCACTTTCCAAAGTGATATTACCACCGAAGATTGCAGATCTAAATTAAGAGGTTACATGAAAACTTGGAAAGCTGATACTGTTTTACACGATGGTGCTCCAAATGTGGGTCTTGGTTGGGTGCAAGACGCCTTCACTCAATCACAGTTGACATTACAAGCTTTGAAGTTGGCAGTGGAAAACTTGGTTATAAATGGGACATTTGTTACAAAAGTCTTTAGATCGAAGGATTACAACAAACTTATATGGGTATTCCAGCAGCTTTTTGATAAGGTAGAAGCAACAAAACCTCCCGCTTCGAGAAATGTGTCTGCGGAGATTTTTGTTGTATGTAGAGGTTTCAAAGCGCCAAAAAGGCTAGACCCTAGGTTATTAGATCCCAAAGAGGTTTTTGAAGAGTTACCAGATGGCCCTCAAAACATGGAATCCAAAATATACAACCCGGAGAAAAAGGTAAGGAAGAGGCAAGGTTATGAAGAGGGTGATCATCTACTTTATCACACTACCTCAATCATGTCCTTTGTTAAAACAGAGGATCCGATCACCATGCTAGGGCAGATGAATAAATTTAAGCTTGAGGAAGAAGATTCAGAATGGAAAGTTCTTAAAAAGATGAAGCAAACCACGTCAGAATTATTTGCGTGCGTTGAAGATTTAAAAGTTCTTGGGAGGAAAGATTTTAAAATGCTTCTTAAGTGGAGAAAAGCTGCAAGGGAACTTTTGGATTATGACAAAGATGACGATAAGCCAGCAATTGAAGTTGCTCCCTTGAACGAGGAAGAACAAATTGAAAAAGAGTTACAAGACTTGCAAGAAAAACACCGTCTAAATCATAAACGTGAAAGAAGGAAGAAAAATGAGATGAAACACAAAGAGTTGACAAGAATGAATATGAATATGCTTACACCGATTGATATTGGTATTGAAGCTGCAGATTTGGGTAGAGAGTCGGTCTTTAATTTAAAAGCCGCCGAGAAGACTGGTATTTTAGACCAATTAGCGAAAGGTAAGAAGAGAATGATTTTCAAAGACGAGGACTTGGGCAGAGATAATGATATTCATATCGAGGAAGGTGCTCCACTCCCAGACAGAGATGCAGGAGCCGACACTGATGATCTTGAGGCAGAATTGGATTCCATGTATGAAAGTTATAAATCAAGTAAAGCCGAAAGAGATGCGAAATTCAAAGCAAAGCAAGCTCGTGGAGGAGATCAAGATGATGATTGGACAGGTTTCACAAAGCCAGAAAATGATGTAGAAAACAAAAGTGAGGAGGCTGATTATATTGTCGAAGAAGATGAGACAGGTGTGTCTGATTCTGACGACGATGAAGCTATCACCAATTTGATTAGCAAACTGAAAGGTAAAGCAGGTGATGGTAAGTTAAGTAGCAAAGCTAGAATGCTTTTCAACGACCCTATTTTTGAAAATGTCAAGCCAGATTTGCCAGTCAAGGAAGATGAAGCTTTGGACGTTAAACCACAATTGAATGTTACCGAGACTGTAAACAAAAGGAAATTCGAAGAGGTAGAAACCGATGACGAAAGTGAAAATGGCTCTGCCGAGTCAGATTTCGAGATCGTCGAGAATGAAAATCCTGCTGATGAAGCCTTTTCATCAGATTATGACTCTGAAGAAGAGAGGAGGGAGACCAGCAAAGAGAAGCATGCAAAGGATATTGATATTGCCACAGTTGAAGCTATGACATTAGCTCATCAGCTGGCTCTAGGTCAAAAGACTAAACATGATCTCGTTGATGAAGGCTTTAACAGGTATGCGTTCCGTGATTCTGAGAACTTACCTGCGTGGTTCATAGATGAAGAAAAGCAGCATTCTAAAGCTAACAGACCAATCACGAAAGAAGCTGCTATAGCTATCAAAGAAAAAATGAAGGCTTTAAATGCCAGACCTATAAAAAAGGTAGCGGAGGCAAAAGCCAGAAAGAGAATGCGTTCCTTAGCCCGTCTGGAGAAGATAAAGAAGAAGGCTGGTGTGATTGTTGAGGATAGTGATAAGTCTGAAAAAGATAAAGCTGAGGAAATTTCTAAATTAATGCGGAAAGTGACCAAGAAACCAAGAACGAAACCAAGAGTAACTTTGGTATTTTCTAAAGGTAAGAATAAAGCTATATCAGGTAGACCAAAGGGTATTCAAGGAAAATATAAAATGGTTGACGGTGTCATGAAGAATGAACAGAGGGCCTTGAGGCGTATCGCTAAGAAGAATCACAAGAAATAAACGAATGGATAGCCCATCATTTGTTCTGTAAATTAGTTACTAGGGAATTACACATATTATCATATTAGAAAGACGTATATGTACCTTGCATTTATTTAGCAGCCTTTGCACTTCTATTCCCAAAAATTTTTTGGAGAAGATACAGCAATGACACAAGAAGGCATGCCAAGGTCACATACTGTATATTGTTGTAAAATTTGGCGTCCGGTGTTGGAATGGGCGCATGAAGTTTGATGGAATTCATATGATAGAAAATCGTATCAGAGGTAAAAAAAGACTCATATCCTAGTCCTTTTGAGTAAAAAGGGTTACGTTCGATTTTGTCCGAGTTAGTGCCGCAAGAACGGAACAAAATAGGCTCGAAGAATATTGACTTATAATCGCCGCCTTCAACTGGTTCCACATATCTTGAATGAAGGGTGATTTCATTGAGATTACCAGGCTTTAATCTGAAAAGAGATTCTGAACCCCATGACTTATCTCGTAGCTTATACTCCGGCAGCTCCAAATCATCAGTTCCGAAAACGAATAGTGGTGAAGACTGAAATTTATCAACGAAAATATCTACAGGCAACTGTAAATACATGAAGTACTCACAGTCAGCAGATTCAGTGGCATTTTCAAGATCTATCATAAGTTTTGGATGCAGCCCAATAGGTTTTTCTAACTCGAAAAGTGACTTATTTTGGAAGTTCTCATTAAAATGCGCAGGTTTGTAAACCAGCATCGTTTTTTGACATTTATCTATACCACCATTAGAGTCCCAATTGCATCTCAAACCACTTAAATTCACATCATCTTGATCCTGACTATCCACATAAAACAGGCCGGCCTCAGATTTATCGATAGTAGTGCATTTACCAAAAGTTATTGTTTCGTTTTTGGCTAACGGACACCACTGTGAAATCTGCAAGTGACCGTCCTGTAACCTTATGTCTAAATCACAGCGCTCCCACTCCCAATCAACGAAAGAAGTGTCAAAAATCTCCGGCAGGAAACCTTTTATTTTTTTCAGATCAAAGTATGGAGTGTGTAGAGAGTTGTACACAGGTGTATTGATCTCACGTCCTTTGGTTTCGCCTGAAGTAGTGTATACATTAAGTCCGGAGCTCAATACGGGATTTATAATAGTAGATAGAGGGCCAGTAGTGACTTTTCCGGCTCTCCAAGTGATACGTAGTACGTCAGTGCTATTTGTTTCAGATTCTGGTATTTCCCATATCCACCGCTGTTGTGTGATCACATTTTCATCACCTTCTATGGTAAGGTGCGTGGAATTATAGCTTATATGACTGCCAACATCTTCTGGAGATTCGAACAGCACAGTTAAACGACTTTTGATCGCCATTTGAATCTAAGTACACTCCTTCTTCCCTTTGCATTATCCTTTATTGAGTGAAATTTTGTCTGAAAGTACCGCCTGCCAGCCCCCTCCCCGCTTCCTTAAAAGGCAAAAAATTCCTTATGAAAAAAATGTTGATGAAGGTTGTAACACGACTACGACTAACTTTCGTCACAAACAGATGTTAAAGAAGATAAATTGCTAGTCAAATCTTATATATACACATCAAACACTCATCTTAAGGAAAACGTTAGAATATACAAAGCAGAGGCTGACAGTTTTGCTTTGTACTTCATTCCTACCCTGCCGTTTCCATCTGCTTCTTCACGTTATCTAACGCGAGGTATTAGGCCTTAAATCGCTCGCATTACGGAGAATAGATAAGTGCCATCATTTTTGAATTCGATTTTTTGTTTGTTTATCCTTTTCCAACTACTTCCTTTCATTTTAACCAAGCCCGATGATCGATACGCAAAATGTTCCCATACAAGAAATGCTTCCAGTGGTCCCTACAACAACTCCATCACAAAGGGGACATCGTCACAAAAGGTCATTTGCGATATCAGGAGATTTTGATTTTTTAAAGCAGCCAGCTTCTCTACCTCCATTACCTTGTTCATCACCCAGTGTTGACGTAACGGTGACCAAGCCTACTCGCAGTTCTGAGAGACGAACCAGCACAGCCGATGTAGATTTGATATCCGAGTCTGAATTTGCAGCTTTATCTCCCAGCAGGGTGTCAAATCAGGTTTCATCACTCAGCCCAAGGTTTTTCATTAGTGAAGAACCGAAGTTTTCTTCCCCTTTTCATGGGGTACCTGATGCCATCATCAACCTAGATGATGCTTTAAAAACGAAACCAAAATCTTTTAAGTCACACAGGCGATCAGAATCGGCTCCGGCAGACCTCGCTGTTCTAATGAATCCGAAAACCGTGACAAGGGATAGTTTGATGATTGAAGAAGAAGATGACACCGACGTGGTATCGACTTCTGACCGCGATAGTATTGGAGGAAAAAAAGAGGTCCAGTTAACGGGACTTATGTCCCCACTTCGGTCTTCTTCGCCATCTCCCATTCCAGAGGCTCAAGATTCAAGTTTAAATGGATCACCTATTCAATCACGCGATACTACGAGCAACTTTCCTGATAGTAAGTTCAATTCCTTAAAGATTAACAGGCAAAAACAAAGGTATTATCATTACACGAAAAAACTGCCAACAAATACGACCTCAACTATACAACCACAATCCCTCAGAGAACAAGCATCTTTTTCTTCTCTTTCTTCAGCAGTAGTAAAAACTCCCTTATCTGTCGCACACACGCCATCAAAACAGACATCAACGCCTTTAACACCGGTATCTCCCGGTTTCAACAGTGCTCATCATCATGGTAATAAATTATACGATGACAGAAGGCAGATTAGTCCAGTTCGGTCGCACAAAACACAATCATTCAATGACATAAGCCGGAACAATACCCCCAGTACCAATTTCAATTATGAATCTAAAACATATGACGTGCCGCAGGGTCCAAATTGTGTATCTGTATCTCCTAGAGATGATAGAACCCTGTCGAAGAGGAACGTTTTGTTTCAAGATAATCCTGATGTAGCAGATGCTGAAAAAGCAAACAATCTAGATTTGGCCACCCAAGAAGAAGAGGCAACACTACCGATATCAAAGGAGTTACTTTGTGGAGAACCTGGGGATGTTGTGGATCTTTCATCTTTATCATCCCCAAATAAGGATTTTATACACAATTTTAAGAGCCTAACGGCGGATGCAGGTTCATCGATCATACCGCAGTTTAGTGATTGTGATGTGGAAGCCTTTCCAGGAGCAAGCGATGGGCAAGAAACCAGAAGCGTTAGCGATAGTGCTATTGTATTGGATAGAACACGTAAAGATAAACGTAAAAAGAAATCCAGATTAAATGTATTTTTCATGAATTTCTTTGCGAAGAATAATAATAGTAATGAAAAATCCACTAATGATAAAGCCTAAAGGCCCTCAAAAGGGTCCATAAACACAAGTCAATGCTACCCATTTTTGTTGCATTTTCTTATGTTAGTTGTAAAAATAGTTTTTGTAATGTTTTCAATTACCTTATGATATAACTTATTTATTTATTTAAATGGGAAAGGAATAATAAATATATGGTGATTTACAGATAAATATTTCATAGGATTGCTTCTCTGGTAAAAAGGAACATCGGGTTCTGACTCCATCCCTCTATTCTTTCCTAATTTTTTTTGAACTTTTTATTTTTTTTTTAAATTTCCACAGAAAACCAAAATGAGACCATTGCTTTCTAAACTTATTTGCTTACTTCTAGGTTGTCTAGCTCCTCTTTCTCCTTTGCTGCGGCTTCAGCTTCCAAAATATAAGGCAACAAATATGGTACATCTTCTTGAGGTTGAATCCATTCATTCTTTGGTAACAAATGATGCGTTAATTCTGTTTGATGTGCTCTGATGATTCTAAAAATTCTGGCGTAAGATTCATCTTCTGGCAATCTTCTCAACGCGGTCTGAGCAATCGGGTTTTCTTCAGAGATTAGATCGTCGAATTTCAAACCTAATTCTCTGTAACCAGAAAGTTTAACAAATTGGTGAGCAACTGGGACGAGGATTTTTGATAAAGCTGCAGATTTTAGGATTTGGTCACCTATCTTGACTATCGAAGTTAATGATTGAGGCATCGTAAAAATTGTGGGTCTTGCGTGTGTCTAATTTGTGAAGTTTTCCTTATTCGTAAAAATGCACAAGGTATACTACTAGGCGTAGGTCAGAATAATTAATGAACAATATGGGTTTTGTATAAGATCTGTATGGTTGTGTTTAATATCAATTCAAGAAAGTACATTTAGTGAAGCTTTCCGGTCTGCAAGAAGGGGGATGGAACAACTTTGCCAGATGCGCTCGCTAGGCGGAGCGATATCACCGCACACACTAATAGAAAAATGCATTTTTATTGGTCCGCTGTCACGCGACTACAAAGATTTAACCTGTCAAACATTTTTTTATGCTTAATCGTTTCACACATATAAATTTTCTCTCCCAATATTGACGATAGTGCCATATGTATTCTTTAGAAAGTCCGTAACTCGCTGAAGCTGCGGCAAGGTCAGACTCGTCGTGTCTAAACAACGATAACCTGGAATGCTGCTCAAAGCTTCTCAAGTGCCGTCATGTGGCGAAGAATTCGTCAGATACGTCACAGAGCCCTCGCACCAATGCCTTTTACCAAAAAGTTCCGAGTGAATTGAAAGTTTATATTGATTATTTATCTCTATAAACGGGAACGCGCCTGGCGCGCCGGTCTCCTCGGTTTTCATATCCATGCGTCATGTTCATAGCCAGATGATGGGGACGCAGATGTATAAAAAGCAGAAAAGACGTCAAAGCTCAACAAATTCACCTAATTCATGTAACACCTACCTTGCTCCAGTTCTTCAATCACATTTTCAATGATTTCATCATCATCATCTTCTTCCATCATTTCAACTGCACTATACTTGATCATATCCCAGCGTCTCCAAAAGGAACAAGAGTCACCGTTTTCTTTTGAGTCGTAGACTTGCTCCAAATCATATTTTGCGTTCGTTAACCTTGATTTTAAGGACTGTAATTTGACAGAGTCTGGTAGATTGGAAACCGTACGTGACTCACCATAGTCTGTTTCATATTCTGTGGGATTTGTGGCCTCAGATTTATAGCCACTACTTTCATCATCATCTTCATTATTATCATCAGCATTAACATCCGAATCTGTTTCGTTATCCGAAATTTTTAGTGCTTTATGAGAATGATGATACCGTTGAGTTTTTATGTTACAACCAGATTTTTGAGCTTTCTTGCGAGCTAGATTACCATAAACAATAGCTTCTGCACTTGATGTGGTGTCACAGTACCTGGCCCATACTTCATCTATAGATTGGACGATATAATCAAAGCATCTTCCCCTTGCACTTAGATCCATTTTAGATACTTGTGCTTTCTTGAAGTAGGATGAAAAGGAACCGGGTCTTGACAATGATTTTCTTCTAGTATTCCCCTCGCTTACTTGATAATGAACAGAGGTGATGAAATGATTTTTCTCATCATCAGAACCAGCTGAAGATTCGGAATCAGTGTATCTAGCGACTGCTTCAACTAGCTTCGGATCCAATACACCAGCTGCCGTAATTCCAATGAGATTATTATTATATTGATTCGCGTTTTCATTCAGCGTATCATCTTCTGAGTCCGAAGAGTAATATTCGGGACCTTTCATCAGTTGCGTGACAGATCCATCAGGTACATTTCCTCTGTGTGATGTGAAGTTGTTTAAAATAAAAGACCTTCTCTTTAATGGAGCGGCTGAATCAGTCCCCAGATCCGAATGTGTACGTTTACTAGCTGTAGCCATCTGGAGAAATTCTATAGTATTCCTTTTATCTTTTGAGCAGCACAACAAAGGCGTCAAAAAGAGTGCTGAAATCGAATGAAAAAGAGTACGAAGGCGTGAAGTTCTTGAAGTTCTCAACACAGTATTATCTCTATTTTGTTTCTCCCTTTTAAAACAGATATTCCTGGGATAATAAATTAGGGCAGAAACGTAAAAAAAAGATAAACAAAAGAGTATAAAAGTTGCTAAACTAAACCCTAATTTTCAGATTTCGAATTTCTTGCACGTGGATAGTGACGTGAAATTCGGGATACTTTTTTGAAAATGATTTTCGAGAAAAAGTGGTAAGGAAAGGAGAGAAAGTCGGACAAGACGACATGAGAATATATCTTTCACGGGTGCTGGGTGTACGGCGTTAGTGATATTATTGGTTGATAGGCCCAACAATAGGAGGGTAACGCTGTCCGAGGGGCTGGGAATCTGAGGTGTACATCGTCCGGACAGTAGAGAGAAGACAAATAGCAATAAGAAGTATTTATTATTCTCTGCTCGATCAAGAATTACAAGCTAATAGCTATATAACTAAAAATGGTATCGTTGAATAGCTAGGAACTTAAGGTACATAAATATTATATTTTTATGGCAAATATTATACTCTTTAATACTTCTTGTTCAGTATTTCTCCCGGTGGCGTTCTTAGCATTTCCTGTCGAACGTTGTAACAAAACAACCCCGCTGCCTCGGGGCGAGGCACGTGAGGATATATTCCGGACAGTCTATTGGCTTCGCATCTCGTTGATTTTGATTTCTTGTTTGATCTTATTTGCAGTAATAGATACATCCAACATTAATAATGACGTCCTTATTTCGCGGAGCATCGAGAACCCTATGGTGCTATGAATAATTAAGATATGGGAAAACATTCATGGGAATCTCCAGGCGTACTCGTGATTCGATGCGTTTGTAAAACGTCCTCATTAGCAGGCATACCCAATTGAATATTGTAGCTTTTACATTTGTACGTATAATGAATTCTAAATTTTATCTTGGATTTAATAAATGTAGTATGAATTTTTCGATTGGTTTAAGGTGAGACGACGACGACTATGAATGATTATTCTATCAAATGCATTCCGCTTGTGCGTATACTATTTAACTTTTCGTCGGCCTTATTTTAAGAAGAGCCGAATTTCATGCAATTCAACCCCCAACCATATCTTCAAGAGCGTATTAATCAATAAGTTTCTACCAATTCTATGGAGGAACGAAATGATTCTGATTCTGATTCTGATTCTCTTGACATTTCGAACTTATCAGTTGACCCACAAAAGAAATTTGAAAAGAAAGAACACACAACTTTCGAAGATACACTTATTGGCAGCTTGGAGTCCATTTGCAGCATATTCGATAACGTATATTTTGCCAAAAGTTTGGGAATCATAAGTGAAAGAAACGTCTTATACCGGCATCTTAATAAAGGCAATTGGGGTTCTAAATTATGGCTTGTTACTTTACTACTTTCTGCTAGGAAATCATTTAGCAACCTGCTGAGAAACATGAAGATCAGAGAAAAATTGAAAAAAGAGATTCAAGAACTACATAAAACCAATAAAGTTCTAATTAGCGAAGTTCTACGAGAGAAATATATGACTGCTTTATCGATGTGTAATAGCCAGGTTAAGGATATCGTATTTGAGCTACTACAGACAATTGCATACCTTGTAATAGTCATAATTGACGTCTGCAAAATAAACCTATCAAAAAAGTGGAGAAGTTTATTAGAGCCACTGGCAAACCTCATCACTATAGTGAGATTTTTTACAGCTGGTTCCTCGGCAGCATATATCTGAGCCCAATTGACATATATACCTAATTAAAAGGACTTTTTGTCCTTCCTATTTTATTCCCAGTTCCCTCAAAAAGGCTTCTTTGGAAGGTTCTCTACCCAAAAATTCACGTAAATTATCTTCGATTTCGTATAGGCCTCCTCGACTTAAGACGACGTCTCTATACTGTGCACCAATTACACTATCTAATGGGTTGTCTGCAAACTTAGTATAATACATATCAGTCGCAAAAACTTCTGCCCACATATAGCCGTAGTATCCAGCGGAATAAGAATCAGACATAATATGGCCAAATGAGCCATATCCCTTTGTCAATTCATCACCATTCTCCACTAAAGAAGTTTCTTCTCTCATTTCATTCCATAGTCGTAATAGATCCAAGTCTTTCGGATCTTCAGAAGTATGAACTGTCATATCGAAAAGACTAAAGTGCAACTGTCTTAAAGCAGCTAATGCACCGTTAACGTGCTTTGTAGCAATTAAAGAGTTCAACAAATCGTCAGGGATCTTGTCCCCTTTCTCATAGTGGCTCGATAAAGAAGATAGCTCATTTTTGTTCCAAGTCCAAAATTCTAACATTTGAGATGGTGCTTCAACAAAATCCCATGGAACAGACGAAGGCCCATTGAATCTTGCGGCGCTGTTTTTGCCAACAAGGTCGTGAATCCCATGACCCAACTCATGAAAAAATGTCGTCAACTCATGATGTTTCAGTAGTGATGGTTTTTTTGGGGTGGCCTTTGAAAAATTACAAACCAGTGCTGTAATAGGATAAGATCTTTTACCATTTTCAGCAACGTAGGAAGACGAGATGCCAAAATTGGCAGCGTGACCATATTTACCATCTCTAGGATGTAAATCAAAGTAAATCCAACCTACAAATTCCGGTTCGTTCTCATTATCCATTCCCCAAACAGCCAACTGCTTCACATCCTCGTGCCAAACGCTTTTCTTCGCAGGGTCCGTCTCTTCAACAAATTTCAATTTCAAAAGTCTTTCATATATGGTTAACATGCCAGTGATTGCTGAATTTAGTGGATAATAATCAGATATTGTTTCTAAATCAACGTTGTAGTTATCTTTCAGAATTTTGTTATCGTAGTATCGGTGATCCCACACATAATAGTGGCCATCATAAGGTACGCCAACTTGTTTACATTCTTCTTTCTTCACTTGCTTCAGTAATTCGAGTTCTTTAATCCCTAGGGGTCTTAACTTTTCTTTCAAATCCTTCAAAAATTCTAACACAACTTCTTGCTTTTTGGCCATTTTATTCTCCAAATTATAATTGGCATACGTAGAGAAGCCGAGCAGGAGAGCCAATTCTTTTCTCAATTTCAAAGTGTCTAGCAACAGAGCTTCATTTGCAGAGACTTTGTCCTGATCACCCAAAAAAGCCTTTTTTCTTGTGTTTGGATTCTTAGCGGTCTTCAGGACAGGTAATATGTCCGGATATTTGAAAGTAACTTTGTATTTATCAACGCCATTTTTTTCATCGACGATTTTTTCGAATTGTTCTAAGACAGATTCGGAAACACCATCCAATTCTTCCTTCGTGAAGGCTATATACTCCTTTTGCTCTCCCAGGTTCTTGGAGAATTGCAGAGAGTTGGCTGCAATCTTTATCTTTATTTGTTTCACTTTATCTCTTCCTTCTTCTGGCAAGTTTAAGCCCGCACGCACATAATCATTGTGACATTTTTCAACAAACCTGTAGAGTTCAAAATTTTTACGGTCAATCTGGTATTCTGATTTTTTATCCTTTAGTTGCTTCCATACTTCATCAAACTGTAAAAATAAATCCTGCCTCAAAGAGGATTCTATTTCAAAATTCTGTAACAATTCCGTGGCCGTTACTGAAGCATTTCTAATCTCTTGATTTCCTGAAACATGCTGTAAGAAAGTCAATTGATTTATCAACAATCCGATTTTGTTTTCATGTTGCATATATGGCTTGATGAGGTTTTCAATCGATGGTAGATCCACTTGAACCAATGCATTGTAAAATTTGTTTGAATTGTCTATCAACGCATTTGCATCCTCAACTATTTGTTCAGCACCCCAATTCCAAGATGGTGCCTGTTGTGGAGCAATGAAAGTGGTTTGAATCGTGGAGTAGCTTGACATTCTATAGAGACCAAGGGCAATAGCGGGAACAGCTACAATCGATACAAGCGATTTCCTGAAACGGAACACTTTCTCAATACCGGTTCTTGAAACAATAGTTTTCCAAAGCATCAAAATATGAATTGAATAACGAATGCAGGTGCCATCAAATGCTCATGCGCTCAGCCATTCGAATGAAAAGGGAGAGAGTTGCGACAACTTAGAATTTACGGAAGGGTACGCGGAGAGACGCCTCTCAAAAACAGATGACAAGTAGACTATCAAGGCAGAGCAGACTAGCATAGAAAGCGAACTACATATTTTATCTGGTAGGCATGTACGCCGAAAAGCTGAAGAGAAATGATCTGATGGAACAGAGACATTGCACTGTCTACAGTTATGAGGCATCACTCTGCTCAACCATGTTTTGAGCGCATGCTCGTATTAGTTAACAACAGAGCATATATGTCTGCAGCAGTAATGGGAACATTATCTGTTAGCATGGAATGGAATAAATGTCTTACAGGTCCCATCATGCATATCCTACCGAGTGCATTATTACCGCTGATCCTGGTACACCAATCAGCTAAACGGAAAATAGATATTACCGTTACCCTACCATCTAAATGCGATACAAGAAAATCAGGAAGGGAGCGCTCTGTTGAGCTATCAAGTAAGACAATTGCACACTGCTACTGAACTTAGAAAGTATCATTGTAATTAAGCTGCTGAAAGGAGTAGTCGTCTCGCATAATCGATTGAAAAAGTACGAACATGTCTGAAAACTCTCAAATACAAGTTTCCTCTCCTAACAAATCCATTCTTAATGACAAATGGGATGTCGTTCTGTCTAACTTGTTAGTGAAGACCGGTCTGGGTTTCGGTGTAGGCGTCGTGGGATCAGTGATCTTTTTTAAACGTCGTGCTTTTCCTGTTTGGCTTGGTATCGGTTTTGGCCTTGGTAGAGGGTATGCAGAAGGAGATGCCATTTTTCGCTCTGCTGCTGGTTTAAGGGCTGTAAAGGCTTGAGTAGAATCGAGCATGTCGTTCTTTCTTACTCCTTATCACGAAATTCATATGATTATCATTTATTCCACTAAAATACCAAAATTCTGTATATGTTATATAAGTCGAGCAAAAAAGTTTATCAAAAAATTAATATATGTTTGAATCATTAAATCATTTATAGAGAAAAGCCTGAAATATCTCGTATTTGTTTCAAAATACTTTTATCTGTTTGTTTTCTCTCCGCTTTTATTTTATCTTGAACTTCTCGGTCCTTCCTCTGATCGTTTTGTAAAGTTTTGGCTTGCAGTGCACCAGCGGAGCAAATCTTATCTCGCTTCGATTCACCTCTGCTGCTCAATTTGAAAACTTCTGCTGGCAACAAACCCTCGTTATTTATCTTTTCTACCTGTACCTTGTTCCTTTTGATATCACTGTGTGATATTTTCTTTTTGCTTTGATTTTTCTTGACTACGCCGCTTTTTCCACGGGATGTATTAGTGGATCTAGTCATTATATGCTCACTGGAGACTGGCTAATGCAATTTTGCTAGTATGGGTCTTTTCTTTAATATTGTTGTTATTTTTATTGTGTATTGTTAACTCTTAGCGAGATGAGCTAAATGACCTCACACTATTTGTGAAATTTATCAGATAGCGGGAAACGGTGCAAGCACCGAACATGGAAAATTTTTTTTGAATGCCAGGCATGTCATCTCATTTAATCGCTATTTATCGCTACATACTTCAAAAGTGTTTGCAGGGTAAAGAGGAATATAGAACATAGAGCAAGTCGTAATGGTTTCCACTCACAATAGAGAAAAGCCATGGGATACTGAAAATATAGACAAGTGGCATACAGAAGAGTTTAAAGAGGAGGATAACGGATCTGGTTTGCCATTTGCGGAGGAATCCAGCTTTATGACGTTGTTTCCTAAGTATAGGGAAGCTTACTTAAAATCCATCTGGAAGGATGTAACCAAGGCCTTGGATACGCATCACATTGCTTGTGTGCTAGACTTAGTGGAGGGTTCAATGACCGTAAGGACTACAAGAAAAACATATGACCCTGCAATTATATTGAGGGCTCGTGATCTAATTAAGTTACTTGCTCGTTCAGTTCCTTTCCCTCAAGCAGTTAAAATACTACAGGAAGACATGGCCTGTGACGTGATAAAAATTGGAAACATAGTAGCTAACAAAGAGAGATTCGTGAAGAGGAGGCAACGGTTATTGGGCCCTAACGGTAATACTTTAAAGGCATTAGAGTTGCTGACCAAGTGCTACATTTTGGTTCAAGGCAACACAGTAAGTGTTATGGGTCCTTATAAAGGATTAAAAGAAGTGCGTCGTGTTGTTGAAGATAGTATGAAAAACGTTCATCCCATTTACCACATTAAAGAATTGATGATCAAAAGAGAGCTAGCAAAGAGGCCAGAACTGGCAGAGGAAGACTGGTCGAGGTTTCTACCGATGTTCAAAAAGCGCAACGTTGCACGTAAGAAACCGAAGAAGATGAAGAAAGAGAGCAAGGTATATACTCCATTCCCACCAGCTCAAATGCCTAGAAAGGTTGACTTGGAAATTGAGAGTGGTGAATATTTCTTGAGCAAGAAAGAGAAGCAAGTAAAAAAATTGAATGAACGTAGAGAAAAACAAGCCGAAAAGCAAGAAGAAAGGGAAAATGAAAGAAATAAGGATTATTTAGCGCCAAAAGAAGAAAACTATAAAAGCCCTTTGGATACAATAAAAAAGAAGAAGAGAGATATGGACAATACAGAAAAACGTGACAAGAATGAAAAAAAGCAGAAAAAATAGTAGCATAGTGAGTAGTTCATAAAAAAATTCTACCTAGCGTGCAGCTTGGATACATAAGTAAATAGTTATCCTGACATCGCATGTTTTTTTATTGCTTGTAGCGTTCGACTTCTTCTAGTTCTCGCCGTCAAATGACGA
This sequence comes from Torulaspora microellipsoides, assembly GCA_900186055.1. Classification (NCBI taxonomy): domain Eukaryota; kingdom Fungi; phylum Ascomycota; class Saccharomycetes; order Saccharomycetales; family Saccharomycetaceae; genus Torulaspora; species Torulaspora microellipsoides. Next base: position 19,565 of record FYBL01000006.1, on the reverse strand, counting down.
CGCGTCTTCTCCAAAGAAGGGTAGCCATTAAAAAAAAGACGCCTAATGAAATGTGTCTGTTTCAATCCCACTACAGGAAACAAACGACAAGTTGCATCAGGGACTGAGCGTCAAATGGAGTCCCTTCTAGGAGAGTTAGGAAACTTAAAAAAGAGACGAACTACCTATAAGCGAGTTACCAGTGAGGATGACGAGGAAAGCTCGTCCACATTTGTTCCGCCACTTGTACACGGAGATGGATTTCTATTTCAAAATAGCAAGCTAGCCAGAGTCAGAGATCGTTTAAATGAAGCGTGTATATCTCATGCACAAGAAACTCAAACTATAAGCCAGACTCAAATCATCTCTAATTTGTATGATGGGGGTAAAGAACTGGAGATGAAAGATATGTTGACTATAGCGAAACAGTGCAAAGTGCCTGGTGCACAAGTGGAAACCCAAATTTTACCTAACTCAATAGTAAAGCGCCTAGAACAAGCTACGCAAGAGATTCCTGACTCAATTGGAAATCGAGAAGAGCAAGAGCAAGCGCAAGAGCAAGAAGAGTCTTTGTCTGAGGGTGAAAAGTTTACTCAAAAAATTACCAGGGACCAGCACTATGACTCTGTTCTTGATTCTTACTCAAAAAAAAAATCAACTCTCACTGATGGAAAAGAATCCACAATGGAAATGGAAATTGAATTAACCCTGCGCGATGAGTTAGAACTTGGCCGATCATCGTTGAAAACCAAGATATCAGATCCGCAAAAGGGACAAGCATTTCAAGAATTAGAGGAAGATTTGGCTGAGCATGACAAGGTGCTTCAAAAAAGAACGAGATTTTCCAAGGAATCTTTTCTGGAAGATTTTGATAACAGTAGTGGGGTGGAGGGTGATATTTCAGACGAAGATACGGAGGCGCCTGCTCTTAAAAGTATGAAAAATTGCGCGACCTCACCCTACGAACCAACGAGCAGTAAAAGAACGAAAGGACAGAATGTAGGTGCTCTTAGTGCGTATGAACAAGAACTAAAACGTGAAATAGACGCTGAACAATGTATTCATCTTTGTTCTGACGACGAGGATGACAAAAGATATGAAGTTGCCTCATCACTAGCGGCAAAGGCTACCGTGCTTGAAATCAGGGCACGGCTATCTAAGCAAAAACCTCTCGTAAGAGCTCAAGAAAATTGTTCAAACGATTTATTCTATAGTCTTAGAAAATCTACCAAGAAACAAATTCTGGATTATCAAAAGGAAATAATAGAACGCACAGGTCTGAAGATTGAAGATATAGAAAAGGAGAAGGAACTAATAGAAAATCTTTTGGAGCAAGAGATAGCCAGAAACAGGAGAATCAGGTTGCGTGAGATAGAGAACGAAAAAAAATCTGCTGATGGAGCTGTAGACGAAAATATTGGTTATAGCGACAATGAATTAAGTGAATCGCATTTGTCTGAAGGCGATGAACTCAATTATTATAGTGATGAAGTTGAGGATTCAGGAAATGACGAAAATGATCAAGGTGAAGCTGAAAAATATGAGGAAGATGGAACTAAAGAAGAAAGCGACAGTCAAGAAAAAGAGGATGATATAATGGAAATAAGAAAGCAGCGGCGCCGAAAAACGAAAATCCTCGCAGATTCCGACTCTGATGGCGAGGAGCACACGACATTGAGAAACGCAATTAATCTAGGCCCATATGGAAATAACCTTGCAGCAAAAACGAAAATGGAAGCTGCCGAAGATGGAAAACATTCTGCGAGAGAATACGACTTGAGTACACAATCTGATGGTGACATTAATGAGGAATCATTTCGTCACCTGGCTACGGAGGAAGCTGCAAAGAACAAGCTCCGTGAGAATAAGAAAAGAAAAAAAATGGCAGAGATGAGGGCTAGGGGAATTACAAATGTGGTCGAAATGGAAGCTGAAGAATCGGAAGATGAATGGTATGGGGTTGGTGGTGTAGATGGGGAGTTATCTGATGACTACGATTCTGAGTTAGAAAGAATGATAGATGATTATTCAAAAACAAATTCCAATCCAAATGAGATACGTAAACTTCTGGTAGCAGAAAACAAAGAAATGGATATGAAGGTTGTGAACAAAATTCTTTACGACATTAAAAATGGTGGTTTTAGGAAAAGGTCTAGAAAAGAAATCCAGCTTGAATTAAGCGACAATGAGGACGACGAGTTGGAGAGTTACCGATTAAAAAGAAGAGAAATTATGAGGAAAAAGCGGCTACAAATTAATGATGATGATAAAAAGCTGATCCAAAATCCAAAATCACAAGCCTTTTTCGAGAGCATGGTAGAGGATATACTTGAAGCAAAACATATTTCTGGCCCTGAGGAGTCAGCAGACACTAAAGCAGGAAACGAACCTGACAGTAAAGATTCATCAGAAGTTTCTGAACGACGGAAGCTTGTGATATCTCACGATTTTGTTCAGCAGAGCCTTTCCTTTTTGAAATGTAGTAAAGGTTCGGGAGAATTTCATGTGGATGAAAATGCGAAAAAACCCCAGTCCGGTGAGGGCGCTGTTGACCTATGCAGCTTAAAGCAGGATAGCTTAATAAAGAGGCTACATAAGCCATCATTGTCACTTTCCAATCCCCAAAAGGGAAAATACAATGAAGAGGAACAAATATTAACGCCCGGATTTATATATCCTTCGGTTATTAAGCCATTCGGTCCTGATGGGGATCTCGACAATAAATTCAAAGAAGGAAGGAAGACTGTAACAATATCAAAATCATACAGAAAAGTTGGGGGAAATCGAACCTCTGTTACTTACTTAACTAATATGAGAAAGCTTGTTGCACCAAAGAAAAACAACGCAACAAGTTTGTCAGATAAACCTCGAACCTCAGGTTCGAGAATGTATAAACTTTTTGATGGCGAAGATGATAGCTTTGAAAAGTGATTTTGATGTGTTAACCAAAGGAAAGATGTTGAACCGAACAGTTTGCATTAGAAGTACCTATGTACGCAAAATAAAACAAATGTATATTACTATAACATACTTACACAATAAATGTAATTTCCGGATATAAGAGAAGATATCAAAGGCGCTCTTGATTAATCTGATCGTAAAATTAGTTCTGTATTTAAAGCATCTCTTAAATCATCATAGGATACCATGCTATCGAAAATTGGTTGTGAAGACGGTGGTAGAGATGATTCATCATTTCTAAATACTAGTGGCGAGCACGGGGGATGAGAAAGTTGTCCACAAATGGGTGCTGCCGGGGATGCAACTGTTTTCGAGCACGAAGCCGGGTGTAGCATATTGCTTTGTGGCCTCCTCACAGGAGGAGTGCTGAATAAATTCCATTTGCCAAAGAAATTACTTGATTTTGGTTTATTTTTGGATTCTTTTTTCACCATAGCGTTGTGGGGACTTGCAACAAGTGCCGTAAGTAAGTCTCTAGAGCTAGTAGGTGTACTGGTAGTAGAAAATACCGGGGCACTGCTAATCCGTACACTTTTCATCGATGGCCTGTTACTTGAAGGCAGAAGAAAGGCGCCAAATTTCTTGCCTGAGGAAATCGGTTGAATTTTTGTTGTCGACAATACACTTTCGTGAGATTTATACCTTCTCAAAGGTGTAAACTTTTCACCACCAGACGGGCTCATCGAGATTACTGTGTCTTGATCTGACATTGAATCTACATCATCGTCACGATCCTCAAAAAATGATATGGACAGACGCTGGTTTTCCTTGAAAAATGATTGTAGGTCACTAGCATGTTGTTTTTTCGTTTTTAATTGGGCTCTTGAATTCAAGGCAGTGTCGCAAGACTTAGCCAAACGAATGGAGCGCTTGATAGGCAGTTCTCTGATAGGTGATCCAGGCAAAGATATGCATTTTGATGTTTCTATCTCCTTAGTGAGAGGCACGAAATTGACGCTTTTTTTCATAAGTTTTTTTTTTATCGGAGATTCAAGCGTAGCTTGGACATTATTTAAATGACGTTCAGTTAATTTCAATGGGCGAGGTTGAAAGGAATCTAAACTACTGCGTGTGGACTTCGAAGATGGTGTTGAATCTGATTCTTGGGTTTGCGCTAGTTCGTTCAATTTTTCAGTAATGCCTTGGAACTCATACACTAGCTCCTCAATGTACTTATGATCGTTGAGCATGGATAGACGACGTTGGCGTTCTTCATTTAGTTTGTGTCTGACATATTCTGATCGCACACATAGGGAATTGAGTTGTGCTATATATATGTTGTACTGGTCAGCCAATCTATCGATACAATCGTCATTTTCCACTTCACGAATGTGCTGTTGGCGTTGAGCCCATAGTTCCAACTGTATGATGGCCTCCCGAGATCTAGTCAATAGTCGCTCTGAGATGTCTTCTAATCTTGACATTTCTTAATCTAGTCGCTTTCCCGTTGCTGCTGATTTGCAGCTTTTGAATATAGGATAGTTTTAATTGATCCCAACAGATGGCTGCTAAAACGAGAGAAAAAATAAACAAAGAAAACTGCCATCGATTTCCTAGTCCGTTAATCATTATTTACGAAAATCATGGACATTTGCAAGCGCTGTCATTTTTTGATGGCTGATGCCCGCCCAGACGTCGCGAAATACATTCATATAGAGCAAAAGACAGTAACTGTCAACGGAAATACAGAAAGTATGCAGGGCCTAGAACATGATCATGTTCCTTTATTGTCTTCCAAATTTTTCTCTGGTAATTATACAAGTTTCTATTGATATTATTGAGATATACAAAAGCAAGTATCTTAGGGGTGTGGCCAGTTTTTACGGGCCAAAATGCTGGTTTCAAAAATCAGTTTAGCCATGCGCAGTCGTTTTTCTGAAATGCACAAATAGCATTACAGTGTCAAAAAAAATAAAATTCAACAGTTTATGTTATGTAAAATGGTTACTGAGATCAGATAATTAAAATTTTTACCTGTAGTTGTGAAAGCAGTTGACAGTGCCTTTATTCAACTAACTCCTTTGATCTAGGATTTAAGATGGACATGTCACAGTTTTTACGAGATTTGAAGTGCTTTTGAAGGCAAATATCTTGCTGACGTGAATAAAAGGAATATATTATTGTTCGAAAGCTTATGCCTCTGCAGTTGCTTCATCAGAACAAGGCAAGCTCGTCAATTTGATTCCGACAGGTGGTGTAAAAACAACGGGTTGGTTCATATTCAGTGAGTTCTCGAAGATTGGACACTAGATTGATTTTAGCCTTATAAAGGATACTGTACCTGTAACGATGGCTCGTGTTGTGTGTGGTCACATACTGTTCATGGGATCCTTTGAAAACTTCATCATTGACGACGCATCACCTTCCGGCTACAATTACTATCCAGACAAAACCTAAGGAAACAATAAAACTTTCTCTAAACCTGTAATTACCAAACTAATTATATATGTATAATAAAGCTTTTCACACATCTATCGACTTTGCCATTTGATAATGCTGATCTCGCTAAATCCGAAAGGCAAATACAATTTATACGTTGAAAGTACAGAAAGGAACATGAGAATAAGAAAAAAAAGAGAGTTGCATTCAAGATAAGAATAGTGAAATTTTGCATCTGTTCAAAAAAGTGAATGGTACATGAGTAAACACTCGGCATGATGTGATCTGCCGGGCAATCATGCCTTAAGTAAAGCTCAAAAATAATGTCATCGAGGTGCAAGAGGTACCTTTCGATGTCAGATGTCGGGAGTATTCTTGAAGTCTTTTGCCACTGGATATATTATTAGTAAAGTAGGGTTATTAATCGGTTGAATAGAACCTTCATCTGATAGAGTATATAGTTCGAAAACAATTTTTATTATTGTATAATGCAAATATGATTGATAAGTTAATGAGACACAATTCACTATTGGTAGAATGCATGCTACCTAATTAATAACAGAAGTTCATTATTATGAGGCATATGACTAAGATACAGTGTGAGTTGCTGAGAAGCAATGCATTCTGATGGTGCGGTGCGGTGTGTGTGTGTGTGTGCGTGTGAAAGTGTATAGGAAACGCGTTTCTCATATTCAAAGTGAAATCAACTTTACCATCTTCTGATGGTATTTTTCTCGAAGGTCGATCAAAGCCTCATCCATGGCTTAAGAAGTAAGCATTTGCAATATTGAAATGTCGTAATAGACATGACTTATTCAATCGGAGGTTGAAATGTGCAGTCCTATGCGATCCCATAATTGCACAAAGATGGTAAATCACAGAAAAATTCTTTCTGAAAACTCAATGGTAAAAGCTAGCATTCAGTGATGACTGTACACAGTTTGAAGATTGGGCCCCGCACCCTAAACCACATGTTTGGATCGAACATCCGCTTGCAGAAGGGGTAATGAGGCTTATTCAAAGGACTTACACACAAAAAGAAAGCGATCTTATCAGGCCAATAATTTTTTTTATGTTTCATTGGCTTTATAACTGCCAAGGAGTTATTATGTCGATAAAATCAATAAACAGTCACAGAGATTTACTATCCATTCACCTTTCCTGAAAAAGTTTGGTTGTTAGGAAATTCTTCCCCAATAACGACTTTTTGTTACCAGACATAAAAAAGACAAATAATTGCTAAAAGTTTACCTACTTAAACCATTTTTGTCGCAAAGACTCTAAAGACAATGCAGGGGACTGTGCAGCTGTCTATTTCTATAATTGAAGTTATCATTCTTCAAGGGCGAAAGGATTATGCTCAGGCGAGTGATAGACTTCCGTCTACTTAACCGCTGAGGAAAGGAGAAAATTAAGAGCAAAAAACCGTTAAATCCTACCACTCATCTTTTGTGCTGTTTTTTGTTTCTGCCCATTAGGCGTAGTGGATTTTCAGGCACTAATCTTGCACCCACAAGTGCCTTCAGGGGTTCTCTAGGAAGTTTGATGTCATATTTTGAGGAGGCCCGCAGATGAGACGATTTCATATGTCGCAGCTGACAGACGTAGGAATAAATTAGACCGAAATTAATTATTAATCTACTGGGAAGAAAGAAAACTGATTGTTAAGAAGGTAATCTTCACCTTAGAGAGTGCTATTTGGTAGGGCCCAATATGGAAAACAAGAAACAGCCGTACATCCCACGGCTGTTTCATATAATATGACATAGTAAAAAGCTGCCGCAAAAGTCATTTCATTCTCTCAAAAAACCTCTATACCCGAAAGCAGACGTTGCAATGTTAACAGGAGGTATTTTAGGATTCGTCCGAAACCAGATCTCTTAAAATTTAACTCACAACATCTGCAGGGTTACCTACGAAGCCTCCAATAGCACCGCTAAGCATTGAGCAAGGTAACAAGTAGATAGTGTTGTTAATTTCTTTCTTTGGTATGAAGTTTTCCTTAATGAAATCGTAGCAGCCGAATCTTGCTGTGGTATAAGTGCATTGCCGAAGTATTGACGCGCTCAATCCTGAGTAAAGACCAGTAATACCCTCTGTTTTTAAAATACGTTGCATCATGAAAAACAGGGATGGTTTTGGAAGGGAAATAGTCTGTAGGCGTACTTTTGCCAAATCCAATGGGTGCGTGATGATACAGGCAAATACACCTCCTGCTCCACCGTACCACCAAGGATATTTGACGACGGGGTTTTGTTGATACTTTTTATGAGGCATTGAATGCGTGATGAAGGTGTAGTTGTTACTTTAGTTAGTTGCCTTGGATTTCAAAAGGGCTGGTTATATTCTTCGGAATACACACATACATATATATTTTTGATCGCGTTAGATGTATGAAAAAGGCTAAAACATGAATAGAAATGAATCTCTTTGAGTAGATCCGATGCTGATTTTCTTTCAGCGGTCGCTATACAAAAGAAAAATGTGGAGAAAAATAGTGCAGAACGTTACTTTAAATGCTTGCACGCATGTTTCGTAGGTACGTGAAGCAAGCGGCGGTTTTTATGTCTTTTCTGAAGAGAGGGTGATGACGCTTGCCTTTTGAAGAAATAAATCTTCTACAGTCAGATGCTCCTGAGAGCGAGCCTTACAGTATTTCTTCAAGTAGCAGGTATCTGTTTTAGTATCCAAACGATTTCGTTTGCTATTGTAAGCGATGGAAGAACAGGAGGGGCGGAAGTTGTTTGCATCTCCTGTATTCAAATCCGTTATGTGGTTGGGATTCATAACGTAGTGTTCTAGAAGTCGATCTGGTTGAATCGGAAAAGAAGAAGGAGACGCCGAAGAGGCCGGGACGGCACATGATAGTGTGATTGCTGTTTCTAACGCACTCAAATCTTTTTTCAATACTCCATTACCCTTAGTCACACAGGCTATCCTCGTTTTCTTAAAGGACACAGAGGAGCGACCATCCTTTTTGGGAAATGCAAACTTGATACGATCACACAACTCTTCTTGTTTTAGAACCGTACACTTATTATTCCTATTATTTTTACTAGAACTGCTGAAATTGGTTTTACAGCGTTTGTTCTGGAGTGTTTCAAACGATTCCGACTCTTGTAAGTATGCAAGGTTTTGGGGTCGGAAATTCCCCGCTGTAATCGGACTTTCCTTCATCTGGCGGTTGTGGTTGTGGTGGTAGTGTTGTTGGTGGTTTACACCAATCTGGGAGGAAGAAAAAGAAGAATATGTATAGGTGGAACAAAATCGTTCAGCAGCAGTGGCAGCATCCGCAGCAGCAGTAGCATCGACAGCAGTATCCGCAGCTGAAGCAGCAGGGAGTGTTACAATATCTTCCAATTCGGATAACAGCGAAGAAGCTGTAAAATAGCGCATTCGATTTAACATATTCTGATACACGAGCTTATTTTCCAGTTGCCGACTTATTTTATTGACCTTATGGTAACGATACTCAGGATAAATGTTTAGATGCCAGTGCTCTTCAAATTGTGAAAGAAGCTCAAAGTATAGCTGAAATATTCCATCATTCTTCCCCCATAGTTGTGAAGTGATTGCAGAATGTCTTAATGATTGTTTATGTGTTCTACTTTGTTCGATCTTTACCTTCTACCAGTAGTTCTGTGATTGAAACAGAAATAGTGAGTGATTTCTCTTTTCTTCTTCTATTGGATACCCAGTTTTTAATTTGCAACCTTGATAAGCTTGTGTCTGCCATTAAGGCTTTTAGGGTTCCTTCATTCAGATATGGTCTGTTAATGTTAGCAGCAAACCAGCGCTCTAACTTGCCGACATTCTCTTTAGGGAGTCGATGACCTCTGTATGATTTGTTTGCTCGAGTACTGCCGCTGAGCGTATCTTGGGTCACGATATTAAAAACCAGCGAGCCATTTGTTCTTTCATCACTGGAAGTGTTTGTAAGCTTGTGGTAAAGAATATTTGAGTGTGTGAATCTTTTTCGATAGTTTTCCAAGCGACCCGTTTCTTCCAGTAATACAGAAAGGATAGAGGATATTTGAGACGTAGCATTTACTAATGCTATTTCTTCATCTCCTAATTTATCATTTTGTATTACGGATTTTAATCTCTATATTCTTAGTTAGTCATAAGACGTTGCGAAGATATACCCTGATTTAACATACCACTAAAACATCTTGGAGCTCCAGATGTCTTTGACGAAGGTGTTTTGGCTCACTTGCAAACCTTGAGCATATTAAGAATAGCTGATCATTAATATTCACCAATCTTTGATTTAAGGTTAGTATTATGTTTTTCTTTATGTGTTTGTACCTAACTTACTTCTCCTTGGCATTGTCATGTTGTAGTGGATTTAAAAGCACGTTAATGGGAATCTTCTTCATTTCAAGGCTCTTGTTTACTTTCTATATGCTGTTTAGGCTTCATAATAGCAGCAACAAGTGCTCTTATATACTGCTCCATAAAACATGTAAGCTCTGCTAGATTAACTCCAGACATACATGATTCGGTTTCATAAATGTGAGACATCGTAGTGTATGGGTGCGACGAATAAACTTTTGAGGTTTACCATTACTATATAAACATGGCTATATGTATATGAAGCAAACGGCTTGGAGATGAAACATTTTAATACGATTCAGTAAGGTAAAAAAGTTTGGTCTTATAAATGAGAGCTATACCCCTTTCAAATGTTCTTGTCTTATTCATTGCTCTTCGTAACAGTTGAAGTGTTAAAATACACGGTACATACAGTAGGGATGAAAGACAAGAGTTTCAGAAAGCTAAAAATCAACCAACCTTTATTTAAAGTACAGCTCAAGAGCAAACCGAAATCTCAGAGGCGCCGAAGCAGAATGAAATGTTCTGAAAAGACTCTGGCGAGATATGTAGGTTTGGAGTCGGGTAAGGAAAGACGTCTTAAAACGTTCATGGCTAAACCTCGAACCATAAAAATACCCTCACCTCCTGGTAATTTACTAGAGAAAATAGAAGAAGAAAAACGCAGGCTAAAAAGAGACGAAACGGCGNCGCAGCAGTTTAATTTTGTCAAGCCGAAGTGTGGGTTTGTGGAGTGGGTGGATCAAAGATATGAGCGGGAGAGTTGTATTTAGTTTGTTAAGAGTTGTTGTAGATTTGTATTTGCATTGATGATGTCTTGTTGGGAGGGGGAAAGTAGTGCTTGGAAGTAGAGTTGAGAAGCTTGGGCGAGGAGTGGGGATGGATTGCGTTGTAGTAGTGTTGTGATTTGGTGGGTCAACTGGATGATGGTTGGGATGTGTGGTGTTTGGTTTAGGAATTGTGTAGCTACCTCGTTTGCTAGTTGCGATATGGAGAGGGTGGAGACTGGGTCTTGGAAGTGGTTGATGGATTGGAGGCCGAGATGGATGGCGAGGCGTAGATCTGGTGATATTGTTGGGCTGCCCACAGTGGACGGAGGCGTAGGTGTTGGTGTAGTATTTGTAGCTGTAGTGTTAGTTCTAATTTGGCTTCTTGGTGAAGCTGCAGAAAATATTGGAGGCTGAGGCGGTAACTTTGGCAAGCTAATTAGAGAGGTGAGATACTTTATCGATGAGCAATCTGCGTATAATTCAAAGAGTCTGGAATGTTGTATACCGGACGATATGTGATCGTGCTTCTTGTGCCAATACGTGTGGTGTTTGGAGTTTCATGTTTTATTGTGATATGGTATTAGCTGGGACACGATTCTTTGGTGTGTATCAAGAGCCTTACTAAAAAACAACAATAATTGCTCATCAAATAGAATCACCGGCACAAGCAAGGTTTCTCCTGCTTAGAGAATATTGCATTCTGCGAAATTACCACCAGTATGTGTATTTAAGAGTGTTTATAACCAATGCTTCGGCAGTACAATAGTTACAGTAAAAGCAAGATTAAGCAATTTGAACTCAAGGCGATTTCCATTTAAAGAGAGAAACCTTTTATGTCGCACATAATAATTTATAGAAACTGCAAATTTCCATATTAGGTAACGCGCGTGGTGTATGGATGATTTCACAGCAAGGTGCTGGTAACTGCGAAATGCAATGAAGCGCGCCCTACTACCTCGTTCTTTGATTCTAATACATTTTACGTCGGAAAAAATTGAATGTTTCTGTTTGGTATGGGTCTAATTGACAGCTTTTATATTTGGTTTACGCGTATTGGGGGTGAGATTATACGCCGTGTACAAAGTGTTCATCGACAATAGGTACCAATTCAATACAATATTTTGTGGAGTCGAACAGTATTGTTTTTTCTCTCGTCATGTTTCAAGGAGATTGCGTTCAAAGAGGCGAGGTTTAGGCTTATGAATGCATAATTTTCCCTGTAAGAGTGTAAGAAAGCTTCAAATTAATTCTCAAGCAGTGATTTTCCACATTCCCAGTGCAGTGTCGCAACCTTTCTTTCCTTCTTATTGAAAGGTTCTGATATATTTAAAATCAATACAAGCATTGAAGCGTTTAGGTTATACTAAACAATCTCATATGCCGAGCTCGTGACTCAAGGGGAGTCCACGAACAATCTCTCTTCTATATACAGAATATAAACTCGGGAACGACATGCAAAGTCTGCTTTGTATATCCGGAGAAGTGCGCTACATGGAATCATGTGTTAATGAATGAAGAAGTTTCGCTGAACACCAATGACAGATATCCTTTCAATACCAGCTTGGCTTGTAAAACGTTCATGTCATAATTTTATGACTCTTTTTCTATAATTCTGTTCCAACACTTCTTGTGGTGGAAATATTTCAGGCTATGTACGAAAAGCTAGGAAATATCCGGATCAAAACATCTGAGGATTTAAATGCATACTGCAAGATGATTTTAGGCATGCTTGATTACGAGTACTTATTGTCACTATCGCACATAGCATGTAGATTTTTACTGTCTGAGACGATATGATAAAGTTTTACTACTTTATGAATAAGATAATTGATTCTTATTGATTATTCAAGAGGATTCAGTTGTGCATCTTTTTCTGTAGCGCCTATGAATATGATGCACAACAGAATTTGGAGTGATCAACATGGCACGTGATTTAGATGCTACTCACTTATTTTTTTGAAATATGTCAGTAAGAAAGGCTGACTGAAAAGTAATTGTTCATTCAGGGAGATAAGTTTCATGGGTGAAGAATCTCAGTTTTTATGATAAAAAGAGTGTTCTTTGACTTATTTTACGTTTTGCTGCATGGCAATTTGAAAAAAAATAATTTTAATCATGGCCTATGGAAATTGTTGAAAAGTTCTGAATTGTGTTATAAAGTGTTAATCTTACCAAATATATGAATGTTTATTCGATCTGAGGTACAAGTAACAACGCAAGAAAAGCTCAAAAAATTCAATTGAAATACCCTGAAATGAGAAATTAAAAGCAACTAATAATTCAGTACTAGACGAACTGAAAGATATGGGTATTTTACAACGATAACTACGTAGAGAACCAGCGTCCTTGGTCAAGGAAATGATAATGAAGGAAAGCAACAGCTTTTTAGAAACATGCTTCGTAACTAAAACAGGTTATGGTACTTAATTAAATCATACAGCTCTTCAAAGGCCATTTTTACTTCGAATATACTAGTTATTAGCATCGAACTGCATACCCCAAAACACTTCAAAGATCCAGAAACTTTACAATAGACCTCTCCAAATCTTATAGAATATGCACTTGGGATACCTCATCGAAAACGCTTATTTCAATGCCATCAATAGGTCAAATTGAAATTTTTTGAACAACTTAACTGCTAAAAGGATCAGAAAAGAGAGTCAAGCAGAGTATTAGCTACCAAATCATAAGAAACTCATCTAATCCACCTAAAAATTAACGAAAGCCCCCCAGTGTTCCACATAAAACTATGTTATAAATTTACTTTCCTTATGAGCCTGCATTGAGACGTATCATTTATGTGAATTGGTTTCAATAAGGAAACTTTTATTATCTCTAAAAATTTTCATTTCAGTTTTCATATCATTAGCTGCTCACGAGTTGGAGCTTTAAAGAAATTCACGGTAGTATTTTCTGAACGGATAAATCGCACAATTGAATGAATAGCGTTCTATCATAAAGTATCTTTGAAATATTCTGTCATTTCGAAACCACTTTAACTGCAAAGAATAGAAAATAAATTCAGAAAAGATATGCTAATTTATTTAACGTTAAAGTTATTGAAAAACTAATGAAAAATATGCAAGAAAGAAATACCAAGACCATTTGGGCATTTAAGGACTGATTAAAGTGATGGAAATTCTTTCTACGGCCCCAAAGAGGTGTTCAATATTAACGCCATGCACATTGTTTTTCTATTGAAGCCATTTCGATGTTTCGACATTGCGGCAATAAGTTCCCACAACGCGAGATACATCACATACCGAAATGATACAATCAGTACTGCAGCAGACAGGATTTTCAAAATGAAAAAAGTCTTCTTTCTTTAAGAAAATTAGTACCTATTGAAGAAATTGATCCGAAATGCAATCATGGTTGAAATTGAGTCCAAAGATAATAGGTTTTGTAAAGTAGTAGTGCGAATGAGCTCGTGCTCTATTGCATGTCATAAATTATCTTGAAAATTATATTCGCTTTATTATATATGCTGCACTTGAACAGGCTTCAAATTGTGCTTTCTATCCCATGTTTTAGCAGCTTTTTGAAGAGTTGTTTGCGGTAAACATTTGAGTGGGAAAAATCTTCCGCGGCTCCATGAAAAGCAAAATCAATCAACTATAATTACTTTGGCACTTATTCTGCCCTTTAGTTTGGCACATCTGAGAAACAGATTTACCAATCATTGGTTTCCGTCCGATAATCTCATTTTTCCACGTATTCCAACAATCATCGTGAGACAAGTCTTTTTTATCGGTGGGAGACTAACTTAAGACATATTGGTAAATGGTTATTATTTTGCATATTTCTGGAATCCAATTGATATGCAGTACTTTTGAAATCATTTAAACGACAAGCTCGAAAAGTGACACGCTCAAAAATTTCCCACTTTTCAGCTTGGATTCCATGCTTATTATGTATAGCACTTATCAAGCATTACTCTTCCCATGACATTTCAATGTGGAGTCTCACTGCTGAGCGGGTAAGTATTCTTTTGCAATCTAAATGTTGGCCTAGAAAAGAACTTACATAGGCACCATCTTATTATTACCCACAATTGTGTTCCATACAATTAAGTAGAAAGGGAAGAAGAGAGCAATTGCAACGGGACAAACTTAAATGGAAATGTCCGGGATACAATATTTCAGAAAGCTGCTACGTTAGAAATATTCTTTGATATTTATATACAATTGTAAAAAACCTATTATTGAGCTATTAAAAGCTTATTAGTATTACAGAGTATGTTAAAACCCTAAAGTTCGTATTTTCTACGGAACAATAAAGTATTGGCTGTACAAAAGTTCATCAGGTACTGATTTTTAATTCACATAGTCTTGGCAACTTAAATATAGGCGAGAGTAATGTTCTTGATATCCAAATAGAGCCTCATGGCTCAGCGTTCTTTTGATAATATCATTCTACCTTATGGCTAGTCATAAGGAAGCGAGTTGGCACCCTCTTTTAATGACAAGTTCTCAATAAATGCTTATCGAAATTTTTTTGCCGTAAAATTTATTTTTCATAAGCGCCTGCCAATTGACCGATAAATGTCATAGGTAGACGTATAACTTTATTTAATTTAAGGTAAAACGACATACCCAGTACATCAATAAAAATTCAAATTATTTAAATGTTCTATATATTTTCTATTAAATAAAGCGATAAAATTTTGAAGTACAAGGTTCAATTCTTGTTTCATTGGTACCATAAATATACGCGATACGTCAAAAAGTTTAAAGTTATGATTCATTGAGTGCTGTTCTTAAGTCAGAGTTATTTTGTGAATAGCTCCATTACCGGGCTAAATATTTGAGTGAAGGAAACTTCAACCTTCTTTTACAATTAAAGAGTATCATTAATTAAAACTTTACCACTTTTCAATTGATAAAATAGCTTTTCTGCATTAGCAAAAGAAAGATTAACGTCATCAAGATGTTTTGTGTCATAAATATGCGCCGAGCTTCTTCCCTCGGGGAGATATCTGACAAGCTCATCAACATATTCTGAAAAATTTTCAGGAGGATAGTAATGATAAAGGATATTCCCGCCCGTTTTTTGTATTCTCTGAAAAACATAACGAATTTGATCTTCCTTTGCAGGAAGTTTGGCGTGATTTGTCCACACCCCGGCAATCGCGGATGCAGTGAGCTCGAAGGATGGCCATTTGAATGGGGTCAAAGTCACGCCGACAAAAGCTAGTGAAGGGTCTTTGATGGCGAAGGTGTTCAAATAAAGACCTTTGACCATGGACGAGCCATCAGGTTTTCTTTTTTCACCAGTGGATACTGTAATATTGGTATCTTTATCGCTCAAGAATGGATAGTGCCAATGATAACCTGTAGAGAAAATTATCAAATCAACTGAATCAACTGAGGATTCATCTTCAAAAACAACCCTTTTGCCCTCCAACGGTTTTAGCTCTTTTATTCTAGGTTTGACGATTATACCATCAGATGTTGCGGCCTTTGTTAACCATTTATAGATTTCTTTTTTACCAACTGTTCTAGAGACAATAACACTTTTGGCAATTGGGAAAGCGTATTGCAGAATGTCCAAACCACTTAATCCAGTTCCCACAAAAAGACATACCTTATCCTTAAAGATCTGTGGGTCTCTGAAGGATTTTGAATGGAATACACTAGATTCAAATTGCGCATTCCAAGACGACAAGCCTTTCAAGCTGGGGACGTATGGAACTGAGTAATGGCCTGTGCTTACAATGACAGCATCAAATATTTCTGTGTACCAATTAATATTTTCGTGGCTCCCAGATGTCTCTTTAACTGTGATCTTCCATTTTACACCATCAGAGGTCTTGCTGATATCGACCACTTCAGAGTTCACTCGAACATGCTTCTCTAGTTGAAATTGATCTGTGAAGTTCAGGAGTCGACGAGTGATTTCAAAATTTGTGATTAGAGGATCCAGCAAGGCTTTTGTAGTATATTTAAGGCCTCGTTGCTCTTCGTAAGGAATAAAAGAGTTCCTGAGGTATCTGCTGGGGACATTTGAGTACAAATGTTTATAGATACCACTATTTGCCCAAGTAGGTTTCGAGCCATTGTTTTTAGTTACAAACTGGTTTCCAAACGAATATTCTTGACTTTCTAAGTCTTTGGGAGAAGGTGTTTTTGGTTTAAGGACATATGGGTCATCATAGTTTTGTGAGTCGAAAAGTTCCTGAGATATAATATCGGGATGATCAAAGCTAGGAGTCCAAATACCGCCTACCTTTGAGTTCTGCTCAAATGCAAAAATTTTCTTAAATGCTGGATCATCATTTGCTAGCTTAGATAAATCCAACTCACCATTTTCCTTGTATGATATTGTCGTTGAACCACTTTTGGTAGTGTGAAGTAATTCAAACAAGGTGGTCAAGCCTGCTGCTCCGGAGCCAATAATGGCTACCGATTCTATGTTAAAGTTAATATCTTGCGTCATCAATAACTTTACTATGAATATTCGCCATGAATAGTGAGAATAGAAGGCTACATAGTTTGATACTACATTGTTTTATTCTACCCATTTAAGTACATTGTTCTTTCTCAGTTCACGGAATGGACGATGCTAAAACAACTTTTATTATCACAACAGCTGACTGCAGTCTAACAATTGCAATTAAATGAATGAAATAAGCATGCACTTAAGTCTTTGTGGCTGGAAGATACACTGCGTCTGTCGCGCCGGGCGTCATCGTGTCTTCATATGTCTCTCGGCACCTACCAGCCGAGGAGAAAAAGGCATGAGAGACAAGCAAGAAATTCACCGCCCGCCCGCATATTTTTCTATCAGATTGGAAAACGATAAGTTTGGTTGGTTCTTATACTTCGATCGCTACCGCATAGGACAAAGATTTATCATGCAACTTTCAGGAAATCCAATGCGACATTGACTGCCTTAGATTATACTGCTACTATCTTGGTGAAAATTAAGTGAAAGGGATAAAAATGTAAATTGTTTAACTACCTAATCGAAGATTACATCAATGTGGTACATAAGTTAGATTCGAAAACGCTTAAAAATTTATACACTACCTCTTATTGACTTTCAAGCTTTTCTAACGCTTCAAATAAACGGCCTTCATATTCTTCTTTGCTTTCATCGGATCTCCAATTCAAAGCATATGCTGGATGTGTTTTATCCAACAGTTTATCTCCAAAGAGTTGCTCTCTGAAGGTCAAATACTCATCAGAGGCATCTACTGCTGGATATTCATGTCTGGCCAAGCCACGTTTTCTCAACTCAGGTAGCAAATCATCAACTATTTCTTTGAAAGACTGAGGCAGGACGGTATAAGCAAAATTAAACCCATCTATATCAGATATGTCGACCCATTCCTGAATGGTATCTGCGACTTCCTCTGAAGTACCGATTACAAGTGGTCCACTTCCACCAACTTTGATCTCATCGACGATGGCTTTCTTTGTCCATTTTTTCACCCTTGGGTACGCGGTTTGCCATTTTTTTACAGCTGACGCAACCGCTATATGATCAACATTTGTCAAGACTTCATCGTCGGCAAATTTATCAATATCAATGCCGGTCCAACCAGAAAACATGGCTTTTGCCCCTTCTTCATCAGAATAGCTCAAGTAATCCAAATACTTACTCTCAGCCTCTTCGTGTGTTTTTCCCAAAATGACAGTAATCAAAGCAATGAATTTTATTTTCGACGGGCACCTGCCATATTTCTCTTGAGCAATTTGTTTGACTTCCTTCACGGACTTCGCCAAGGAGTCCGGTGTCAATGAAGCTAAAAAAACAATCTCAGCATTTCTCGCTGCCAGCTCTTTGCCTCGTGCTGAAGTTCCTGCTTGAATAATGACAGGTAGCTTCTGTTGACTCGGTGAAGTTATGGCCGGTCCCGTTACCTTGAAATGCTCACCAAAATGATCGATATTTCTGAGGCCTTGTGGGTCAGTGAATACTCCATTTTCTTTGTCGAGCTTCACAGCCCCGTCTTGCCAAGAACTCAAGAAGAGTTTGTATACAACATTCACATATTCTTCGGCACGCTCATAACGTTCCTTATTTCCAGGTAGTGACTCACCATTGAGAAGGTTTCTCGAAGCACTATCTAAGTAAGATGTCACTATATTCCATCCAACTCTTCCATTGGTGATCAAATCTAACGTACCCAATCTCCTGGCAAGATGATATGGTTGTTCACTGATAGTAGAGATGGTCATTCCAAAAGCAAGTTTTGTTGTTACAGCAGCCATCAGAGGAATAAAATAGCTAGGATCCGAAATTGGCCATTGAGAGCCTGCTTTTGCTACAGGTCCAATGTTTTGTGGGCCTTTGTACACATCATAAGGACCTAAAACGTCCGCCAGAAAAACAGAGTTAAATTTGCCTCTCTCTAACAATTGAGCTAGCTCTGTCCAGTACTTAGGGTTTTGATATAGCTCTGTAGATCTATCTTTTGGATGTCTCCAGGTGCCAATTGTCTGGTTACCAGCGGAACCCATTAAAAAAGCATTTATAATTAGATCTTTTTTTTTATGAGAAATCAACTTTGGATTTTTAGCTGTTGAGGAAGCATCTTCTGATAATCGTCTCTTAATATTTCCAGTAGTCATTATTTCTTTATGCAACTATGCCATCATATATTCTCAACAGGAATTGCATTCTATCCATTTTCAAAACTGTCTTCCTAAATACAATGCCAAAAGGACGAGACACATTGAAAACTGGTGCATAAAATCTAATTACTGCTCCACAAGCATGTTGGTAATATTTGTTTTTACCCATTATAAAATGGGGCTGCGTTACTACCACAACCACTGGGCGGCATTCTTTGTCGCTTAAGTAATTTTGTCTTTCCGGCGCCACACCAGGTCCGCACTACATGCTCACAAAGTATGGCAACTTCCGAAAACTAAAGCAAAGCGATAACTGCAGAATACCATTGAATTACCAATACCCGGAGCCAATTAACTATCTTTCAGCTAGTTTTATCGGGAATAATGAGGAATATTTGTTTTTTCAACTGAGCACTTCCGCGAGTAAAAAAGACCAGTTTTGACAATCACAATATAAAGTGGTGAATAATGAAACTAGAGACAAAATCTTGGTTTCATTGGTAGAATTTGTATGAATTGATGGGGTGAAATCCGGTCAGGTAATGAAGGTAGGGTAGTT